>CM046443.1:47413193-47767271 GCA_025506515.1 Flaveria trinervia | reverse complement strand
GTTCTATCTGATGACGAAGAAGAAGAAAGAAGAAGAGCGTACGCCGGAGGTGGCATGGGGCTGTAACTATGGGGCATTTCAAAGGTGCAAGCCCCCTGCATTTGATGGTACTGACACTACTGTTGCTGCTCACCAATGGGTGAGAGAAATAGAAGCTATTCTCGATATTAGCGAGTGCCAAGAGGATCAGAAAGTGAAGTTTGCTGCCCACTCTTTCGTGGACTCAGCTTTATGCTGGTGGGACAATATTCTCCAAGCTGAGGGTAGTCGGGCTATTAGGAGAATGAAGTGGTCTGAGCTGAAAAAGTTGGTGATTGAGGAATTTTTCCTCACAAGGAAATGGATAAGGTGGAAAGGGAATTCCTACAGCTGGAGGTGGGAACCATGACACATCAACAATACACCACCAAATTCAATGAAATGGCATGGCTAGTGATGGATCAAGGTTTGCCGACGGATATCCGTAGACCCATGATCGTTGCCCGACTGATCACGTACAGGTCGGCGGTTGATTTGGTAGGGAGACTATACGATGAAAGAACTGTGGTGGTGAAAAAAGCTAGAAAGAAAGGAGATGGTGATTGGAATTGGAACGGGAAGCGATTTGGATGTGGCGGAGCCGCTCCAAGTAACAAAGGTGCACGGGTAGATGATCATCGTGTGGTCACATCTGGCGTGGGGTCGAAGGAGTGTGGGAGATGTGGAAAGGAGCATATTAGAGAATGTAGCCTGGGATCGAACTTATGCTTCAAATCTAGGTAGACGGGCCATATAGCAAAGGATTGTCGTACGGTGTGATGTTTTAACTGTGGCGTGGAAGGCCACATGAGTAGAGACTGTAAGAAGCCGAGGGCCGGGGTTTTGGGGTGAAGAAGACTGGAGGTGAAGGACTAAGGGCGAGTGCCAGAGCATTTATGATGATGCAGGAGCAGGCTAGGACGGACCATGATGTTATGTCAGGTACGTTTCTTGTAAACCAAACTTTAGCTTCTGTGTTATTCGATTTTGGTGCTAGTAAAAGTGTTATTTCTGCTGCTTTCTGTGCTAAATTGCCTGTTAGTAGTATGAATATAGATGTGCCCTTTGATGTAGAAACTGCCATAGGTAAGTCTACCAGGATTTCTAAGATGATTGAAGGATGTGATGTGGACTAGAAGGTCATAAGTTTGCGGTTAGACCATTCGTGATGATCATAGGTGGTTTCGATATGGTTCTTGGGATTGATTTGTTAGTGGACTACAAGGCGAATATTGTGTGTCGCAAGAAGATGATTCGTTTAACAGTGTCGGATGGGAGAATGGTGACGGTTTATGGGGATCGGGTCACGACGATCCCGAAAGTAATCTCAATGGAGGTGGGGGGAAAGTGCATGTGGCGTGTATGTAGCGCCTACTTGGCTTATGTGAAGGATGTAGAAATACCAACACCACAACTGTCTGATGTACCGGTTTTGTGTGACTTTCCAAACATGTTCCCAGAAGACTTACTAGGAGTTCCACCAGACCGAGATATCGAGTTTCAGATTGATTTGATACCGGGTTCCTAACTTGTTGCTAAGGCACTGTATCGGTTGGTTTCGACTGAGATGAATAAGTTGATGCAGCAACTGCAAGAGCTTCTCGATAAGAGGTTTATTAGACTGAATATCTCTCTTTGGGGTGTTCCGGTCTTATTCTTGAGGAAGAAGGACGATAGCATGAGGATGTGTATAGACTACCTTGAGCTGAACAAGTTGAGAAGGGAGGTGTTGGAGACGTTGAGAAGGGAGAAGTTGTATGCTAAATTCTCTAAGTGTGCATTCTGGTTTGGCGGTGTCCAATTCTTTGGTCATGTAGTGAATCCCGAGGGGATTATGGTGGACCGGAGAAGGTGGAGGCAGTGATGCAATGGAGGTCTCCAAAGACGCCATTCGAGATTCATAGCTTCTTGGGTTTGGCGGCCTATTATAGGAGATTCATTTAGGACTTCCCAAAGAATGCTTCTCCACTAACCAAGTTGACCCGGAAAGATGTAAACTTTGTATGGGGTCAAGCTCAAGAGAAGGTGTTCGAGGAGTTACAGGCGAGGTTGAATCAAGCTCTTGTTTTGTCATTACCCAATGGAAGTGAAGATTTGGTGGTTTATTTTGATGCTTCCTACTCGGGGTTGGGGTGTGTGTTAATGTAAAGGGGAAAGGGCATAGCCTATGCATCCTGATAATTAAAGGTTCATGAGGTTAATTACCCTACTCATGATTCAGAGCTAGCAGTTGTGGTCTTCGCGTTAAGATATGGAGGCACTACCTATACGGTACAAAGTGCACCATATTCACTGACCACAAGAGCTTGAAGTAGTTCTTCGAGTAGGACCTGAACATGAGGTAGAGGAGATGGTTGGAACTCATAAAAGACTATGATTGCGAAATCCATTACCATCCGGGCAAAGCCGACGTGGTGTCGGATGCCCTTAGCTGGAAAGAGAGACTCGAGCCGATTCGGTTGAAAGTTTAACAATTGATCATGACCTTGGATGTAATGAAGCAAGTCAAAGAGTTTCAAGATGAGGCATTGAAAGAAGATCATCTTAACTCCGAAAGCATGAGAGGTTTGCTTGCGAAATTGGGTGAAAACACACTCGTATTAGAACCCGATTCAGATGGATATGGATTCCCCGTTTTGGGGATCTACGCATGAAGATTATGGACGAAGCTCACAAGAGTCGATACTCTATTCATTGCGGTGCTACAAAGATGTACCAAGACATGAAGAAAGACTATTGGTGGCCGGGTATGAAGCTGATGTGGTGGAGTATGTGGAGTAAGTGCCTGACTTGCTTGTAAGTGAAGGCGGAGCATCAGAAGCCATATGGAAAAATCAAACCTTTGGATATACCGGAGTGGAAGTGGGAACACATCACCATGGATTTCATTACGAAGCTACCGCGCACCACGCGAGGGTATGATCTATATGGGTGATAGTTGATCGTTTCATGAAGAGTGCTCACTTCCTACCGATTCACGAGACAATTCATCCAAGAGGTTGGCGGATCTGTTCATTAAGAAACTGTAATCGTCATGGTATGCCGGTGTCTATTGTGTTTGATCGAGAGACCGGTTTACATCTAAATTTTGGAAGAAATTCCACCATGATATGGGGACGAGGCTACATTACTAGCACGACTTATCATCCTCAACAGATAGTCAGTCTGAAAGGACGATTTGGACGCTGGAAGATATGATTCGGGCATGCGTCATTGATTTTGGAGGAAGTTAGGATGACCACTTTACTTAGCTGATCTCATATAACAACAGTTACCATGCCAGCATTGGTATGCCCCCTTATGAGATGCTATACGGTAGGATGCAGGACACCCGTCTGTTGGGGTGATATTGGTTAGAAAGAGTTAGGAAGCGTCAAGGTGATCGAGGCTACAACTGAGAAGCTTGGAAAGATCAAGGCCTTCATGAAGGCAGCCAAAGATAGACAGAAGTCGTATGCTGATAACGACATAGACCGATTGAGTTCTAGGTGGGTGACAAGGTTATGTTGAAAGTCTCACTTTGGAAGGGTATCATTCGGTTCAAAAGTAGGTCAAGTTGAGCCTAAGATACATAGGGCCTTTCCGAATCATCGCTTGTTGTCCATTTGATCGTTTTACAGTGCAAAGAGATAAAGAATCATTCAATATCAAACATACAAACCAAACAAGATGACATAGAAGTTTCAATACAATAACAACTCATTCAATATAAGACAATAAAGATCATAAAATTCATAACATCAAAGCACAATGATTTCTATGTAAAAACTGCTTAGAAATGGTAACTTGCAACAAGGATTAGGATTAGGGTTTTGCTAGATTACCCCAATGAGAATGATCAAAATCTATATATAGCAGTCTTAGTTTCGCTGTCAGCGAAATTGTTCTGCCGAACTATAGTTTCACCCAGCAGAAACAGTAGTTTCACCCAGCGAACTAATCAGCTGACTGTGAGCGAAACTATAGTTTCGCTCATAGTTTTGTTGGACTGCAAAATGACATAAATCTAATTACATACAAAAGGAAACTAACAGAAGACCTATTACAATCAAAAGTAAGCATTCTAAACTAAGTGACTCCAACCTATACATGATCTTCAATACTCCCTTAGGTTGGAACTCACCACCTTCACTCGTCTTCAACACCAGTATCCTCCGTTGCCCTTGATTTGTCTTCAGCACCTCCTGCAACATCTTCCTCATGGGCTTTAGAAAATAATTCTCCATGGTCTCTTCCTGGTTCACAACCCCTTCTGGATGAGCACTAGCCTGCCCAAACTATCTTGTCAAATCTTGTATATCCATGTCCAGATCATCTTGAGCCCCTTACGCTCTTCAAGCCTTTTCACTTCAGCTCTCACTCCTCTAATCTTGTTTGCCACAGTCATAATCAGGCTGGCTTCCTTTCTTGTCTCTTCTCTTGCCCCAGCCTGATATGGTTCTCACATAAAACTAGTAAGTCTTCATCACAGAAACTAAAGAGCTCCATAGGATCGTATACCTTGAATTCTTTGTCATTCTTCATTCTTATCACATCCTCCCCCGTGTTGTTATCATAGAACCATTTCTCAAAATTCTATAACTGTTGGGGAAGGGGATAGCTAACCTCACTCTATTCACTGTCTTTGGAGGCTTTACTCCTAGTATGATCCTTTCCTTGCTAGTCTCCCAATCCTTGTCTCTCTTTAAGCGTTTCTATGAGCCTTCATGTATCCAAAAGCCTCAAAGTTGTCATTTAGACCATTCTGAATCTCTTTCTCCAAAAGTGTGGCTCGTTCCCATAGATTTGCATTTAGTAATGGCAGAGCAGCCAACCGCCTCAGATCCTATTTAGGCGAGGTCTTCAATGCCTTCCTCTTATGCATGTAGCTAAGTCCATCCCCTCTCCTCTTTATCATGAGCATTTTGAGGCCGAGGTTATAGCACCAAATTATTATCCTCTTATCAGCCTCCTTCTTGCTCAACCCTTCCATGTGTTGGAAAAGGGAGTTAGTTCTTCGGGCTCCATCTCTTTAATAAACCAGTCAGCTTTATCCATCTCCAAAAACATCTTCTTCAAGCTCTCCCTTCTTGGCTACAATATCAATGGCCTCTTCTTAACTTCATAGAATTTTGGTTTAGAATCATAATCTTCTAGTTGTTCATTATCCTCTTCTTCATCAATTGTCCATTTCCTTTCTCACCATCTCTGTCAACCGACTTCTCCCTTGACCACCTCTTCTCCAACTAGATCCTTTTCCACATGAAATTCCATGTTTGTAAAACTAGCCTCCTAAATTTCTTCTTCATTCTCCCTTCTAGCATCTTCATTTCTTACTTCACCATCTTCAACACTAGCAGTGCTGCACCAATGTGCCTTCTCCTACCCTAGATGAAGTACCACGTTCAGAACAGGTATTTGAAGTATCAGTCAAACCATCTAACTCAGATTGAGTTAGTTGATTAGGCAACCCACCAGCAGCTCTCAGTTGAGCAATCTCCTCAAACAACTTCTTCAGCAGAAAATTTTGATCAACAAGCATCTTCTTCATTCACCATATCTCTTATTTTTTGCTTCTCCCGTATCTCTTGATTGGTAAGTTTGGTCTTTACATGCTCAGTTCATTTGCTAGAAAATGTTAAGGTTACGAATCATATCCTCATCTCAGTTTCCTCTTTCTTCCCTCTTTGGAGTTTCAGTAATTGCTTGATGTTTCTGTTTAGTTCTCCTCTCTGAATCTGCTATAGCAGCTTTCTTCTTCGATCTCTTCTCCTTTTCTACCCTTATCTCTTCATCCCTTTCATTACTTCTTCTTCAAAATCATAATCTTTCTCTTTGGAATATCTCTTTCACTTTTTAGTAGTCATATGTTGTGCTCTAGTTTCTTCAGCTCATTTATTGTCCGACTCGTCCACCCTTCTAACGTACTTTCATCTCTCGGTGGGTAAATGTTTTCCCAAAGATGGGTGATCTTCCCACTAAAGTTATGTCGGATAACACATCAGTCTGCAAAGATATGTGGGTTCATCTACACCAACCTTTTCACCTCCCCGTGTCTTGGTACATTTGGATTAAGTCATCAAAGATCATCTGAAGAAATCGAGGATACAAAGCCACTTATCCTTCTTCAGGGCCATCACATTCTCATCCATGCAGGCAAATTAGCCTCGCAATGTTTGCCTTTTCCCCCTGTAGAATAACACCATAGCTTTTGCCCAATCAATGTAAGCCCATCTGATCTACCTTTACAGTGATCTAAACACATAATGAAGATGTGGGCAATGAATCTCCAATCCTTTGAGATAAATGACTTCTTGATCTCTTTTTGGGAACCAAAAGCTGGCCCCTCATACCCCATGCTCCTGAATGCTGTGAACACCTCAGAATAATACATAGTAACCTTTCGTCGGAATCCTCCTCTAGCATTAGAATCCTTCAAACTATCTCAACAGTGATAGTCACCTCATTCTCTAAGACTTTGACATATCCTTTGGGTTTCCCTCTTGTATCATACTTAGCAGATCTCCAAAAGTCTTTTTGATGTATAGATCATATATAGTAGTAGAATGAGAGATAGCGTAAGCGATAGGGCATCTCTACAGCACCGAATACAGTCTCTAACCCCACAACTTTAGGATGTGTATCATCCAGAATGGCAGTGATGTTGTTTCTCTCATCGAACATTAGATTAGCCATCTAAACCTGAGATACAAATAAAATTAGATTAATAAAAATTTAAAGTAATAAGAATAATAAGAATAAAACAATATAAAATAGAATAAAAGAAAAAAGAAAAAATAAAAATCAAAAACTAAATTCGCTGGCAGAATTATAGTTTCTCAGGATGAGATTTAATTTCGGCAGGCGAAAGCATAGGTTTCGCCAGCAAGACCACACCAGTTTCGCCCAAACAGTGAGGTAGATTCGACAAGCCGAAACAATAGATTCGCCATAGCAAAACTGAAAAATAGCAAGCGAAACTATTAAGTGCACGACAACAGCATAACCTTATGGTTTCGCTGAGAAATCAAGAACATTCGTTCAGTTTCGCTGGACGGTAGTTTGGCTCGAAGAACAGCGAAGGTACCGAAGAGTCTCGATCAATATACCCATAATGTGATACTACAAAAAAGATTATATGATGGTCCTAAGTTTGAGACTCACTTGCGAACTAGAATCTACAATCAATCAGTATCGAAAACTCAGAATCACAAAAACGTATGAGAGGGTCACGGAGGTCGATAGTGCGAAAGTGAGAGATTAATTCTCAAAATGACTTAAATAGCTTATAGTTTCGTAGCAAGCGAAACAATAGTTTCGTCAGACGAATCTATAGTTTTGCTATAGTTTCGCTCAGCGAAGTTCTAATTTCGTCACATGAAACTCAGATCAAAAAGACATCGCACAGGATGAGAATGCTTAGCGAAATTGCAATTTCGTCTAGCGAAACAAGTAGTGAAATTATAGTTCCGCCGAACTTTTTTTTAATATTAAAAACAAAAGCTGATATCTAAATTAATCAAAGATCACATCCTCAAGATATGTGGTAGCATAGAGCTGAATTAATCATTGACCGCCAATGAGATCATACTGATAATGAATCTGATCACAGTCATTAAAGGAACAGTTGAAACCTCAAACATATCAAATAACGATTGCTGATATATTTGTCCAATCAAACCCATACCTTATTGCTTTCAACAAATATCAGATAATTTGTTAAGGTTCGATTAGATGCTTTAGAATGATAGGACCCCACAAACATTTGGCAAAAATGCTCACCCAACCTCAGGATTTCTTGAATTTTGATACGATCTTTTGAACAAGTCTTGAACGGATCGGTGTAAGAGATAATCAACAGAATATTTCATTTTGTGATGAATTCATCGTTTGGATGATTTAATACATCTTAGATCAAGATGGTGAGAGCTCCAGGGTATACTCACGTATAACGGGGAGATAACCATTTAAAAATGTGCCGATGAGAGCACCAGGTTAGTACTACCGTACAACAGAGGAGATCATCACTCCAGGTCAGTACTGCCGTACAGCAGAGGAGAAAAGCACAAGTACAAGACACATAAATACATAAGACATGATTTAGAGATAAGACTTATAAAATGTGTATCATGATATGAGAACGATCAATTCTCAATCTGTTTTTTGTCGAGACTTAGTTTCCGTGCAGCTAAAATGATTGAGTAAATCCAGACATCCTTAAGCGAATATTTTTATTTAAATCATAATGTTGTTGTCTACTTTATTTTTAGGTTGAGTCTACCAAGCATATCTTTTAAAAGAATCTGTTTAATTTTCATTTATTTGAAATTAAAATAAGATGTAAATCAGAGAGTAGCATTAGTTCTATCATTTCTCATTTTAAATGCCAATCATGCACAAACGAGCATATCCAGCAGATATACAGTCATTTCTTGTCGTTTCAAATCCAATTCCCAGTTTATTTATTATTTTAACTTATAAACACTCCCCCAAAGTTTTATTTAGAGAAACCCCTTTATTTTTAATAAAAAAGAGAAAAGAAAAGAGGGTTAAAAGGATATTAGCCCTAGCATAGAGATCAATTCATAAAAACGAGGTTTATCAAATTTTTTTTGTGAAAGATCTGCCTTTTGATTTTTAGAGTCAATAGGAATAATATCGAAAAATGGCATCATGAATTGCATGAATCCGTGTTTCGAAGTGCTTGTTTCGAGAATGATGAACATGATTTTTTGCAATCCCGATGGCTGCTGGTTGTCACAAAACAACGGGTGTGGAGAAAATTGATTACATAGTCAATCATCTAGTGTTGTATCCAAAGAACTTGTTAACAATAACTTGAGGCAACAATGTATTCTGCTTCCCCTATAGAGAGGGAAACAGTGGATTGTTTCTTGCTCTGCCATGAGACGAGACAATTGACCAGGTATTGACAACCTCCGGTTACTGATTTCTGTTTAACCTGCAACTAAAGAATCACTATCAGAATAAGCATGTAAATCAAAATCCCCACCATAGGGATACCAAAGACCTAAACGAGAGGAGCCTTTGAGATAACGAGAAATTCTCTTGACAGCTTTTCCATGAGACTCTTTTGGGGCCGACCGGTATCGAGCACAATATCCGACAGCAAAAGTAAGTGAGGATGACTTGCAGTAACATACATAAGGGAATGTGTAGAGATGAGGATCAACAGGTTTCCCGTTCTCATCAAGAGTGAGAGATGTTTGAGCAGTAAAAGGAGTCATTTCAGAGACACGTCATCCATCATGAACTTCTTCAACATTCTTTAATATACTTCTCCTGATGAATGAGAATGCCTTCTGGCTTTTGTTCCACTTGTAATCCAAGAAAAAAAAGCCATGTCCCCCATCATACTCATTCAACCGATTACGCATCACTTCTTCAAACTACCCACATAATTGTGAAGTGGTGGAGCTAAAAATAATATCGTCGACATTAACTTGGACAATAACATTTCACCATTCACTTCTCTCTTGAATAGAGTCATATCGATGGTGCCACGAGAGAAACTATTGCTTAACAGGTACTATGTTAGGGTCTCATACCAGATCCTAGGTGCTTGATGAAGACCATAAAGATTTATCAAGCTTAAAGACTTATCTAGAAAATCAGGATCCTCAAAACCTGGTGGTTGGCACATATATCTCCTCATCATGTCTGCATAAATGAAAGCACACTTGACATCCATTTGATAGACCTTGAATTGTTTATGAGCAGATGAGCGAGAAAAATCCTTATTGCTTTAAGACGGGCAACAGGAGCAAAACATTAGTATAGTCGATCCCTTCTTCTTGAGCAAATCCTTGTACAACCAATCTTGACCTGTTACGCACCACAACACCACGATCATTTGGTTTTGTTCTTAAAAACTCATTTCATACCAATTGGGCATTTGTTTGGAGGTAAGTCAACCCAAGTTAATACTTTGAGTTTTCTGAATTGTTGAAGCTCCAATTGCATTGATTCTACACACAAGGATCCTCGAGAGCGGCATGCATTGTTTTTCGGGACAATTTGAGAGATAAAGCAAGAAAAGAGAAAATATTATCAAACCAGATTGACTTTGCATCCGAACTCCATCAGTGATAGATCCAATAAGTTATCATGAGGATCATCTTTCAAAGTTTGAAAATCTGGGATAAAGGCAAGATGTTTGGAGTGTTGGGTTTTGAAACAAGTTAATCAAAGCTAGTTTAACCATTTTAAACTTATAAAACGCAGTAGAAGAAGAGACTTAACATGTTATAACATTCTGCAAAATTTCAACATTTGAAGCATAAACAAAAACCCAAAACAAGGATCAACAATATATGTGAAACACTATGCTATTAAACAAAACAATCAACCAAAGGGTGAACAAGAAACAACCTTTCTTGCACTAGATGTTGTAGATGAAAGAATGAAGATGGTGATGTCCTTGAATGTCTACCCTCAAAAGAGAAGACCTCAAGCTTGTATACCCACAAGCTTAGCAAACACCTTACTTGTTAGGAAGTAAAAACACAAGAACAAAGCCTCATGTACAATCGGAAATCTACAAGAAGCTCTTGAAGGGCAGCCAACAAAACGAAATTTTCAGCTCTCCTCTTTGCTTGTATGATCCGAAATGCACCTTGTTTTGGGAGAAAATCTTATGTATGTGTAGAGCAAGGTGTGTTATGAGGGAAAGTCTAAGTGTGTAGTCTTCTAGTCTTCCATAAGACAAGACAAAACAAAACACCCCACACACAAGGGGCGGCGAATTTCCCCCAATTTTGTTTCTATAAAACTACACACCTAGCCCTTGATTTTTATGAAATTAAAAATTCTTTTAATTTTATAACAATAACACCCATTTATTTGTTATTATTTAACTAACTAAAATAATAAAACAAATAATCTCTCATGAACAAAACAAAATACAATGTTGTTCTTTTACAAAAGTATAGTATTAGAAAACCAATTTTCTAATTGGTGTTAATATTTATTTGTTTGATCTTATCAAAATAAATACTAATTGGTGTTTGTATAGCTTGTTATTGGATATGACCCGACTTGGATCATAACGTACTAACCACATCAATCTTGAACGTGTCTTGGGCATATAAGGTCCAACAATCTCCCACTTGCACAAGATTCATAGAAGATTGATGCAAGCAGTAAATACCGCCTAACAACGGTTTACTACCCTTAATACATATGACTAAGTGCCATTCAATAACATCATCCCCTTCAAGTACCATACTTGAAAGGCTTTAGGTGAACCAATCATCTATCCTTTTGTCATAGATATCATGTTAAATCCTAGAGACATAGAGTGATCATTCTCTATTGATTTAACTTTATGAGGCCTTCGACATCTTACTCTCAACGAATAAGAGGGACAAATCCCATCTTGACAACATACGTCTCTCACAATTACCTTATATCATACTTGAACTCAGACTTATGTACTGCCATGTTCAGGATAGCGAAGAGCTAAGTCAAAATATAATATTCAGTAAATATCAAGACCTAATATGTATCTCAGGTCAGAGGATACCAAATGATGTTCGCCTTTACTCAAAATTACTTATGATCAATTAGGAAGATTCCATGTAGTATATTTGAGATGGAGGTCAGTCTAATATTTGCATCCAACAAATACCTATGAACTTTGGCAACAACCTTTTGCTCCATATCCATCCATATGTATCTACCAGTCCAAGTTTATAATAGCATTACCTTCATACTTGTTCCCATAAGCATGAACTGCTACGGACATTCTGAGTAAACAATTTACTCATGGATTTTAAACATGCAAAATAGGAATATTAGTTGAATTATTATAACAGAATAATACATTCAAGTAATAAGGGTTACAATATCTCATTAAAGAAATTAAAGATCAAATCTAGTCACTTGAATATCGAAGTCCCATGGCACAAGCAGGACTTTCATGCTTCGCCTTTTCAAGAAGCTTCGTGAGTGGATCCGTAATGTTTTGATCCGTGTGAACTTTGCGAATACATATCTTCCCCTTTTCAACTTCATCTCTTATGTAGTTAATCTTCGTTCAATGTGCCTAGTCTTCTGATGTGCACCGGGTTCCTTGATTTGAGCAATCGCACCCTCGTTATCACAAAGAATTTCTAGGGGTCCTGATTGGAAGGGACCACCCCTAGATCGGAAATGAACTTCTTTAACCATGCAGCTTCCTGAGCTGCTAATGAAGCGGCAATGTATTCTAACTCTGTAGTTGATAATGCCACCACATCTTGCTTAGAGCTCTTCCAAGAGATTGCTCCTCCATTCAAGATGAAAATGTACCCCGATTATGATCGTAAATCATCGCGATCAGTTTAGAAACTCGCATCCATGTAACCCTTTACTACGAGTTCCTCCTCACCAGATCCATAGATTAGGAACATATCTTGGTCCTCCTTAGGTACTTGAGTATGTTCTTAACAGCCATCCAATGACTGTTTCTAGGATTTTGTTGGTATCGGCTTGTCATGCTCAAAGCGCATGACACATCGGTCTAGTGCATATCATTGCATACATAACGGATCCTATAGCAGATGCATATGGGATACCTTTCGTAGGTACGGTACCTTTCTTAGAGTTTTCCATCCTAAACCTTTTCAAGATCTTTTCAATGTATGCACTTTGATTCAAACCTATCAACTGCCTTGATCTATCCCTATAGATCTTTATTCCTAAAATATAGGTGGGTTCACCAGGATCCTTAATAGAGAAACAGCTTCCAAGCCAGGCTTTTACACCTTCCATGGTTGGAATGTCATTTCCAAATAGTAGGATGTCATCGACATACAATACTAAGAAAATGGTGATGCTCCCACTAGCCTTCTTATATACATGCTTCATCGGTGTTTTTGATGAATCCAAATTTGATAATTCTTCATCAAAATGGTGATTCCAACTCCTGATCTTGCTTCAATCCATAGATTGATTTTTTTAACTTGCACACTTTGTTAGGATGTTTTAGTTGACAAAACCTTCAGGCTGAACCATATAGGCATCTTCCTCAAGATATCCATTTAGAAAAGCGGTTTTGACATCCATTTGCCAAATCTCATAATCATAATGAGCAGCTATGGCAAATAATATCCTAATAGACTTTAGCATTGCAACTGGAGAAAGTCTCATCATAATCAACCCTTGAGTTTGAGTGAAACCTTTTGCTACAAGTCTAGCTTTATAAGTATCCAAGTTTCCATGCATATCGGTTTTCTTCTTGAAAACCCACTTACTTCCAACTATTTTGGAGTTAAGAGGTGGTTCAACCAAGTCCCACACTTGGTTGTCATACATGGATTGCATCTCAACGTTCATCGCTTCAAGCCATTTGTCACAATCCAAATTGGACATTGCATCATGATAGGTAGTTGGTTCATCGGAATCTACCACATAGCATCCATCAACGAAAAATCCATATCTTTCAGGTGGATTACTAATTCTACCAGATCTGCGAACGTTCTGTGTACTTTGATCAACCACTTGATCACTCTCAACATCCTCTTGTTGAGTGCTACTATCAACCAAACGTGTATCGGTTTGTGGTTCTTGATCCTCGTCAAGATCCACAGTTCAATTGCTACTTTGTTCCGTAAGGAACTTAGCTTCTAATAACTCAACCTTCTTGGCAACAAACTCCTTTTGTTCCAATGGATCATAGAAATAATATCCCATAGAATCTCTGCGATATCCAATGAAGATACACTTAGTGGAACGGCTTTCTAGCTTGTTAGAGGTGGGAGTCTTAACATAAGCCTCACAACCCCATACCTTTAAATATGACAGCAATGGAACCCTTCCATGCGATATTTCAAAAGGTGTCGTTTCCACTTTCTTGGTTGGGGCCATATTCAAAATACGGGTCGTAGAGAGCAATGGGAAACACCAAAATGATAGAGGCAGTGAACTTCTAGCCATCATAGATCGAACCATATCTAATAGTGTTCGATTTCTCCTCTCGGACACCCCATTATGTTGTGGTGTTCCAGGTGGAGATAGTTGTGAGACAATACCACAACTTCTAAGATGGTCTCTAAAGGGTCACTCAGGTATTCACCTCCTCTATTAGTGCGGAGAATTTTTATTTTCTTGTTGAGTTGATTTTCAACTTCATTTTGGAAGATTTTGAACATTTCAAAAGCTTCATCTTTGTGTCTTAACAAGTACACATAACCATATCGACTATAGTCGTCGGTAAAGGTGATGAAGTATCTTTCATGGTACCTGTCATTGGCTTAAAAGGACCACATACATCCGAATGTATGATGCCTAATAAATCTTTTGCTCGTTCGAACTTGCCACTAAACGGTGCCTTAGTCATTTTACCTTGTAAACAAGATTCACATACATCGAATGAATCATATTCATTGCTTTTAAAAGACCGTTCTTTTGAAGTGTTTGTATGCGCTTCTTGTATATAT
Source organism: Flaveria trinervia (assembly GCA_025506515.1). Taxonomy (NCBI): domain Eukaryota; kingdom Viridiplantae; phylum Streptophyta; class Magnoliopsida; order Asterales; family Asteraceae; genus Flaveria; species Flaveria trinervia. Next base: position 47,752,833 of record CM046443.1, on the reverse strand, counting down.
GACCAAGATGGCAATGCCAAAGATAGGTATCACTCAAATCCAATTTGAGTTTCTTAGTGGTGGTTTGGTACATGAGCTATCATATAATGTGTTTTCACGAACCAATTCATAAATACCATTTATAGGAATAGCTTTAAAATAAAACGTGTCATTTAAGAAACATGAATTTATTCTCAATAATGACAAAACATAACCATATTGTCTTAATTGGGCAACATAAATAATGTTCCTAGTCAAACTAGGAGCATACAAAATATTGTTCAAAATTGCTTCCAAACCATTTGGAAGCTTCAAGATGTAGTCCCCTCGGCCTTCAACTTGAACCTTTGCTCATTCCCCATGTAGAGGCTTACATCCCCTTTCTTGAAGTCCTTACTTCTTTTGAAACCCTGCAATAAGTTGCAAATATGAGTTCCACATCCGTATCCAATACCCATGTGTTAGAGGATATTAAATTTAGATCAATATGATCATGAACATTGTACCTGAGGTTTGCCCAGCATCCCTCTTTGCTTGCAACTCTTTGAGATGGACTGGGCAATTTCTTGCCCAATGTCCAATCTCCCCACACTTAAAGCATGGGTCATTTGAAGCAACCTTTTGCTTCTTCTCCGCTGGTTTTGGTGGTAGCGCTCTTCCCACTCCCTTTCCCTTTCCCCTAACATGCTCTTTACCCTTGGAAATATTTGCCTTGGGTACGAGGTGAGGCCTCTTCTTGTTCCCACCCTCATTGATGGTAAGAACGGGTAAAACCCTTTTACCCATGGCGGCCTCGGCAGTTTTGAGCATAGAGTGAAGCTCACTTATGTTCTTGTCCCACCGTTCATGTTATAGTTCATGTCAAAGTTGTCAAACCTTTTTGACAAAGAGTTGAGGATCAAATCCGTAGCCAACTCTTTCGAGACGGGACAATTTAGCCTTTCGAGGCAGTCGATGTGGCTTTTCATCTTAAGTACATAAGATGAAACAGATTGGGTGTCGCCCATACGACACGCATGGAGTGCTCGAACCGTTTCGAAGCGCTCAACCCGTGCTTGTTGTTGGAACGTTTCCTTCAACTGGGTTATCATGTTGTATGCTCCATGATGTTCATACTCCTTTTGGAGATCTGGAGTCATACTTTCCAACATGAGGCAAGACACTTGGACTGAGTCCTCAGTTTATTTCACCCAATTATTGTAGGCCTCCTCATCATCCTCACTAGGTTGATTGGGAATTGGAACGTCTAATATGTATGATTGTTTCTCTTGCTTGAGAACAATTCTCAAGTTTCGAAACCAATCAATAAAGTTATTATGGTTTAGATGCTCCTTTTGAAAATGGTCCTTAGTGATAGTGAGTGAGCGGACGGGATTTCATTGTTATCATTATTGTTGGTGGCCATCTACAAAATATAACAAAGTTCAATTTTAGTATTTCGATATTGTTCATGTTTTAATAATTAAAACCCTTTTAGGTGTCTAAGACAATTTTAAAATCTAGAATCCAACGTTACATTAAATAGTGGTTAGGTGACCTTTATCCCATTATTTAAATTAACAAGGTAGTCAACATTTTGACAATTGCAACCCTTTGCAACTTCTAGGGTATGGGATCGACTTTAAAACATCATATCTATAGTCGACATGTTTATCCCATCAACACCTTTGTAAACCATATTGTAGGTGATCCATTTAATATGGTTTGCAAATCAAGTTACCCTACTTGCACACACATGTGAGTTTTCCACATAAGTGGTTAGGTGACCTTTATCCCACAAATATGCTATCCCCACCTCAAATCACAAGTTCCCTCAAAATGGTTAGGTGACCTTTATCCCATTAAGAGTTTCCAAATGACTCAAGTGTTGTACAAAAGGATGGTGTTAAACTTGTTTAAAAAAGAATTTAAGTTTTCATAATCTTAGTTTAGAAAACTCTATGTACCTTATGTTTGCATGCTTTCAAATACAAGGTACCCTATGGTCCACTTTTAATAAAACCTCTTTTATTAAAACCATTAATCCTTTTAATAACCTTTTATTAATACTTGATGATAAAGAATTATCAAATTTTCAGCATGTTAGTTTGTTAATGAGTTGTAATGCATATCCAAATATCAACCAAACAATCAAACAACAAACATGTAAACAAGCATAAAATACAAACATGGGTGCATAACCATAGCCACTAAGTTGACCACACTTGTTTGCCATCACAAGTGTTCATAAGGTCTTTCCTAAGGGTAGAGATGACACATCAAAATGTGTCCATGAACTCCCACTTGAAATCACATCCAAAGCTTCAAGTGTCCATGTCTTTTGTGTCCTTCTTTGAGTCTTCATCTTGTGCATCTTCTTTTACAAAATTATATCCTAATACAATTTTTCTAATAAAAGAAATGCACCTAATCTATTTATTACATAGCCAAATGAATAAATAAATTACAACCCAAACACAATAAAACACAAAATTACAACCCTTGCAAGAGACAAACTAATATGACAAAACATAATCAACCAAAACCAACACAAGAGGCCAAGGCTATGTTATGCACCATAATGAGAAACATATTCAACATCCAAGAACCACAATGACCCCTTATTTCAGCCCTAAAGTTTCAGCCACATAAACTAAAACTTTAAGGTTTGTCCAAACAACACAATCAACCATTTGATCTAAATCTTTCAAGGTCCATACTAAAGCATGCAAGAATAGACCTTGAAACATAAGGGATTCATATATCCACAACCAAACAACCCCTAATGGGTTGAAAAAGGTCCATGAAAACTAATTTTTCAAGACCTTTTGAAGCATATATTCCACATATCCGGCTCTAGATGCCATTGTTGGGTTTTGTAACAAGTTAATCAAAGCTAGTTTAACCATTTTAACTTAGAAAATGCATCAGAAGAATGACTTAAAATGTTATAACATTCTGAAAATTTTCAACATTTGAAGCATAAACAAAAACCGAAAACAAGGATCAACAATATATGTGAAACACTATGCTATCAAACAAAACAATCAACCAAAGGGTGAACAAGAACAACCTTTCTTGCACTAGATGTTGTAGATGAAAATAATGAAGATGGTGATGTCCTTGAATGTCTAGCCTTCAAAGGAGAAGACCTCAAGCTTGTATACCCACAAGCTTAGCAAACACCTTACTTGTTAGGAAGTAAAAACACCAAGAACAATCCTCATGTACAATCCGAAATCTACAAGAAGCTCTTGAGGGCAGCCACAAAACGAAATTTTCAGCTCTCCTCTTTGCTTGTATAATCCGAAATGCAGCTTGTTTTGAGAGAAAATCTTATGTGTGTGTAGAGCAAGGTGTGTTATGAGGAAAGTCTAGTGTGTGAGTCTTCTAGTCTTCCATAAGACAAGACAAACAAAACCCCCCACACACAAGGGGCGGCCGAAACACACTTGAAAAAAGGGTTTCCCCCCCATTTTGTTTTTATAAATTACACACTTAGCCGAAAAACTTCTTTTAATTTTATAACAATACACATATTTATTTGTTATTATTACTAACTTAAATAATAAAACAATTAATCTCTCATGAACAAAACAAACTTACAAAGTTGTACTTTTACAAAGTTTAGTATTAGGAAACCAATTTTCTAATTGGTGTTAATATTTATTTGTTTGACCTTATCAACCATAAATACTAATTGTTGTTTGTATAGCTTGTTATTGGGTATGACCCGACTTGGATCATAACGTACTAAGCACATCAATCTTGTATGTGTCTTGGGCATATAAGGTCCAACATGGAGAATTTCGCTCACAGATTGTGAATGACTAGAAAAGGAGGAGAGAGACTGATTAGGTGTCGGTGATGGAGGAAGAGAAGCCAGTGATGAAAGAAGAGAGGTAGAAACAAGTGTTGGTGAAAGATCAAATCATGGAGAAGATGATCCAACATCAATTGACATGGCATTATTTGTTGAAGAGGTGGAATGAACAAGATATGAGGTTCAGGCAATAATATCTGTTGGAACATTTGAGATGGACACATCATCGTCAAAAACTGGAAGATTAAAGAGCTAAACACAGTATCGGAGTCAAAGAACCATGCTAGTTCTGATGGAACATGAGAAGAGTTAGACTCCTGCCAATCAACATAGAATAACTCTTGAACGATACGTGTTCTGTTGTTATATACCCGATAAGCCTTTTGTTGGAGCATATATAGTCATATATAGTGTGTCCTTCGCTTGTCGAATAGTCTAGGCTTAATGTAATACACCTGATATGTTGTAAACACATGAAACTGGGTCATTCGTAGGAGCATATGCGAATGAGACTCAATCGTACGACTGAGTCATGCTAATGGACCAGCTGTGCGACTGAGAGATGCGATTGGGACATTCGTAAGACTGGACCATAAGAATGGTCCAGTCGTACGATTGAACCATATGCATGGTCCAGTCGTACGAGTGGACCATACGCATGGTCCAGTCGTACGATTGGGCCCAGTCGCATCTAACATGGGCCAAGGCCTATATATACAAGTTTTAATGTGTAGAGATCAGGGGGTTGAGATAGGAGTCTGCCCGGAGCCTAGGGCTGCCGGATGAGAGGGGAGATCATGCTCGATCTTCCCCTTGCCAAGAGTCTTGATTCTTATCTTGTAACGAGCTTGTAATCGTTAGGTTTTATCAATGAAACCATTCATCTGTGCTCATTTCGATCACACAACCAGGAACGGGGCCGAGTTTACTGACATTATAGCCTTTCTGAGACGGTCCCGAATTCATAGGCTATCTCCACGCCTTGCACGCCATATGGATCACTCCATCCGGAATTCTGGGAGAATGCCTTGGTGGACCGCTCTGGTGAGCCGTACTGTATTAGGAGCTCTATATTGGGCCATGATATTGAGATCTCTGCTGCCGACATTCAGAGGGTCCTAGAGTTTGGGGACGACACTCATCATCCTACTAGACTACATCCGTTGACAGTGAGAGGATGCTTCCTGAGGATAAAGTACGCTGGGGATATCAACTCAGGTGTGCTCAACAAGAGCAACCTGAGCCCCCAGTACAAGTACTTAGCACACGTGATCCTCAAGTGTGTTGCATCGAGGAGGGGTGGGTTTGACGACCTCTCAGACCAGATTCAAAATGCCTACGTGGCACTGGTTCTGAACCACCCCTTCAGTTTTTCAAGCATGATATTCTCCTACTTAGTGGAGAACTTGGAGGCCAAGGGTAAAGAGGGGTTTTGTATGTACCCTAGATTCTTACAGCTCGTCTTCAACGAGAAGCTGCCACAGTTGCCAAAGAGAATCATGACGCAATGGCCTTAGAGATTATGGATGATACTACTCTGGGCAGGATGAGAGTTTACAGGGGAAAGCAAGTAAAGCCCCAAGTGAAGAGACTGATTGGCCTCCTAGCCAACGAGAGGTATGTGGTGCCTGGCAGACGCAAATGGCGTCATGATGACAACGACTCCGATGCTGAGAGGTTGCTCCTACCAGATATGGATTTTGATGGTGATGATAGCGGCAACGCCGGGGATGACATGCCTGCTACACAAAGAGGCACTGAGTCAGATGTTATTTCCCCGGGGTCTGACACTGCCGGAGAGGTTGCTGAGACGACCGGTTTCCATCAGGAGTTCATTGTTGGTGATCAGGAGGAGGAGGAGTCGGATGAGGATCCCCTCACTAGGACTATGGGAAGCAAAGTAGTTCCCACAGAACACGGGCTTAGGGTGGTTGGTGAACACCCTCGGGACTCCACTGAGAGAGAGACTGACCCGAGCTATGCTCCGGTTCAGTGGGCAGAGCTGCAGGGGGAGCATCCACTTCCACCGGGACTGGGAGGAAGAGGATGGCTCAACCCCACGGACTGAAGAAGAAGAAGCGTCGCCTGACCTTCGTTACCACTACTGCCACTACTTCCACCACCATAGCCACCACTACCACCTCCACTGACATACCACCCATCACCACAGCCACCACTACCACCTCCACTGACATACCACCCATCACCACAGCCACCACATCCACTACTGCTACCACAGCCACCACCTTACCTACCACCACTGTGTCCTTCCCATCCACCACCATACCATTCACACCTACATCACCAGCACCTGCTTACCGACCCATATTCACCATTGCCACTACCACCACCACCTCACATCATGCCGGACCTTCAGCCCAGCCATCACATGTATATGGATCTACTCTACCTCACATCGGGGTAGAGGAGCAGCTGTCGACGCTTAACCGTATGGTGATGCGCCTGCTAGCTGCAGATGAAGAGAAAGCGACGCAGATTCACTAGTTGACCGATCTGACTGCTGCCCAGTCTCAGCAGATGGCATAGCAGGCTCGGGTGATAGATCAGCAGACCCAGCTAATCGATGCTAGGAGAGTCGAGATGTCCCAACTCCGGGACCAGCAGGCCCAATCAGCCAAACGTATAGAGGAGTTGGAGACGACCAACAAGACGATTATGCTGAGGTTAAAGGGGTCAAAGGATGAGCCTTTGAAGATGAAGGAGGGTGATGGGGATGATGGAGATGGTCATGATGAAGATGATGATGACGATGAGGAGATGATGAGGATGAAGAAGAGACAGAGGAAGAAAGGATAGAAGGTAGAGATGATGATGACGAAGCAGAAGGAGGGGATGCGGCTGCATCGGCGTCTGCTTCTGGTCAAGAGCGAAGATCGAAGAATCGACAGGATCAGCCATCTACGACTTCTGCTCCTCCGAGCGAAGAGCCCAGGATTCAAGACAAAGTACAGATTAGATGTCTTATGTATTTATTTATTTTGTGTTTGAATCACGAAATGAAAAACAAGTGTGTTGAATGTTTATATATTAAGTTGATATAATTCTGTTTGATTACTTACTAATGGTTTATGTGTTGAATGTTTATATATTAAGTTGATATAATTCTGTTTGATTACTTACTAATGGTTTATGTGTTGAATGTTTAAATCAAACAGATCCAAACTTTCAAAGGGATGAGATTGACATTGCTCCCCTTCAACAGGTCAAGACTCAACTAACCATGACTCTTGATCTGCAAGGGATTGTAAGAAGGTCTGTGAGTTATACCCCTGAAGAAGGGGAAATAATTCATGACCTATCTAACGAGCAACTCACAGAGATGTTCAGACTCAATCCTGATGAAATTGTCAAGGATGCTCCAACAGTTGATTCAACCAGTGATGAAGAACTAAATGACGTTGATGAAGTTGAGGTTGACGATATTACTGTAGAAGAGTACCCTCATTATGCTGACAATGAGGGTAATGTGGTCCCCAATCTGGGTGAGTCCCTAGTCAGTGATATGTTTGAGGTACTAGAAAAGATGTAGCAGGAAACAGGAAAGACCGAAGGAACAGCCCAAGCCTCAAATGATGACGTAGACATTCAAAAGGCTGAGTGGGCTGCCTGTTTCGAAGAAGTTAGAGCCCAGCATGCTGCACCAAAGAAAGATGCCTACACCAAGCTCTACAGAGTCAAGAAACACTATAAGGTGTCAGGCAGGATTATTGCATGGGCTTATTTTGATGACCTTAACGCGTACGCAGTTAAGAGGGAACAGGCATAGAGTACTTCAGATTTCCACATGATCTGAAGACTCTACCTGGTTTTGAGCTCAACCAGCTGGCTAAGCTAAAGCTGCTGTATGCTGACCCACGAAAAATGTCAGGCTGGTTCGAGGCTGCCCTGAAGAAGGAGTACCACACCGATGGGTTAACTTCAGACCACAACAACCTACGAGGTATATAAGAAGGTCTGAGGTTGATGCCAGTACTGGCAAGCCCAAGATTGTGTTGAAGTGGAGTCCTCCGCGCACTATGTCGAGAATCCCTCTCAGGGAAATCCCACAGGACTTCACTCCACACTTCAAATGGTGGTACTATCATTGGAGAACTGCTAAAGCTGTCATAGTTCTGAATAAAGAGGGCCAAATGGATAGTATCAGGGTATTCAACCCGATGTGGCTAACCAACTTGTCTGCTAATGATGTCTATACATTATACAAGTGGCCACTGTTCTATGACACATAAGACATTGTACAAGCCCTCCAGTTCCAAAACGTTATACGACTTTGTTTTGCGTTTGAGATTCACGCAGGAGTCACTAAGGAGGAGAAGTACAAAAAGTATAAGGAGGTTATGCAGAAGACAAGAGATTAGATAGATCTAGGTCCAAGGGGGAGTTTCGTACGACTGGGCCATGCGAATGGACCATTCGTACGACTGGACCATGCGAATTAGCCATTCGTACGACTGGGCCATGCGAATGGACCATTCGTACGACTGGACCATGCGAATTAGCCATTCGTACGACTGGACCAGTCGTATGTTCAGTCGTGCAACTAGGCTAGTCGTATGTTCAATCGCACGAATGAGCCATCCGCATTGACTCATTTGCATTTGTTCCAGACTAAAAAAAAAGAGTCTGGAACAGCTTCTTGCACGGATTTGAAGATGAGCAAAGCATATTCACCCAGAGGTTCGTTTGTCAAATAAGTTCGATGTGTACCCCATTATTCGTCGGATTTCCAGAATAGGTGAATGTAATTGGAACACGAAAGAGAGAAGAGAAGATGTCAGCAGTTGTTGCTGATTTTGTGGGGTAGTCAGGAGCATCTGACTACTTATGGGCCAATCAAGTTATATTTATCGGCATAGAATGGATTCTTGCTTCTTAGGGGGAATCCTTTTATATAGAAAGTGAAGACGCAATCAGAAAGTGATGATGTGAACCGGTTTCCGATGATGAATCTTCGTGCGTGCTGATTTGGTTGATATTGTCAGCTGTGGATTGGAACCTTCAACCTTTTGCCCAATACACCGTGTCAAGACGCAAGGAGAGCACAATGTCTATATATTGGGATATGCTTAATGTGAGGGGGAATTTCTGCAGGTGGTGATGTTAATCAGGTTAGCCTGTGTGAAGATTGAAGCAATGGAAAACTGTTCGTATCATCATCTGGAAAAATCAGTCATATGGGGAATCTTGCTGCTGTGATGGTGTTCTGCAAAGTAAACGAAAGCTATTGTGCCTAAATTCATTTTCAGGGATGTGGTAGTAACCTGACGGATCGGTAATGTTGGCTAATATGGTTTTCGTTTGATTCTATTGGCAACCAGAGCAAAGATTGACTGAAGATTGTAGGAGGTGTTATCTACTATTCGCAAGCAACGTCCAAGGGGGAATTTGTTGGAGCATATATAGTCATATATAGTGTGTCCGTCGCTTGTCGAATAGTCTAGGGTTAGTGTAATACACCTGATATGTTGTAAACACATGAAACTGGGTCATTCGTAGGAGCATATGCGAATGAGACTCAGTCGTACGACTGAGCCATGCTAATGGACCAGCCGTGCGACTGAGAGATGCGATTGGACATTCGTAAGACTGAACCATAAGAATGGTCCAGCCGTACGATTGAACCATACGTATGGTCTAGTCGTACGATTGGACCATACGCATGGTCCAATCGCACGAATGGGCCCAGTCGCATCTGACATGGGCCGAGGCCTATATATTCCATTTTAATGTGTAGAGAGCAGGGGGTTGAGATAGGAGTCTGCCCGGAGCCTAGGGCTGCCGGATGAGAGGGGAGATCATGCTCGATCTTCCCCTTGCCAAGAGTCTTGATTCTTATGTTGTAACGAGCTTGTAATCGTTAGGCTTTATCAATGAAACCATTCATTATAGTTCGTGTTATTGTTGACTTTTGGTTTGTGCTATTGTTTATCCTTCCGTCAAGAACATGCTCGGATGTTTACCGATCCAGCGACCTCACACCTTTTGAGAATAAGAATAACTGACAAATAACACTCGTCAGACACAACACTGAACTTCATCTTTTGGATTGAATATTCAAGAGAGTGCATGAACAGCCAAATGGTCACAAAAAGTCAATTAAAGGTTTCCGTTTATGAAAAAGTTCATAAGGAGTATTCATTTTGTCTTTGACAATCAACACCCAGTTTAGTACGTATAAAGCACAGTTTACCCCTTCAGCCCAAAAGATAATAGGTAACAATGATTCTATCAACATTGTATGGGCGGGTTCAATAAGAGTGTGAATCTTTCGTTCAGCTACACCATTCTGTTGAGGCTTCCTTGCAACAATAAATTGCCTCAGAATTCCCTTTTGAGCACTGAACGAATCAAGAATTTAATTTTTGAATTTAGTACCATTATCACTTCTCATAGCCAGAACTTTTCTCTTGCTTATTGTCTCAATTGAAAGTATTAACTTCTACAATTCCTCACCCATGAATATCTTGAGAAATCATCTGTAACAACAAGACAAATAGATTTTTCAGCAATTGATTTAACGCTCATTGGGCCAAACAAATCACTACATAACAATTTGAGAGGACAAGATATGCTATTTTCAAGTTTTGGCTTATTTGGTTTCTTATGTTGTTTGCCCTTGGCACAACCCATACATTTTTCGTTCACATAAAAATATTTTAAAGGAAGTCCTCTAATAACATTGTTTTTGACTAATTTGTTTATTATTATAAAATTAACGTGACCCAATCAGCGATGCCATAACAAAGACTCAAAGGTTGAAGCTTTTGAAAGAAGACATGTTGTTGTAGACTTTGACTCGCTTGAGTTCATATCAAGAAGATATGTATCATGCATTCTCGGAGCCCGCATAAGAATCAAATCTTCTTGAATAATAATCTCTGATTTTTAGAATAGACACTCATCGGATTTAAACAAAACTGAAATGTCTTTATCGCAGATTTGAGAGACACTCAAGAGATTAAACGCAAGTTCAGGGACATAGTTGACTTGCTCCAAATTTAAAGAACCATTGGATACTTCTCCTGACCAATTATCTTTCCACCCTTTTTGTCACCAGAAAAAGCAACATATCCTCTGTTTATTATCCGGTAATTGGTCAGCAAATCTTTCAGTCCCACTATGTACATGCCAAATGTTGTTTACAATCTTAGTGGGTGACTCCTGTGATCAAAATTAAGAACATATTAACCAGGTGCAATAGGAACCCAAGTTTGAATAGTTTTAATGTTAGAAGAAACAGATTTCTTACTAAAGAATTATTAACTAATTTTGTTAATTTATTCCCAAAATAGTTTCTATTTACATGACCATGAAGAAGTGTAGGACACTCTTTGATAAGATGATTCTCTTGACCACACCTGAAACAATGTGGTTTGTGTCTAGGTCTTTGATGTGATAAGATAAGAATATGATCAATGTGAATTTCCTCATCACATTCAGACACCCTAGAATCATTATCACTAAATGTCTCATACATCGCACGAGGTCAAAATTTATGTGAACAAGAATTATTATTTACAAAAGTAGATGAATGATCATCTGAAGTACAAGTAGAACTAGTATCACTTGTGCAGGCTTCAAACGAAGTTGCAGTTCTTACATTGATAAAGAAATATTTAATGGAATAAACGATGGAATTGGGTGAGAAAAGAATTTATCAAAACAATTAGTTTTAAGTTTTTTGTTAGTCTTTGTAGTGAGATTAGTTGCACCATTATCATCACTAGGACAAAAAGCATCACAACAATGTACAAAATTTAAAGATGATGAAATAGAAGGATCATGAGAACTTGATGCAACAGAGTCGTTTATAGGTTTACTATAAACAAAGATAGAATTTAAACTAGACTTATGATCTAAAACAGACTGTTGAAAATCAGGTGTATTAATGCTAGTGCATCCAAGCCCACTAGTTGGTCCATAGTCGTAGTCCTCACGAGCGTGCTTAGAATTAACACCCTCTAATCCTGCAGACATGTTGTCAGTATCTGTTTTGATTAAATCATTAGAATGATGAGGAACAGGCATAAGAGAATAACAGTATGTACTAGGCAAAGGATAAACCTTTACATTTTCATATCCCAGTCCCGTTTTAATCCTAGCTCCCCGTTGAGATTTACATAAATCATCATGTTTCATTCCTGATATAGTCCATTTGCCTAACTTGACTGAATTTTGCTTGTTCCAAATTCGGCCAGAGCAACTCTTTTAGTCAAAGTGTTAATCTCAACATTTCTTTCCAAAACAATTCGTTTTAAATGATCATTTTCTTTCAAAGCCTCATTTAATTTAACAAAATATTTTGATTCATTGATTTTAAGTTCCTCATTAATTCATTTTAAATCTTTTTCATTATTAATTAATAACTAGTTATCTTTATAAATCCCAAATAGTCTTATTTTACAAGCAGATGAACACATATCCTGAATTACCTCATATGGAAGTCTCATCACCACCTTTTCTGCTGCTAAGGCCTTTTCACATTGGCACACCTGAGTACTTGACTTGCTTTCCTCAATGGTGATAGTTTCATCACCATAATCCTTTTCTTGCTTAGTGGATGAACTTCCCTCCTGCTTTAGACCTTCAGATTTACTTGCTCTCATTCTCTCATCTTTCTCTTCTTTCTCTTCCATAGACAACTCAACCTCCTCTTTGAATTCCTTGAATGGATCAAATCCATTTTTACTATCTACCTTCCCTTTCCCTTTAACAAACTCAACTACCAAAGCATGGCTTATCTCAGTCCTTGTTTCTTCAACCTCTACACTCCAATCAAAGTTAGAAATCAAGGCAGTCTCCTTTTTGTTATTTATATCTTCCTTCTCCTTCTCAATTGTTAATCTTGGAACTCTTGAATTACTGGAATCGGTGACAATTGGTGATGGACATTCACGTTTGAAATGTCCCAATTGTTTACAGTTGAAGCATCTTAGTTTGGACTTATCAAATCTGAGTTTTGAATTAGATGTTTGACCTCTGAAGTTCTTTGGTCCAGTGCCCTCCATAAATCTTCAAGCTCTAAGAGTCAACATGCCATTTGCAAATGAATGTCAGTTCTTCAAGATCATTAGGACCCACCTGATACATATCCTCCATATTCATTCCCTTCCCTTTCAACTCTCCAACTACAAGTGCTTCATAGCTTTGCACAAACATTCCAAAAAGTGCCATTGTTTCTGATGGAATTGAAGTTTCAACATTCACCTTAGAGTTAGTCTGATCTCTTCCAACACTAACGTTTTCTCCTGAGAAAGTACTTGTATTAACCCCTCCTTGAATTGAATTATGTATTTAAGAGCTTTGAGTGGATGACAATAAAACAATATTTTGAGTAAAACCATATGTAAGCATCATGGTCAGGTTAAATTCCCATCTCTTCATGTCCAACTCAAAAGATTTAAGCTTATTGATAATATCCATCAGCTTGTAATCTGTGAACCCTCTTTCTTGCTTCAGCATCCTCACCTGAAGGCTCCATTGAGGTGGGAGAGAGTCTAGTAGCCATTAAGGTGGGAGGCTTAGTTACGCTGATAAGTTCGCACGAAACAAGCTTGAACTTTCGTTCAAAATTAATTTCGGCAGCAATTTTGCTTGTTAAACCTTTTGTGAACTTTCGTTCAAAGAGACTAGTTTCGCAGAACAACAATAAGCAATTTTGAATAGGGATAACACCCGTAGGTTCGCAGAAAGAACTTCACAGTTCCACGAAAAGAACACTAGTTTCACTGGTCGAACCTTGAACACTTTTTCAACCCAAAATCAATGTGAAATCATCAAAAACTCAATGAATTTGAGATCTAATGATTAGCAGAGCATCCGCAACCAAAAACTAGCAAAAATCAATCAATTTGCATATCAAAAACACACAATATTGAACTGAAAATTGATGGAAACTTGAAATTAAACTAAAACAACCAAAAACTCAACAAATCATGAGCACTAAGGCTCTGATACCATATTGTTGGTCCATTTGATCATTTTACAATGCAAATGAGATGAAGAATCGTTCAATATCAAACATACAAACCAAAAAACTCATTCAATATAAGATAATGAAGATCATAACATTCAATAACATCAAAGCACAATGATATTTTTGTTCAAAAACTACTTAGAAATGGTAACTTCCAACAAGGATTAATGATTAGGGTTTCGCAAGCTTACCCACAATGAGAATGATCAAAATCTATATATAGCAGTCTTAGTTTCGCTCATAATTTCGCTGGACTGCAAAATGACATTAATCTAATTACATACAAAGGAACTAACAAAAGACCTATTACAATCAAAAGTAAGCATTCTAAACTAAGGTGGGTCCAACCTATACATGATCTATCGCTCGAGATGGAGAGGTGGCCTATAGACTAGAGTTACCAGAAGAGTTAAGTGGAATTCACCCGACATTCCATGTATCTCATCTAAGAAAATGCTTAGCAGACGAGGACATAATTGTACCACCGGAGGATATCGAGGTAGATGAACGGCTCAAATATATAAAGCAACCAGAGGCGATCATTGATGGTAAAGAGAAGAGGCTGAGGAATAAAGTGGTTCCTCTTGTGTGTGTATAGTGGAAGCACAAGAAGGGATCCGAGTCTGCTTGGTAGACTAAAAAAGAGACGAGACAGCATTATCCATAATTGTTTGAGGAATAACAGGTTTCAGAGACAAAACCTATATAAGGGGGGTGGAATTGTAACACCCGGTTATTTTTTAAAATTCAAAGAAAGAAGAATAAAGTGAATCAAAATAAGGCAAAAATATTTTACCCTAGTTGAGAGTAAAAGTATCAAAAGGACAAAAGGTTTGAAAAGTGGGTGTAAAAGGTGATGGCCTCCCATCACTCATCTACACCCACACAATTCTCGGATGTTAGAGAGAGAGAGAGTAGCAGGGTAGAAGTTTTGGATTTATGAAGAAGAACAAGCTGAAAAATCGAATTTAAGGTAAGAATTCATGGTTTTTAAGTGTTCTTAACTGGCCTTGCCTCGTTGTATGCTTATGTGTGTTTGTATGTTCAGTTGTGTGTGCTTTTAGTGGGTTTCTAGGCAGTTGAACTCAATTACAGACGAGTTTGGAAGAAGCCATACTCAAGAGCTGCAAAGGTGAGTTCTAGGACCCCTCTTTTACTGATTTTTAACTGATTTTAGGGCTGGAAATGCATGAATGTATGTTATGATAAAATTGGGTTCATACCCGAATGTTTGAATGTGTGGATGTTGCGGGTATGGTGTGATTGTGGGCTCTGTTCATGCTTGTTGATTTTATGGTTGTGTTTCTAAGACTTAGAATGTAAGATTAGAATGTAAGATTTAGGCTTACAACATGATAGATGGTATTTGGGAACTGAAATCTGATATTTAGGGCTCATATGTCTAAGTTTTTGAATCTTCCTAAGTGTTCAAAAGAAATGCGGATGAGCATTGACCACAAAGTAAGTCAATGCGGATGAGTATTGGAGAAATGCGGATAAAAAGTTAATGCAGATGAGCATTGAACACTAAGTAAGTCTATACGGATGAGTATTGGAGAAATGCGATGAACAGTTAATGCGGATGAGCATGGACCACTAAGTAAGTCAATGCGGATAAGTATTGGGGAAATGCGGATGAACAGTTAATACGGATGAGCATTGACCATGGAGTAAGAGAAATGCGGATGAGTATTGAGGAAATGCGCATGAACTAAAACAAATGCGGATGAGCACTTAGAATAGTTTTTGAATTTCTAGAGAAAAAGGTGAACTTTAGGATTTGACTTGGGATGTTCCCGGGGGTTCATGTAAGCTGACTTTTGAGGTCATAGATGTTATGATGGGCATGTTATGATGTATGTTTGATGCTTATGCATGATTGTATGTATGATGTATGTTATGTATGTATGATGCCCTGTATGATGATGTTGACTGTGTATGTTGATGTTCCTTACATTGTATGTTTATTTTCCCATGGCTTTACATTGTATGTTAATGAGTGAAATGAAAATATTATGTAACGTAAAGTGGAAGATAATGAAAGATGACTGGGTAAGTAAGATTGAGATTCTTACTATGAATCAATATGGTAATCAAGTCAATTATTGAATGGCGGAAACAAACAATCAAAGAGCATTCAATGCAAGAATTATACTCATAAATACTTTTGTATTGTAAACATGAAAGTGATTGATTATAGAGAATAACTGAAAACAAAATTCTATATGTCTATCAACCGTCACCTCATGTACGAGGTTATCTATTGTATTTAGAGGCAGACAAAATGCCTTTTACAAAATGACTAAACTACCCCTGACCTATTACATGAGAACTAGTCTAAGTCTTGATCCGCATCTTTTCTTGTTCACCACATTGGCAAATGTGGATGAGTTGACTTGATGAGTATTTCTTCACTTGATCATCCGCACTAGTATGCTGGTCATCCGCATTGGTTAATGCGGATGAATAAATACTTGTGCGCACTTGTTCGGTCATCCGCATTTGTCAAATGCGGATGAGCAAAGTCATGTCCGCATTAATACTTGGTCTTCCGCATTTGTCAATACGGAAGGACAAATACTTGTCTGTATTTGTTTTATGTCTTGTGCATTGACAAATGCGGAAGACAATACTTGGTTTTTCTTGAGCAGAATCTTCATCCGCATTTCTTCTTGGACTTGTGGGATTCCAGCAAAGCAATCATCAAATCACCCATTGAATCGGCATGTATGATCTTTTCAGGGTGCAACAATACTCCCCCTAAGGATTATACAACCTATTTTCTTCAATGTTTGGGAGGTGATTGATGTTGTGAGGATCCTGCTGGGTCTTGTGGAGGTAGTAAAAATGCAGCTTTAGTCGGATCCAGAATGGCTTTAATCATGTTGACAAAATCTGTTGCTTCTGAAATTCTGTCCCTACTTAGCACATGTATCTTCATTTTGCTCATATTGTAGATGGCTTCTATTGGTAACTTCTTCAGAAAAATAGGTTCCCAAATAGAAATAGTAGAGAGACCATCTTTGTGAATCAGTAAGCTTCCACCCACATCTACCTCAAGTTGACAATGTTCCCAAGTTGCAATGGTGTCTTCTTTTTTCTTTCTTTTGTCTCTTTTGGTACTGATACGATCATAAGCCAATTTTAGAAACTTGATGCACTTTAGGAAGAAGTGCATATCTTGTTCACCCAGTTTATTGTTTATTTCCCTAAAGTGTCTGGTATATATATAGTGAATGTAGGATTCATCAGCCAATCTTACTTCATATCCACTAAATAGTCGTATTTCAGCACCCTCCTTTCCTCCCCACTTTCTTTCAATCTCCATCTCATAAGTTTTTTCATCATAGTACACATTTGATATGGGTGTAGAGGAATGAGTACTAGACACCATTTTTCTATTTAATGATTCTGTTGGTTTCACCTTCAACTCAGGAAACACAACTTCTTCTGCTTGCATTTTCTTCTTCTTCTCAAGGGCATTAATAAAAGACTTATCTTTTCTCATACATATTGCCTTTAATGAATTGAAATTGTCAGTCCTTCAGAACATTTTGAGTGTGTTTTCAAATTCATATCCCCTAAACATAGCTGAGTGATTGATCAGTTCTAGTTGAGCTAGTTCTTTTAAGTCATGGATCTCCAGTGCATTTACAAAAGCTGAGTACTTTGTAAAGAATTGGACTAGCCTGGAGATCCTTTTCACCATGAACATATTCCACATGCTGTCATACTTCCATGTAATTATTTTCTCATCAACTTTTCCTATGGGAGTAGACACCCCTCTGATTAACTTAGCAGTGGTTAATCCTTCTTCTAATTTTAACTAAGAGAGTTTTGCAAACCATTCAGGGTATTATCAACTACATGAGCCAACCATTTTTGATCTTTCTGGTTTAGCAGCATGTCTTGAGCATTTATATAGATCTTGGCTTCTTGTTTAGGATTTCTTCTTCTAACCACTTGAGCATATCTTTCTTTTCATTAATCATTTGGAGAGTAGCAGCCCTTAATGAGTTTCTTTTCATATTCCTAATCTTTGTTCTTGTGAATCCTTGGCTTGAAAGATAATCCTTCATTTCCTTATCTAACATGCTATAAGGATTAGGAAATAGTGGTTCAAGATTTGGGGTTGATTTCTTCATGGATGATAGTTTAGGCAGAGGAACCTTTCTTGAAAATGATTTTTCATACTCAGTTGAGGTTGATTTCTTCATAGCAGACACTTTTGGCACAGGATCCTTTCTGGTGACTGATTTTTCATACTCAATTTCGAAGTCTGGATCCAGTAGCTTATTCACCTTTTCTTCTTCTTCCTTCATTCTTTCATATGTCATGCCAAGACTTCATCTGGATCATACCCATGATTAATCAAAAACATTGCTTTTATCATCAGGTCACCAGTTTGAGCCTTTGACACTATTTCTTCCACACATCTTTCTTTTGCCATAGGGCTGTCAACCTCTTCATGCTCATGAGTATTATATCATCCCTCAATCTTTCCTTCTTCTAGATCAATGAATTAGTTGGTTACTTCAATTGTGCCTCAGCTTTTTCATGTTCTTATAGGAATTCTGCTATGCAGCAAGACTTCTTGGGTTATCTGGTTTGGCTTTCTTTGCTGGTTCTTCTTCTTTCATGGTTCTTTTTCCTTTAGCTTTCTCAGATAAGTATTTCCTCTTTCTTGTATAAGTTTGAAGTGGAGGACCAGAAGAGGATTTAGCTTGTTTCATCTCCTCAGGCAATTTTTCCGCCTTTTTTTGTATGTTTTCTTGATCATCAACCTCTTTTTCTTCTCTTTCTTTTTCTTTTTCACAAAACTTTTTAATCATATCTTTTGTTCTTCTGATAGTGACATAGCAAGTGCCATTTGCATGCTCAACTCTTTCTCCAATGGAACTGGAGATTGAGGAATGACTACAATAGGTTTAAGTTGGTACTCTGGTCTACAACAAAATCCCAAAATCTTCATCTATTATGAATTCTTCAAAAGTAAGCTATCCATAGCACAGATTAATTCTTCAAATTCAGCTTTCTCAGTTTGAGTAGCTTCTGATTGCCCGGAATAAATCACAATTTCTAAGCTTGTTCCTCATCTTTGTTTGGCTTCCTTCTTCTCTTTGTTCATAATTCTCTGAGAAAGACTGGTTCTCATCATCAATAACTTTTTCTTTTTCATTTTTACTTTCTTCAGCCACAACACTTCTTTCAATTTCAATTAGCATTTCAAGTTCAAAGATCCTTTTATTTTGACTTTCAACTTGACTTTGGAGATTGGAGATGATTTCAGCTTGTTCTTCAATAATGTTCTCTTGCTCTTCCATAGCTATAGTTTGAATGGCAAGAGTGTCAACATGGCCACTCACTTCTTCTCTAGAAGGTTCAAGGTAGCATTCAAGTAGTCAATCTCTTTCTCTTTCTCTTTCTTTTCAGCTTCATATTTTTGTTTTAGCTCTTTTAATTCATGCTCCTTTTCATCAAGCTCTAGAATCCTGTCATCAATGATTCTAGCTCTCCTATTTAGTATTCTTTACATCCTTCCCACCTTTTGTAGGAGCTCAGATATCACTCATCCTTTATCAAGCCTGTTATATTAGATTCAGTAAGGCTCTCTAAGGAGAAGTCTTAGAAGTTGCTCTTCTTAGAGGCATTTGAGCATGTTGATCTCCTCATTGAAGATTATTTGGATGCTTTAGAATTGCTAGTTGAGTATCCAAATTCAGTTGGGTTATCATGGGTGGGAAATGGTTGGGGTGGTGATGTTGGTGAATGATGAGATGGTGATATTGTGATTAATGAAGTGGTGATATTGGTGATTGATGTGGGGTTGTTTGTGGGGTTGTTTGTGGTGTTGGTTGTGGTGTGGTGTGGTGATGGTTGTGGTGTTGGTGTGGTGATGGTTGTGGTGTTGGTTGTGGTGATGGTGGTGGTGTTGGTTATGATGTTGGTTATGGTGATGGTGGTGGTGATGGTTATGCAGCTTGCTCATCAATAGCCTGTTCTTGTCCTTGATCTTCTTGATTTATCTGTTGAATCATCCAAGGAAGAAGAGGTGAGTGAGCTCCACTGTAAAAGTTTCTAGGATCCCACTTCTTAATGTACTTGTATGATGTTGCATCATAATGAGGAATATCAAGCACTGGTCCCTTAGTAGCATTATCTGGAAATGCTTCATTTATCAGGCACTAAATGAATCTTGGATACATCAAGAACTTGTATCTTCCCCCCACTTGTATGTTTGAAGTCAAGCCATTAAAAATATAGGCAGACATATTGAATGGCTTGTTTTGCAGAGAGCACAGATAGCTAAGGAAGTGGTGATTGGAATATCATTCCATCCTGTTTTTCTCTAGGATAAGCAGTGTTGAAACATATGGATTAGAAATCTCCAGGCAGATCAACCAATCTTTTAACAATTTGTTTAGCTTCAAATCCTCCTTTATAACCAATCTCAGAAAGAATGTGGTTATTTCATCATCATCCAGCTCTAGAGGTGCGTTAACATCATCACAAAAATGCAAGCTTCTTCTATAGAATCTTAGAGATGCTCAGAGTTTGATCATTGTCAATTCTTCACTAGAGTTCTAACACCATCTGGTTCAATTACCTCAGCTGAATTTTAGAAAGACCTAATGAGGTTCTCATAATGGTGGGTCTAACAGTGATAGCATAAGCTACCTTGTTGTTGAGATGAATCTAATAATATCTCTGAGTCCCTCAGCTTCTGGCACATAAGGGTTTAAATAACCACTGACATTGTAGAGCTTGCTCCATGAAAGATTTCCATATAATCTGTATAAAAGACATGTGCGTCAGTTTTAATGAGAACTCATGTGTATCGTTATCAGTTTGACATTAATGGTCAAAGATGAACTTGTGACATTACTGTATCATTGTTGTCACATCAAATGGTGAATTGTTGTTCAACAATCACAGTTTCTATGTTTGAACAATTTATTAGATGTTATTTCATTGATTTGTTACACATTTTCATTTTTCATCATGCTCTATTCTTACACCAAACATGACTATAAGGTTTTCATGATGAGTAAAATTTCTATTAGTTTGCTTGTTCATGAAGTCGAAAAGGTTCAGGATCGTTCAAGGGCTTGAACACAATCAACACAACAACACAATGAGAAGATTAACTAAACGTTAATCAAACAGTGAACTAGGTAACCAAAGGTGATGCAGAGAACACAAGTAAAGTAAGAGACAGAACAAGAGAGTATAGTTTTCAAGGGAGCAGTATATTGCTTTCTCAAGTTCTTTTACAAGTGTTACAAAGCATTTAGAAAAGATACTAGAACTTGGAATACTTATACTACAACCTACAGCCGGCTATACTATGAAAGCCAGCTGGATACAATTGACTAGACACTAACAAAATCAATTGTAGGATCAAAAGGCATATCTGCCTTTTGACCTTGTGACTATGACATGCCATAGCTCACATCCTTATACATTACAAAAAGGATAAAGTACATAAAGTGGAAAGTTCAGACTCAAGACCTCAATGTACAGTTACCAAAAGCATGAACCTTTTCACCAACTCTTGTAAGTGGTGACTTATCAGAGAGACGCAGCGGAAAAGGTGATTTATGGAACAGTACATCAGATAAAGCATGTGTACTAAAAGTCTTCGGAAGAATCTGTCTTCATAGGGTGAAGCTTCGGAAGACTTTGTCTCTTCAAGCTTCGGAAGACTTCATGTTAGGCTTCGGAAGATATTGGTCTTGGCTTCGGAAGATATTACACTTAGAGTATTTTCTAATGCTTTGTGTAATTCTTCCGAAGCATTCTTCACTTCAGTACTTAGTGCATGTTGCTGAAACACTTAGGCAGTTTTGGGTTGCATCAGACTTCAGGAATCCTTACAAACTCCCGCTAGGCTGATGCTACCAAAACACTTAGAAGATCTTTAAATGTTTGTAGTCTTCAGAATAATCAAGACCATCCCTTTCTTCATTGATGGTCAGGATCATCAAGACTTTCATAGTATCTTCTCATTTCAAAGAGATCATGCAGAGGTAAGTTGATTATGTCTTTCCATGAGTAGACATTTTCAACACCTTGATCTCTGATAACATTCCATCTTTCTGGATTGGTAGAGTAAGTCCAGGATAGGATGGGTGTCTCGGTTGCTAGAGGAGCCACTTGCATAGGAGTGATTGGCTGCCTCATCATGCACTTCCTCAGGTGATCTGATTCAGCCTGGGGTGTAGAGGTAGATGACTTTGGCTTCTTCTTTTAGTCTTTGGTTTAGAGGCCATTTCTTCTTCCTCTTTAATGTCTTTAACTGAGAAGACTGGTCTGCAGCACCATGTTGATCATCAGTGTCTTTCTCAGTTGGGTGTTCCTCCCTCACAGGTTCAGAAGAGAGGGGGAGTTTGACCCTGTCTTGGATCAGAAGATGAAGTTTGCTGAGGCAGCTGGAGGTTCTGGTTCAGGTGTCTCTGGTTGTTCAACTTGACCTCCACTTCAGGTGGGACTTGACTTGGAAGAGAGTGCAAATTAATGAGTTCACCACTTTTAATCTTCTGCTTGATTACCCTTATATGCTCATCCATTGTAGATAGAGACATGGGACCAAGTCTCCTTCCGGAGAATCCATATGACTTCAAGAAGCTCATCATTCTTTGTCTGTCAGCAGACTTCTTTGCATTCTTTTGATTGATGGCTCTTGACTTTGCAGCTTCTTCCCTTAGCTTCCTTTGGTTGTTTTTCTTTCTTTGACTAACTCAAGCTCAAGTGCTTTAAGTACTCGAACTCAATGAAGTCATAGGACAGGGGAAAGAAGTGTTTTGCCTGATAGAAGCCTGTGGCACTCAGGTAGTTTATCATTTTGATTCTATCCTCTTCTTTATCTACCTGAGGTTCTTGTGGAGCCACATCTTCTGTGCAGGACTTTCTTGAACTGGAGAGAGAGTGGGAGTATAGCTTGTGAAGTCTTTTCTGTCTCCTCTCCTCTTTGAATTGGAGAAATAACCTTGCATCTCTTTCTCCTTTATCTCTCTTGACACTTCCATGTCAGCAGTTCATTCAACTCTTCTAAGGGAGGGAGATGATTTCATTAACATCATAGTTCCTGGTCTGTAAATAATAATCCTGACTCCTTTGTTCATCATTTGAGTATTTGGTCTGGGTGCAGCCTGATTGCAGCTTGCATGAATTTTGATGACCCAGAAGAACTTTCTCCCCTTAGCCTCCTTTTCCTCTCTCTCTCTCTCCTCAATTTCCTCAGGAGTCATTATCCTTTCCCTTGTCACCAACAGACCTTTGTGACTCAGGGGATTGAGGCTTGGCCTTCATTGCTTGGTGTAGCTTCCATGCCTGGCAGAGAGAGATGAGAGAGACACTTCACACAGTAGGTGTCTCAGATGGAGTTTGGACCTCTGCAGCAGTTGTTGATGGTGAGACAAGGGTCTCAAGTTCTGCCACTGGGCCTTCAGCCAAGGTTTCCCCTATGAAACTAATCTTAGGGTCCACCTCAGCATCAGTTGACCGATGACATTGCCTGATTGCCTAAGTCTCCTTCTTAGAGAGAACTCTGCAAGGATCCTGTCTTGGATTCTTTGAGCCAGCCTGTCAGCTTGTCTAGATTTGCTTGGATTGACAAGTGGCATGTTGACTAAATCCAGTCCTTCATAGAAGCTCAGGCTTTAGAACTGAAAGACTCTTGTTGGCCTTGAACTCTGTGAAGTATGAGGGCTCTTCTGTCATCATCATACCTCCATCCTGATGATATAGTTGCCAGTTCCATGTGGTGGAGATGAGACAGCCCTTGGTATACCTTCCTCAAAGAGACTCCTGATGAGAGAGTCTATAGAGTCCACATTAATGTGAACTTGAGGAAGTTGCTGAGAATGCACAACAGCAAGTGAGGATGGTGAGTCCTCTATGTCCATTCTCTTTGAAGAACTCCCAGGTTCTGTGGTTGTGATAACTTTCTCCCCTTTTTGGTAGCATCACCCACTTGCATAGGTGAGCTGGAGGATAAATCAGTCACTTCCACAGGTTCTTGTGTTCCTGGTTGAGCTCTCCTTAAAGGTCTCTCAGCTAGTTGTCCTGCAGATATGAAATCTGGAGTTGCTGATCATTGACCCGGTTTTGCAGGGTAGTCACCTGAGATTCCAAGTGACTAACCTTAGAGACTAGATAGGTGCATGTTTGTGACAATTTTTGTACCTTTAGTCTCAAATTCCCCTCATCTCATCAGAAGATCACTGGGGGATGAGAGGATTGGACCAAAGTCCCTTCTCTCACCACCAGCTTGAGTTTCTTGGCTGCTGGTTTTCCTCTGCTCACTGGCAACTCAGTTAAGATGCCAATGGGCTGAGTTGCCATGGCTGAGGTCTTAATGATGTAATCACTTTCAAAAGTGAGAGCCTCTTCCATATGGACATCCTGAACAGGTTCAGATGTGTCCACCTCAGTAATAGGTGACTGATGAGGGATAGACTGAGGAGAGTCAGAGGTACTCATCTCTCTTTGAGTAGGGAGGAGGAGAAGAGACTCATGGTACTCACTGAATCCTAAGCCTTCATCAGTGTAAAAGGATAGGTTGGGAATTGGTTGGTTTAGATCCAAAGGCTGGGGATGGTAGCTATCCCCTGAAGTGTTCACTTGAGTGTTGAGACTCAGAGTGAAGGCTTACAGTTGTTGGGCTAATGAGCTCATCAGGTTGAGCTTGAGGAACCTCAGCCCTGATAGGTAAAGTAATGGGAGTGGTTTGCTCCTCAGGAGAAGTGGGAGCTCTGGAGTCCACTTCTTCCTGTAAGGTGAGTATTTGGGGGCCTGCACAGACTCAATAGCCTGAGCAGGGTTCGTTGGGATTTTCTTTTGTAGGTGATGAATATTGGAGGTTGTGAAGAAGGTAGGAGAGCAGTAGGTGTGGGTTCAACACTAGCTTGGACTGCTATGTTGTCACCTTGAGCAATGAGCTCTAACATTTTTGGGACTAGGGCTGTTTCTACCCTGAGAAGCCTACAGTTGGCTTCTTCATAATTTTAAAGATGCGGGCTTCATCTGTCCCAGTTTAAGAATATTGCCTGTTTCCCTCAACTGTGAGCCCAGTTCACAGTTAAGAATGTGTTGAACATATCTAGGAAACAGTAATATTCTAAGGAATCTAAGTTTGCAAGTAAATTAGTATAAACAAATTGTGAATACCTGAACTTGACCCCCTGAACCATCCCATGAACTATAAAGGAGAGATCCTCAGGAATCTGGTCCCATCCACCATGCTTGTTTGATAAGCTGTGGATAACCACATGGAGCAGGTATTTCCACTGGGATGAGACCTTCCCTTTCCTGAAGGTCTTTACAGAGAAATCTCCTTCATAGCCCATCTGCTCGAAGGAATGATTAACCGCTTCTTTGGGAAGAACACTTCACTGCTTCATCATCCAGCTGAAGATGTCGGTTGATGATGGCCGGAGTGATGAAAATTGTTCTCCCCTGCACCGTGGCAGACAGTGCCTTCTCCCCATCCATAATGACCTCTTAGCAGGTCTTCCAGAATTCAAGCAAGTGATCCTCATATAGAGGAGGATCATGGTTAGGGAGGTGAAGTAGTGAGACAAAGACAAGAAACGGCAAACCTCTGAGAAATGAGGATCTTTGTCAGAGCATAACAGAGCAACCTGATTGTGTGTCTATGTAGCTGCATGGCAAAGAGGATCATTTCTGTGTGTAAGGTCAGCCATTGTGAGGTAGCTCAGAGATGAAGAGAAAAAAATGGGAAGGAAATTTCAGAGAGAAAGCTTTGGGTTTTAGGTATGAAGAAAAGAAGATGATAGAAGAAGGGGGAAACCGTTGGGTTTATATGAGAGAGAAGGATTTCAGATAAAGTTTAATGAAAGAGGATAAACTTTGAAATCCGTATGTCGGTCCCACCTCTGAAAAAGTAGTTTACCTTTTTGCTCAAAAAGTATTTTCTTGGAATTCGAAAAGCTTCCGAAAGTAATTTGTCTTCGGAAGTTTGATTGAAAAGCTTCCGAAGCTAAAGTGACTTCGGAAGAATTTTCCTGAGAGTCTTAAAGATTTATGCTTCGGAAGAGAAATAAACTTTTGGATGCTTTGTGTAAGAATGACAAAGCTTCCGAAAGTAAGTTTTTGCTTCGGAAGGAAAAGTCCTTGAAAAAAATAAGTGTCTAAGTAAGAATTTTAAGCTTCGGAAGATAAATTTTGACTTCTTCCCAAGGAAAAATTCTTAGACAGTCATTTATTTTGAAGACATATTTTCTTCCGAAGGTAAAATGTTATCTTCCGAAGTATCAGAAAATTTCAAGAATCCAAGGAAAGTCTTCAAAAAGATTTTCATTCAAAGAAAACATGAGCTTATGAAAGTGATGAACTAGACAACTTGGACAACCTATTTAAGAAGAAATAATTGAATTAGTTTAAAAAAAAACTACTCAAAGTTAATCATCCCAATAGCTGATATCAGATACTTAATCTCTGTTCATCAAAAGCTTTTGTGAACAGATCAGCATATTGTTCATCTGTGTGAACTTTGACTAGTTTAATTAACCCCTTTCATAGTTATCTTATTAAATGATACCTGATGTTGATGTGTTTGGTCCTTGAGTGCTGCACAGGGTTCTCAGTGATAGAGATAGCATGTTGTTGTCTATGTGGATAGGAGTCTCTTTGAAGTTAAATCGTAGTCTAGCATCTGATTTTGAATCCAAAGCACTTGAGCACAGCAGCTTGCAGCAGCAATGTATTCAGCCTCAGCAGTGTTGATGCAGACACACAGGTTTGTTTTGCATTGCCATGAGACAACCCTTCCACCAAGGAAATTGACATCCCAGATGTAGACTTGCAGTCATGTTGCAGCCACCATAATCACTGTCTGTATAGGCATACAGATTGAAATTAGAATTTTGGATACCATAAACCAAGTGTTGAAGCACCTTTGAGGTATCTTAAAATCCTTTTCACAGTGATTAAGTGAGACATCTTAGGATTGGCTTGATATCTTGCACAAATACATGTAGCAAACGTGATATCAGGCCTGCTAGCTGTAAGATACATAAGAGACCCAATCATAGCCCTGTATAAGTGCTCATCTACACACTCCCCCTCAAGATCTGGACCAAGGGAAGTGGTCTGGCTATGGGTGTCTTAGCAGTTTTACAATCAGTCATGTTGAACCTCTTGAGTATATCTTGAACATACTTTGACTGACTTATGAAAATGCCATCTTCAACCTGCTTCACTTGAATTCCCAGAAGAAATTAAGTTCTCCCATTGAACTCATTTCAAATCTATCTTTCATCAGCTTTTCAAAGTCTTTGCAGAGCCTTGAATTGGTTGAGCAAAGATGATGTCATCCACATATACTTGAACTAGCGGAATGTCATTTCCTTGTCCTTGATGAGAGAGAGATTTCCATCTATAGTACCTCTCCTGTAACCATGTTTACAGAGATACTCAGACAGTGTCTCATACCACTTCCTGGGTGCCTGATGCAGCCCATAGAGAGCTTTGTCAAGCTTGCAGACATAATCAGGATGATCAGGATCTACAAAACCAGGTGGTTGTTTGACATAAACCTCCTCCAATCACTCCATATAAGAAAGCACACTTTACATCAAGTTGGTAGACCATGAAGTTCTTGGATGCAGCAAATGCCAGGAATATCCTAACAGCTTCTAGTCTAGCTACAGGAGCAAGACATCAGTGTAGTCAATCCCTTCTTCTTGTGTGTATCCTTGAACAACTAGTCTAGCCTTGTTCTTGATGATGATTCCTCTATCATCCTTTTATTCCTAAAAACCCATTTGGTTCCAATGGTAGTCTTCCCATGAGGAAGAGGACAAAGGTTCCAAACTTTCTGTCTTTTGAATTGAAGCAGCTCTTGTTGCATAGCTTCAACCCAACTTCCATCCTTTAGAGCCTCCTCAACTTTCTTTGGCTCTAACTGGGATAGAAAACAAGAGTGAAGACAAACATTTGCTTCATGGGTTTGCCCTCTTGTCTTTACCCCGGAGATAACATCTCCAATGATGTTTTGGTAGGATGAGACTTGTGGATCCTTAGCTGAGGGATCACAGCAAGTTGCTGAGATAGATCCAAATTTGAGAAATTTAGATCTGGTCTTGAAGATTGATCCTCCACATTATCACACTATCAAGATTAACTTGATCCAATGAGTGTGTGACATCATTGATGTTATCATCTATGGTATGGTTATTAGCATCAAGAGATTCTTGATCACTTTCACCATCACCATTGTTATCTTCTGCAATTGAGATGTCTTTATCTGGTTAAGAGGCCTCTGAACTGGAATTTGAAGGCATGCCAGATGTATCAGCTGGATTTGTCATTGTTGTGCTGATAGAAACCTCATTGCTGAAGTAGTTTCAACTGGAGCTGAAGGTCTTCCAAGCTCAAATCTTGGATCAAGATCACCTGTATTTAAATTTCTGCAGATCCTGAAACATGCTCACAAGATTTATTAAAACAGTTGGTAACTAAATCAAGATCAAATAGCCAATCGGACCAGAACCAGCCACACTGGGAGTGTGCTCATTAAAAGTCACATTGGCTGACTCCTCAATGATTCTAGTTCTGAGATTGTATACTCTATAAGCTTTAGCTTGAGAAGAGTATCCAATGAAGTGTCCATCGTTGATTTCTCAGCAAACTTGGCAACTTGATCTTTGGTATTCAAGATGGTGCAGGGACATCCAAATGACCTGAGAAAACCAATGAAGGTTCCTCTTGTGCCAAGTTCATAAGGAGTCTTACCATGTGTCTTAACTACTAAGACTCTGTTTTGCACATAGCAGGCAGTATTAACTGCCTCTGCCCAGAAGGTGATAGGCAGTTTAGAGTCAGACAACATAGTTCTTGCAGCTTCAATAAGTGTCCTGTTTCTCCTCTCAGCAACTCCGTTTTGCTGAGGAGTCCTGGGAGCACTGTATTGTCTTTAATACCCTTTTCATCACAAAATGTATCAAGGATTTGATTCTTGAATTCAGTTCCTTGATCACATCTTATGATTTTGACCTTGTGATCACATTGATTCTCAATCTTGAAGATGAAATTCTTTAGAATCTCAGGAGTCTCATCTTTAGTTCTAAGAAAGAAAACCCAAGTGAATCTTGTAAAATCATCTGTGATCACTAGACAGTATAAGGTCCTTCCTAAACTCATTACACTGGTGGGGCCAAAGAGATCCATATGTAATAAGTGTAGGGGAGTAGTGATGGAGTTCTTTTCCTTAGGCTTGTGAGATACCTTGTGTTGCTTCCCTTTCAGGCATGCAACACAATGATCATCACTTGTAACTCTTTCTTTGGCATTCCAGTTACCAGATCATGTTTGATTAATTTATTCATATTCTTAAAGTTTACATGGCACATTCTTTTATGCCATAGGAAAGACTCATCACTATTTGCTTTAGATAGAAAGCATGAAACTTCTCCAGAGGAGATGTTTCTTGCAAATCCATCTTGTACATGTTCCCTTTCCTGGGGGCTCTAAGCAGAATATGCTCATGAGGAATGACCACTCCAGGTTTGAGAACAATGCACTCATGCTCAGTGAAGAGCATGTTATGACTCTGATCACAAAATTGAGATACACTCAGAAGATTGTACCCAAGCTCCTTAACAAAGTTTACCTTCTCAATGCTGAGCTTACCATTTGTGACCTTGCCCCTTCCATAAATGTAACCACCTTCATTTCCTCCAAAAGCAACTGGTCCTCCATCAATTCTCTCAAAAGTATGAAGTAAAGACCTATCGCCTGTCATGTGCCTGGAACAGCCACTGTCAATTATCCAGACATTCTTGTTTGTCTTGAGCTGTTCCTGCACAAAGAAAATGATTAGTTACATTTGGAAACCCAAGCCTACTTGTCTTGGGTTCAGTAAGTGTAATAGAAGGTAATGCAACAGTAATAGATCCTATGGTTGTACAGAGGGGATCTTGGATGTTGTTGATGGAGAAACCTCAGTCATTTGGTCTTTCTTAGACTTCCACACACCTTTGGAGTCTTGGACTTGACCTTCAAAACCTTAGAAGCTTTTGGAGCTTCACAAGTTTTAATGACTGACACTTCGGAAGAATCTACAGTCACTGCAGTAGACTTAGTACTTCGGAAGAACTCCTTTCTTCCGAGACCAACTTTGCTTCCGAAGGTAATTTCCATTTACCTTCTTCTTTGATTGGAGCTTCCGAAGGAAACAGACTTTCCTTCCGAAGCTTGAGACTTCTTGAGATTCTTTGAAGTCTTTGTATTGGTCATGTGGATAGTACTTTTAGGATTGTATGGACAATCCTTGGCAATATGTGAAGTACTTTCACACATAACACACAACATTTTCTTCTTCAAAGAAATCTCCTTTTGAGAGCAAGACTGGCTTGGTCACATCCCTTTTTCACCTTCATCTTGGTAGATTCAGATACAGTTCCTTGGGCTGTGAACTGTTCTTGGAATTTGATGGTCCAGGCTGTGCAGCAGTGGTACACAGCAGCTCAGTCTTCTCTTTGTACTGAGATGATTTGAACATGAACCAGAACTCTTGGATAAGAGGCTTTGTGGATGTCTTCAGTCCTTATTGCTTTGAAACCTGCAGAGATAACACTTGTTCTGCTTAGCATCAAAGGTAGCCTTGATTTCTTGAGCCTTCTTTGCTTTCCTTTTGCTCTTCCTGATCAAGTTCTTTCTCTTGGACTTGGTCATCACAGTTAATTCTTCTCCTCAGAAGGATAGTGGCCCTTGGAGGAATCCTCTTCTTCACTCTTCTCAGAGGGATTCCTCACTATCACTTCTTCATCATCCTCACTTATTGGATCTATGAGAGGAAGCTCATCTTCACAAGTTCCACACCTAGGAGATCTTACAGACAAGATTGTGTGTGGAGGAGCTATCTCATTTGATCCCAGTCCCTGTCTATTTTGATAACAAACTTATTGTGTAGGGATGAGGATATCATGTTCTTGAAGGTCTCTTCTTCAAGAACACTTTTCTCTGCCAGGGCTTTGCTGATCACAAGCTCAGCCTGGCACTTAGTCAACTTAGTGATGAGATCTTGGATCTGAGTTCTAAAATTGTATGTCATGTTTTAGTACTGAAATGGTTTTCTCCAAGTCTTCTATCTTTAACTTGTAATCATTTTCAGACTTTCTAAAGTCAGATTTTAATATGTTTAATGACTCAAGATCAGATCTCATCTCTAGGTTGTAGGACCTGTATCTATTTACTTTAGCAATGCATTCAGGGGAGCAAAGATGTTCTAATACCTTGGCTTCATCATGGTCAGCCATCAATGCTTGGTTTGGAGAAGCATCCTCCACCTGAAAACTCCAGTCAAATCCTCCCTCTTCAACAGCAACCGCAGCATGTTGCTTTGTCTTCTCATCTGAGGGGTATTGTTGGTGTAGTTTGGTCTGAGTTGTGTTTGACCCCCATTTGCTCTAGGTGCCTTACACTCCCTGGCGAAGTGACCCATAAGGTTACAATTGTAACACTTAACTTTGCTTTTATCCAGCCCAAACTTACCACTGGTAGCATTGCTTGGAAATTTTCTTCCTGTCCTCTTGTAGAACTTCTTGGCTCTGTGAGTGAGAAGAGCCATCTGCTGAACTATCTCCATGTATTCCAGGTCATCTGGATGGATACAGTCTAGGTCTTCAAGAGTGAAGAGATAATTTCCACAGCTTTCATCTGCAGACACAAAGGCTTGAGAAGAACTTGTCTCTTGAATGGGCTTCCTTGAGTAAAGTTCTCCCTTGGTGTCTCCGGGAAGGTGATGAAAAGGACCCTTTGTGAGTTGTCAGGGTAGCATAGGAGATGATGTTGGGGTTCTATGCTGTCCCTTTCAACCACATGAAGGGTTGAACCCATTTGATTGTTAGAGTTGCCAGATGAACCTTGTAAGTTCATCTCCATCTGGTATCCACTGAGAATCCCATATAACTCTGTCAGAGTAAGAGTTTTAAGGTTCTCAGTCCTCTTGATTACCACACAATAGTGTGTCCATTGCCTAGGAAGTGAGGACATGAACTTCCTTACAATGTCTCTATTCTCAAGAGGAACTCCTCCATCCACAAGGGTATCCACAATCTCAACATACCTGAAGTATTGTTGGGTCATGGTTTCACCTGTTTTAAAGGTGAAATTTTCAAACTGCTGCTTCAGAAGATCTTTCTTGTTCTCCTTGGCTTCAGAGGAGCCTTCATACATCAGCTTCAGTGCATCCCACAGCTGTTTAGCTGTTTTGCACTTCTTAAAACCTCTGTACACAGAGTTTGGGATAGCAGTCTGAAGAGCAGTCATGGCCTTCCTGTCAATCTCTACTCTTTTCCTATCTTCATCTGAGTAGTTGGCCACATCTTTAGGAATCATACCAGCACCGGTAGCAGAGGGGGTGCTAGGTATGAAAGGTCCATATTCAACAGATTCCCACATTCTTGAGTCAAGAGACCTGATGAAGCCTTCCATCCTCATGCACCAGGTGTCGAAGTCATCAAGAGTGATCAATGGGGATTTGTTCATGGTTCCAGTCTCCATATCAGTCTTTGAGATGGAAGCCATTTGAAAAAGTTTAGTTTTTTTGTGTGTGTGAGGGATCTTAAGATGGTTAGATCTTATATCACGAGCCTGAATACTCTGATACCAATTGCAGGATCGTTCAAGGGCTTGAACACAATTACAACACACAACACAATGAGAAGATTAACTAAACGTTAATCAAACAGTAAACTAGGTAACCAAAGGTGATGCAGAGAACACAAGTAAAGTAAGAGACAGAACAAGAGAGTATAGTTTTCAAGGGAGCAGTATATTGCTTTCTCAAGTTCTTTTACAAGTGTTACAAAGCATTTAGAAAAGATACTAGAACTTGGAATACTTATACTACAACCTACGGCCGGCTATACTATGAAAGCCAACTGGATACAATTGACTAGACACTAACAAAATCAATTGTAGGATCAAAAGGCATATCTGCCTTTTGACCTTGTGACTATGACATGCCATAGCTCACATCCTTATACATTACAAAAAGGATAAAGTACATAAAGTGGAAAGTTTTAGACTCAAGACCTCAATGTACAGTTACCAAAAGCATGACCTTTTCACCAACTCTTGTAAGTTGGTGACTTATCAGAGAGACGCAGCGGAAAAGGTGCTTTATGGAACAGTACATCAGATAAAGCATGTGTACTAAAAGTCTTCGGAAGAAATCTGTCTTCATAGGTTGAAGCTTCGGAAGACTTTGTCTCTTCAAGCTTCGGAAGACTTCATGTTAGGCTTCGGAAGATATTGGTCTTGGCTTCGGAAGATATTACACTTAGAGTATTTTCTAATGCTTTGTGTAATTCTTCCGAAGCATTCTTCACTTCAGTACTTAGTGCATGTTGCTGAAACACTTAGGCAGTTTTGGGTTGCATCAGACTTCAGGAATCCTTACAAAGGTGTATTATATACATCAATAAATCAATTTTTTGTGTCCTTTATTATCATTTGGTTCTTTGTTTGATTTAGGTTTAACAGTCCGAAAGTTCGGTCTTGATGAAATTTTTTGGAAATTTCACCTTGTTTTCGATGCAACTGTAGTTTCAGAATCGATAACAAGATCAGGTTGAGTAGAATCACACAAAAATCGTTGGTTGTTTATGATGAAGATGATCGAAGTGGGTGTACTGTGTATTTGCACTCGTCTCACTATGAAGTCTCTCAAATTTGAAAAGTATTAAATGACCAGTTTAAATTCCTTTAAATAGTCAAATAATGACTTTTACAAGATTTTACAAGTTTAAGAGCAAATGCGGTCACCACTGTAGCAAATGCGAAAGTGTAAATATTTAAGTCTTTCGGTCATTCACATGTGTTAAGTGTAGCAAATGCGGAAGACAAAAAATTTGGACTTTGACTACCTGCATTTGTTCACTGTTGTGAATGCAGAAGTGTTGAACTTGTGATTTTATGACATCCGCATTTACACACTGTAGCAAATGCGAAAGTTTTGTTACTTCTGTTTTCTTCTATTCGCATTTGTGCACTGTTGCAAATGCGGAAGAACTATTTTCATCAGCATTTGATCACTGTAAGAAATGCGATAGAATAAAATCCACATTTACTTAATCATCATTCATTGACAAGAGATTAATCATAATTATTTCTGCTTGAATATACATGAGCATTGAAGATGTGTGTTCACAAATGCGGATGAGTAAAACAAATACGTAATTGTAAATTTCATCCGTATTTGACAAATGAGGTTGAACACTTAAAACTTCATGTATACTTGTAACACACTAATGCGGTAGAGTACAATCATTGTCTGCATTAGTTTCACTTGAAAATAAAAAGCTACCTGCATTGGTTATAAACATGGGTTACCTTCACCCGCATTAACCAATGCACTTACCTGCATTAACTTTTGAACTTAATCATAAGTTAATATGGACTGAATTGGTTTTTCATATTATGAAGTACTGTCTTTGATTGATTTCTCTTATGAAGTTGACTGTTAAAATTATCAATTCATGCTTGGATTGATTTGTATGTCACAAGTGATACAAGTTTCCCAATTTTGACTGATCTTGGACTTTTCATGCTTCCAAGAATCTGCATAAGCTGAGATACAATGGTATAACTATTTGCAACAACACTAAAATTCGTTTTGTTTTGTTTTGAAAGTAAGTTAAGCTACTAAATAAAAGTATGGACTTACTCAAAAATTTTAAATTACTCCCCCTAAAGTTTATATCCACATTTAGATAGAAAATTTAAAGATTTAAAAGCTTTTTGAATTTTATTATGATTATTAATAATGAAGAGAATTATATCTTTCGTTGGGATCATATCAGTCTTACATTACACATGTGCATCCTTTATGATTAAATGGACATGTTTATGAACTTGATGATTGAAGGTATGTTTGTCCTCATAAACTCATACCATGTTGATATTTTGATGCAAATGATTTTTATCATGTTTTTGGTTGATTTAATTATTCAATGTGTACCACACACACACAAGCATGGAATGATCAACCATCCTTATACAATGCATGGTAGAACTTTTTCACAACTTTTCTTACCAGGTTACTTAAGTTATGAGAACTCATTTTCACTGATCCTCATTGGGATTCTTTTACTTTGATCCTTTTCATGATGATCCTCATTGGGATTCTTTTCACTTCACTTTGGAAGGTGATCCATGATGGATTCTTTTGTTCATTCGCTTGGAATGTATTGCTTTTGTAGATTCATCCAATTTGGATGTGTTCCTCATTGGAAATCTTTTGGATCAGGACATCTGCACTATGTGCATGGTTCATTAGGTCTTTGCTTAGCAAAACAAAGATGAAACTGATGTAGGTGAAAGAGATTCATAATGTATCATTACCTTGTGTGTTTAGGTTACTACACATACATTCACTCAGATAAGCCAATATATACCTCTACTCTGTAATGAGTTTTTCACTATTAAATAAGATTTTAATTCATCACTGCATGTATCTTCCTTTCCAAGTTAAGCCTACCAACTATCTGGTAAGTCATAACAGTCTTGCAATTCTTTTTAGAATTAAGCATAGTGAATGATATAATGACTGTAATTATATCATTTCCCAAAGATTCTTTTCTTCATCAAAATTGATTTCTTTTTGTGGTTTTCTAACGTTTTTAATGTTTTTGATGTTTTTCATGGTTTTACTCAAGTTTAATCATGCTAATTGACTCAACAAAGAATTCAAACCTACTGGGTTCAAATGCCTTGGTAAATAAATCAGCTAATTGATTTTCAGTTGGTTCTTGAATCAATTTGATTAATCCCTTTTCAGCACAATCTCTCAAAAAGTGATATCTCATTTCAATATGTTTTGGTTTTGAGTGCTAAATTGGGTTATTAGTAATGAAAACAACTGCTGTGTTGTCAATGTAAATTGGCGTGTGTAAGAAGTTAAAACCATAATCAAGCATCTGGTTATGAATCCACAGTACTTGAGAGCAACAAGCTAATGCTGCAATATACTCCGCTTCTGTGTGGACACAGATACATTTGTCTGCTTCTTGCATTGCCAAGATATTAGTTTGGGACCAAGAAATTGACAACCGCCAGAGCAAGATTTTCTGTTGAAGTTGCATCCCCCATAATCACTGTGTGTGAAGGAATAAAGATTAAATTCTCCTTCCTTTGGATACCATAACCCAAGAGCTGGTTTGCCCTTTAGATATCTGAATATCCTCTTCACTGAATTCACATGTGATTCTTTGGATCCACTTGATATCTGGCACATACACAAACACCAAACATAATGTTAGGCCTACTGGCTGTTAGATACATCAGTGAACTGATCATTGATCGATAGTGAGTCTGATCCACTGGTTTGCCTTTAGGATCAGGTCCAATCTTTACTTTAGTATCCACAGGAGTTCTGATAGATTGACAGTCAGCAAAGTGGAATTTCTTCAACATAGTTTCCACATATTTTGATTGATTGATGAAGATTCCATCTGCTGTTTGTTGGACTTGCACCCCTAGAAAGAAGGTGAGTTCCCCCATAGCACTTATTTGAAATTTTGAGTGCATAAGGTCTTCAAATTCTTTGTAGAGTTGCTTGTTTGTAGAGCCAAATATAATATCATCCACATAGATCTGGACTAACAGGATATCTTTTCCTCTTGTTCTTCTAAAGAGAGTCTGATCAATCTTTCATCTTTCATATCCATGTTCAAGAAGAAAGGATAATAGAGTCTCATACAACTTTCTTCGGGCTTGATGAAGACCATACAGAGCTTTGTCAAGCTTGTAAACTCTGCGAGGGAAATCTAGATCTTCAAAGCTAGGTGGTTGACTCACATAGACCTCCACAACAATTTTTCCATATAGGAAGGCACACTTTACATCCATTTGATAAATAGTAAATTTCATGGATGCAGAATGTGCTAGAAAGATTTTGATTGCTTCTAGTTTGGCAATAGATGCAAACATTTCGTCATAGTCGATTCCTTCTTCTTGAGTGTATCCGTGAGCCACTAGTCTTGCTTTGTTTCTGATGATGATCCCTCTATCATTAGTCTTGTTCATGTACAGCCATCTGGTACCCATAAGGTATTGTCCTTCGGGAAGATCTACCAGTTGCCATACTTCTTGCTTCTTGAATTGGAGCAATTCAACCTGCATTGCTTCAATCCAGCTATTGCCTTGAAGTGCCTCTTTGATGTTCTTGGGTACTATTTGACACAGATAGCATGAGAACAAATAGATGTTTTCAATATTGGATTTGCTTCTTGTCACCCTCTCATTAAGATCACCAATAATGGTTTCAACTGGATGATTCTTATGGTTGGAATGGAGTCACCAGCAATCGTTACATCAAGATTGGAGACATTCAGCTCATTATGGTCAGAGGCACATTCATCTGGTACTGTTGTTGAATTATGAAAATTGTCAAACTCTGTTTCAGTTCCTGCTTCAGCTTGAGCAGCACTGTGAATGCTTACATCATTTGATGTCCTTTGTGTTTCAACCGAGGAGTAGCCTGTTTTTTATTTCTGATCTCATTTGACAGATGGTACCAGGCTTGGACCTCCTTCAGAAGAAACACTAAGGTTGTCTCATGGGATCAGCTTGAAGAGGAACATCTTCATTCATGCATTCATCAAATATAGGAGGAATCAATGGAAAATCATCTCTTCTTTCTACAGCTAATGAAGTATCACCTGAATGTAGATTTCCTACATCAGACAAGTGAAATTGATCAAATGATTTTGTAAACATGTCAATATCAAACAACCAGTCGAGATCATTTGTAGATTGGGAAATGAATGTTCCTTGAATTGAACATTTGTTGATTCATCATTAATGGTTAATCTAGGATTAAATGCTCCGTAAGCCTTTTAAACAAAGAATAACCTACAAAGAATCCTTCATCAGACTTGGATGAAAACTTTCCACATAGTCTCGGGTGTTTAATATTAAGACAGGACTACCAAATGATTAAGAAATCCGATGAATAGTTTTCTATGAAAGAGCAGTTCATAAGGAGTCATGTTGTTTTCTTTGACAAGTAGAGTTCGATTCTGTACAAAGCACGATGTATTAACCGCATCGGCCCAGAAGGTGATTGGTAGTTTAGCATCGCTAGCATCATTCTTGCTACTTCAATCAGTGTTCTATTTCTCTTTCCAGCTACCCCATTTTGTTGAGGAGTTCTAGCTGCACTGAATTGATGAGCAATGCCTATGGTTGCACAAAAAGAACTTATACTTTCATTTTTGAATTTATTACCATTATCACTTCTTATTATTTTGACCTTAAGATTGAGTTGATTTTCAATTTTAGAGATAAATTCTTGTATGATTTGGATGCGTCATTTTTATGAAGTAAGAAGAAAACCCATGTGAATCGTGAAATGTCATCAATGTGTTGGGTTTTGCTATATATTAATCAAGCTTGTTTAACTATTTAAACTTAAAAATCTCAGCGGAATATAGGTTTAAGATATGGTTAGTATGTGAAAATTTTCATCATTTAAACACAAACAAAACCCAAGAATAAGGATCATAAACATATGTGAAATAGTGTTCTATCAAACAAATCAAAACAACCATAGGGTGTGCATAGAAACAACCTTTCTTGAACAAGTGTTGTAGATGTTTAAGATGAAGAAGATGATGTTCTTGAGTGGCTAGCCTTCAGAGGAGAAGACCTCAAGCTTGTAATACCCACAATCTCTTCAAACACCTTGCTTGTTAGGATGCAACACCAAAGAAACCTCTTCTTTAGCTCCTCCAAAAACCGAAAATTTTCAGCCCCTTTTTCAGCTTGTAAATCCGAAAATCCACCTAGTTTTGGGGGGTTCTTTTGCATGTGTTGTAAGAGAGAAAAGTGTGAATGATGGAAGAGTGTGAGAGAGGGGAAAGTTTTGCAAAGACCAAGACAAAAGGGCTAGTCCCAAAGCCCCTTGGGCGGCCAAAAATCCACATCCACAATGGGTGTCCCCCATTTTAGTTTTATAAAAAGTTATTCTCTTAACCCTTAACTTTATAAAATTAAAACCTCTTTTAATTTATAACAATAAAACACTTTTATTTGAAATTATTTAACCAACTTAAATAATGAAACAAATAATATCTCATGAACAAACTATCCATATATTATTGTTCTATTACAAAGCAATGTTTTAGAAAACCCATTTTCTAAATTGGTGTCAGTGTTTATTTGTATGATCTCATCAACAAATAAACATTTATTGGTGTTTGTGTAGCTTGTTATTGGTTATGACCCGACTTGGATCATAACGTATAACCACATCAATCTTGTATGTGTCTTGGGCATACAAGATCCAACAATCTCCCACTTGCACAAGATTCATAGAAGATTGATGCACGCAGTAAATACCGCCTAACAACGGTTTACTACCCTTAATACGTATGACTAAGTGCCATTCAATAACATCATCTCCTTCAAGTACCATACTTGAAATGATTTAGGTGAATCAATCATTTATCCTTTTGTCACAAATGTCATGTTAAATCCTAGAGACACAGAGTGATCATTCTCCATTGATTTAACTTTATCAGGCCTTAGACATGTTACTCTCAACGAATAAGAGGGACAAATCCCATCTTGACAACATACGTCTCTCACAATTACTTTATATCATACCTGAACTCAGATTTATGTACTGCCATGTTTCAGATCAGCGAAGAACTAAGTAAAAGTATAATATTCAGTAAATATCAAGACCCAATATGTGTCTCTGGTCAGAGGATACCGAATGATGTTTGCCTATACTCAAAATTGCTTATGATCAATCAGGAAGATTCCATGTAGTAACATTTGAGATTCAGGTCAGTCCAATATTTGCATCCCACAAATATCTATGAACTTTGGCATCAACCTTTTGCTCTATATTCATCCATATGAATATCTACCAATCCAACTTCATAATAGCATTACCTTCATACTTGTTCCCACAAGCATGAACAACTACAGACGTTCTGAGTAATAATTTACTCATGGATTTTAAACATGCAAAATAGGAATATTAGTTGAATCATTATAACCAAATAATTCATTCAAGTAAGAAAGGATTACAATATCTCAATACAAAAATTAAAGATCAAATCCAGTCACTAGAATATTGCAGTCCCATTGCACAAGCATGACTTTCATGCTTTGCCTTTGCAAGAAGCTTCGTGAGTGGATCCGCAATGTTTTGATCCATGTGAACTTTGCGAATACATATCTTCCCCTTTTCAACTTCATCATTTATGTAGTTGAATCTTCGTTCAATGTGCCTAGTCTTTTGATGTGCACAGGGTTCCTGATTTGACCAATAGCATCCTCGTTGTCACAAAGAATTTCTACGGGGTCCTGAATGGAAGGGACCACCCCAGGTCGGCAATGAACTTCTTTAACCATGCAGCTTCCTAAGCTGCTAATGAAGCGGTGATGTATTCTGACTCTGTAGGTGATAATGCCACCACATCTTGCTTAGAGATCTTCCAAGAGATTGCTCCTCCATTCAAGATGAAAATGTACCCCGTTGTGATCGTGAGTATTCCGATCAGTTTGGAAACTCGCATCCATGTAACCCTTACTACGAGTTCCTCCTCACTAGATCCATATATTAGGAACATATCTTTGGTCCTCCTTAGGTAATTAAGTATGTTCTTAACAGCCATCCAATGACTGCTTCCAGGATTTTGTTGGTATCGGCTTGTCATGCTCAAAGAGCATGACACGTCCTATCTAGTGCATATCATTGCATACATGATGGATCCTATAACAGACGCATACGGAATTCCCTTCATTTTGTCTTGCTCATCCTTTGAGCTTGGACATTGAGTCTTACTCAATATCATTCCTCTTTGAATAGGTACGGTACCTTTCTTAGAGTTTTCCATCTTGAACCTTTTCAAGATCTTATCAATGTATGTACATTGATTCAAACCTATCAACCGCCTTGATCTATCCCTATAGATCTTTATTCCTAAAATATAAGCGGCTTCACGAAGATCCTTAATGGAGAAACAGCTTCCAAGCCAAGCTTTTACACCTTCCATGGTTGGAATGACATTTCCAAATAGTAGGATGCCATCGACATACAATACTAAGAAGCTGGTGATGCTCCCACTGGCCTTCTTATATACACATGCTCAGCATTTTTGATGAATTCAAATTTGATTATTTCTTCATTAAAATGGTGATTCCAACTCGTTGATGCTTGCTTTAATCCATAGATTGATTTCTTTAACTTGCATACTTTGTTAGGATGTTTTATGTTGACAAAACCTTCAGGCTGAACCATATAGACATCTTCCTCAAGATATCCATTTAGAAAAGCGGTTTTGACATCCATTTGCAAATCTCATAATCATAATAAGCAGCTATGGCAAATAATATCCTAATAGACTTTAGCGTTGCAACTGGTGAGAAGGTCTCATCATAATCAACCCCTTGAGTTTGAGTGAAACCTTTTGCTACAAGTCTAGCTTTATAAGTATCCAAGTTTCCATGCATATCAGTTTTCTTCTTGAAAACCCACTTACTTCCAACTATATTGGAGTTAAGAGGTGGTTCAACCAAGTCCCACACTTGGTTGTCATACATGGATTTCATTTCAATGTTTATGGCTTCAAGCCATTTCTCACAATCCAAATTGGACATTGCATCATGATAGGTGGTTGGTTCATCAGAATCTACCACATAGCATCCATCTACGAAAAATCCATATCTTTCAGGTGGATTACTAATTCTACCAGATCTGCAAACGCTTTGTCTATATTGATCAACGACTTGATCATTCTCAACATCCTCAAGATGAGTGCTAGTGTCAACCAAACATGTATCGTTTGTGGTTCTTGATCCTCCTCAAGATCCACAGTTCTACTACTAGTTCCTTCCGTAAGGAACTTAGCTTCTAAGAACTCAGCCTTCTTGGCAACAAACTCCTTTTGTTCCAATGGATCATAGAAATAATATCCCATAGAATCTTTGGGATAACCAATGAAGATACACTTAGTGGAACCACTTTCTAACTTGTTTGAGGTGGGAGTCTTAACATAAGCCTCACAACCCCATACCTTTCAATATGACAGTGATAGAACTCTTCCATGCCGTATTTCAAAAGGTCTCAATTTCAGTTTCTTGGTTGGGGCCATATTCAAACTACGGGCCGCAGAGAGCAAAGCGAATCCCTATAATGATAGAGGCAGTGAGCTTCTAGCCATTATAGATCGAACCATATCTAATAGAGTTCAATTTCTCCTCTCGGACAAACCATTATGTTGTGGTGTTCCAGGTGGAGATAGTTGTGAGACAATACCACAACTTCTAAGATGGTCTCTAAAGGCATCACTCAGGTATTCACCGCCTCTATCGGTGCAGAGAATTTTTATTTTCTTGTTGGGTTGATTTTCTACTTCATTTTGGAAGATTTTTAACATTTCAAAAGCTTCATCTTTGTGTCTTAACAAGTAACATAACCATATCGACTATAGTCGTCGGTAAAGGTAATGAAGTATCTTTCATGGTACCTAGTCATTGGCTTAAAAGGACCACATACATCTGAATGTATGATGCCTAATAAATCTTTTGCCCGTTCGGACTTGGCACTAAAGGTGCCTTAGTCATTTTACCTTGTAAACAAGATTCACATACATCGAATGAATCATATTCAGTGCTTTTAAAAGACCGTTCTTTTGAAGTGTTTGTATGCGCTTCTTATATATATAACCAAGACGGCAACGCCAAAGATAGGTATCACTCAAATCCAATTTGAGTTTCTTAGTGGTGGTTTGGTACAATGAGTTATCATATAATGTGTTTTCACGAACCAATTCATAAATACCATTTATAGGAATAGCTTTAAAATAAAACGTGTCATTTTAAGAAACATGAATTTTATTCTCAATAAATGACAAAACATAACCATATTGTCTTAATTGGGCAACAGAAATAATGTTCCTAGTCAAACTAGGAGCATACAAAATATTGTTCAAAATTTCTTCCAAACCATTTGGAAGCTTCAAGATGTAGTCCCCTCGGCCTTCAACTTGAACCTTTGCCTCATTCCCCATGTAGAGGCTTACATCCCCTTTCTTGAAGTCCTTACTTCTTTTGAACCCCTGCAATAAGTTGCAAATATGAGTTCCACATCCGATATCCAATACCCATGTGTTAGAGGATATTAAATTTAGATCAATATGGATCATGAACATTGTACATGAGGTTTGCCCAGCATCCCTCTTTGCTGGCAACTCTTTGAGATGGACTGGGCAATTTCTTGCCCAATGTCCAATCTCCCCACACTTAAAGCATGGGTCATTCGAAGGAACCTTTTGTTTCTTCTCCGCTAGTTTTGGTGGTGGCGCTCTTACCACTCCCTTTACCTTTCTTATAATGTGCCCTTTACCCTTGGCAACATTTGCCTTGGGTGTGGGGTGAGGCCTCTTC
Organism: Flaveria trinervia; assembly: GCA_025506515.1. Lineage (NCBI taxonomy): Eukaryota > Viridiplantae > Streptophyta > Magnoliopsida > Asterales > Asteraceae > Flaveria > Flaveria trinervia. The sequence goes on along the minus strand of CM046443.1, from coordinate 47,709,619 downwards.
TTGTTCCCACCTTATTAATGGTGAGAATGGGTAAAACCCTTTTACCCATGGCTGCCTCAGCAGTTTTGAGCATAGAGTGAAGCTCACCGATATTCTTGTCCCACCCGTTCATGTTATAGTTCATGAGAAAGTTGTCAAACCTTTATGAAAAAGAGTTGAGGAGCAAATCCATAGCCAACTCTTTCGAGACGGGACAATTCAGCCTTTTGAGGCAGTCGATGTGGCTTTTCATCTTAAGTACATAAGATGAAATAGATTAGGTGTCATCTATACGACATGCATGAAGTGCTCGAACCGTTTTGAAGCGCTCAACCCGTGCTTGTTGTTGGAACGTTTCCTTCAACTGGGTTATCATGTCGTATGCTGCATGATGTTCATACTCCTTTTGGAGATCTGCAGTCATACTTGCCAACATGAGGCAAGACACTTGGACCGAGTCCTTAGTGTATTTTAACCAATTATTATAGGCCTCCTCATCATCCTCACTAGGTTGATCGGGAATCAGATCGTCTAATATGTATGATCGTTTCTCTTGCTTAAGAACAATTCTCAAGTTTCGAAACCAATCAATAAAGTTATTATGGTTTAGAGGCTCCTTTTGGAGAATGGTCCTTAGTGATAGTGAGTCAACGGACGGGATTTCATTGTTTTCATTATTGTTGGTGGCCATCTACAAAATATAACAACAGTTCCATTTTAGTAATTTCGATATTGTTCATATTTTAAAACCCCTTTTAAGTGTCTTACACAATTTTAAATCTAGAATCCAAGGTTACATTTAAATAGTGGTTAGGTGACCTTTATCCTATTATTTAAATTAACAAGGTAGTCAACATTTTGACAATTGCAACCCTTTGCAACATCTAGGGTATGGTATCAGCTTTAAAACATCATATGTATAGTCGGCATGTTATCCCATCAACACCTTTGTGAACCATATTGTAGGTGATCCATTTAACATGGTTTGCAAATCAAGTTACCCTACTTGCACACACATGTGAGTTTTCCAACATAAGTGGTTAGGTGACTTTTATCCCACAAATATGGTGTCCCCACCTCAAGTCACAAGTTCCCTCAAAACGGTTAGGTGACCTTTATCCCATTAAGAGTTTCCAAATGACTCAAGTGTTATGCAAAAGGATGGTGTTAAACTTGTTTATAAAAGGAATTTGAGTTTTCATAATCTTAGTTTAGAAAACTCTATGTACCTTATATTTGCATGCTTTCAAAACAAGGTACCCTATGGTTCACTTTTAATAAAACCTCTTTTATTAAAACCATTAATCCTTTTAATAACCTTCTATTAACTACTTAATGATAAAGAACCATCAAATTTTCAGCTTGTTAAGTTTGTTAATGAGTTTGTAATGCATATCCAAATATCAACCAAACAATCAAAAACAAACATCCAAACAAGCACAAACATACAAACATGGGTGCATAACCATAGCCACTAAGTTGACCACACTTGATTGCCATCACAAGTGTTGTCATAAGGTCTTTCCTAAGGGTAGAGATGACACATCAAAATGTGTCCATGAACTCCCACTTGAATCCACATCCAAATGCTTCAAGTGTCCATGTCTTTTGTGCCCTTCTTTGAGTCTTCATCTTGTGCATCTTCTTTTACAATATCATATCCTAATACAATTTTTCTAATAAAATAAATGCACCTAATCTATTTATGACATAACCAAATGAATAAATAAATTACAACCCAAAATACAAAACACAAAACTACAACCATTACAAGAATCCAAACCAACATGACAAAACACAATCAACCAAAACCAAACACATAAGGCCAAGGATATGTTATGCACCATATGAGAACATATTCAACATCCAAGAACAACAATGAATCCCTTATTTAAGCCCTAAAATTTCAGCCAACATGAACTAAAATTTTAAGGTTTGTCCAGACACCACAATCAACCATTTGAAGTAAATCTTTCAAGGTTTATACTAAAGCATGCAAGATTAAACCTTGAAACATAAGGGATTCATACACCCACAACAAAACAACCCCTAATGGGTTGAAAAGGTCCATGAAAACTAAGCTTTCAAGATGTTTTGAAGCACCTATTCCACATAACCGGCTCTAGATGCCATTGTTAGGTTTTGCAACATATTAATCAAGCTAGTTTAACCACTTAACTTAAAAATCACAGCGGAATATAGGTTTAAGATATGGTTAGTAATCTGAAAATTTTCACCATTTAAAAGACAAACAAAACCCAAGAGTAAGGATGATAAACATATGTGAAATAGTGTGCTATCAAACAAATCAAAACAACCATAGGGTGTTCATAGAAACAACCTTTCTTGAACAAGTGTTGTAGATGTTTAAGATGAAGAAGATGACGTTCTTGAGTGGCTAGCCTTCAAAGAAGAAGACCTCAAGCTTCTAAGGAGAAGACCTCAAGCTTCTAAGGAGAATACCTCAAGCTTCTAAGGAGAAGACCTCAAGCTTGTAATACCCAACAGCTCTTCAAACACCTTGCTTGTTAGGATGCAACACCAAAGAAACCTCTTCTTCAGCTCCTCCAAAAACCGAAAATTTTCAGCCCCTTTTGTGACGGCTGTTTGATGGGATCAGCTTGAAGAGGAACATCTTCATTCATGCATTCATCAAATGTAGGAGGAATCAATGGAAAATCATCTCTTCTTTCTACAGCTGATGAAGTATCACTTGAATGTAGATTTCCTGCATCATACAAGTGAAATTGATCAAATGATTTTGTAAATGTGTCAATATTAAACAACCAGTCGAGACCATTTGAAGATTTGGGAAACGAATGTTCCTTGAATGGAACATTTGTTGATTCATCATTAATGTTTAATCTAGGATTAAACACTCTGTAAGCCTTTGAAACAAAAGAATAACCTACAAAGAATCCTTCATCAGACTTGGATGAAAACTTTCCCAGACAGTCTCGGGTGTTTAATATTGAGACAGGACTACGAAATGATTTAAGAAATCCATTGAATGGTTTTCTATGAAACATCAATTCATAAGGAGTCATGTTGTTTTCTTTGACAAGTAGAGTTCGATTTTGTACAAAGCACAATGTATTAACCGCATCGGCCTAGAAGGTGATTGGTAGTTTAGCATCGGCTAGCATTGTTCTTGCTGCTTCAATCAGTGTTCTATTTCTCTTTTCAGCTACCCCATTTTGTTGCGGAGTTCTAGCTGCACTGAATTGATGAGCAATGCCTTTGGTTGCACAAAAAGAACTCACACTTTCATTTTTGAATTTATTACCATTATCACTTCTTATTATTTTGACATTAAGATCGAGTTGATTTTCAATTTTAGAGATAAATTCTTGTATGATTTGGGATGCATCATTTTTATGAAGTAAGGAGAAAATCCATATGAATCGTGAAAGTCATCAATGTGCTGGTTTTGCTACATATTAATCAAGCTAGTTTAACCATTTAAACTTACAAATCGCAGCGGAATATAGGTTTAAGATATGGTTAGTAATCTCAAAATTTTCACCATTTAAAACACAAACAAAACCCAAGAATAAGGATCCTAAACATATGTGAAATAGTGTGCTATCAAACATATCAAAACAACCATAGGGTGTTCATAGAAACAACCTTTGTTGAACAAGTGTTGTAGATGTTTAAGATGAAGAAGTTGATGTTCTTGAGTGGCTTGCCTTCAAAGGAGAAGACTTCAAGATTGTAAGGAGAAGATCTCAAGCTTGTAATACCCATAAGCTCTTCAGACACCTTGCTTGTTAGGATGAAACACCAAAGAAACCTCTTCTTTAACTCCTCCAAAAACCAAAAATTTTCAGCCCCTTTTTTAGCTTGTAAATCCGAAAATTAGCCTAGTTTTGGGAGGTTCTTTTTCTTGTTTTATAAGAGAGAAAAGTGTGAATGATGGAAGAGTGTGAGAGAGGGGAAAGTCATGCAAAGACCAAAACAAAAGGGCTGGTCCCAAAGCCCCTTGGGCGGCCGAAAATCCACATCCAAAATGGTTTTCCCTTATTTTAGTTTTATAAAAAGTTACTCTTAACCCTTAACCTTATAAAATTAAAACCTCTTTTAATTTTATAACAATAACACACTTTTATTTGTTATTTTTTAAGTAACTTAAATAACGAAACAAATAATATCTCATGAACAAACTATCCATATAATATTGTTTTATTACAAAGCAATGTTTTAGAAAACCCATTTTGTAAATTGGTGTCAATGTTTATTTTAATGATCTCATCAACAAATAAACATTTATTGGTGTTTGTGTAGCTTGTTATTGGGTATGACCCGAGTTGGATCATAACTTACTAACCACATCAATCTTGTATGTGTCTTGGGCATACAAGATCCAACACAATGATCACTAAACAATACTGTTTCTTTCAAATACTCATTAGATGAGTTGGTGCAAATAGATCCATGTGAAGTAACTTCAATGGAGTATTGTTGGTGTTCACCAGCTTGGTTTTGTTAGACGATTTGTGTTGTTTTCTTTTGAGGCACGCTGAACAATGATCAATAAAATGAAATTCTTTTTGGGAAGACCAATGACATGGTTTCCTTTGACCAACTTGTTCATGTTTTTAAAGTTTGTGTGCCCTAAACGTCTATGGCAAAGCTGTGACTCATCAATTGATGCTTTTGACAAAAGACATGTTTCTTCTTTAGGTGATGCAGAACATAGGTTTAAGACATATCTATTGTTCTTCCTTGGGGTCTTTAGACAACCCATTCCTAAGAGATCTGAAATCCAGGTTTTAGAATTAGCAATGAGTGTCTGTAAAGTGAGTGGATTATTTCTAGTCGCAGATATGAGACATGCTTAGCAGATTGAAATTCAGCCATTGATAGTAGTTCACTCTATCAAAGATCAGCATCCCGTTTGTCACAGATCCTTCACCTGTAATTCTACCACCCTATGAATCTCCACTAAATGCTACAGTAGTTCCTTGTATATGCTTGAAGTCATGAAGGAGGGAACGATCTCCAGTCATGTGTCGTGAGCATCCACTGTCCACGTACCATAAGCTATTGGACCTGTGTGGACGAACCTGCAAGCAAAAAGAACTAATTAGAATAAGGAACCCAAGCCATGATGGTCTTGGGTTTCCCATTCCTATTCATGATGATGGCTTCTTGGTATTTCCCTCTAAATTTTGGTAATGATTGGGTTGAGTCATCTCATCAACATCTACTGAAGATTCAGATGATTAATGAAATCATTGGTCTCTATTTCTTTGTAGAAATTTAGCCTGTTTTTCATTATCAAAAGTAGGTTTTTGTTTTGGAAGGTCAATTTTGTGTTTCATTATGAGATGTTTTCTTTCACCTTTCCATAAGTCCTGCAAATTATTCTTGTCATTTGTTGATCTAGATGTCCTAGATTGAGTATTGTGAAAATAAAGTCTAATAGAATGTGTCACAGTGGATGTTTTTGAGATGGGCTTGTGTTGGGGAATTCTCAAACCCTTCTGATTGAAGTAACAATGAGATGTATAGTGATTGTTCATGTCACAGATTGAACAATACTTGTTGAAATAGCAGTTTCTGGTGGAGTGATTGTTCATTTCACAAATAGAGCAATATTGATTAAAAAAGCATTCATCTGTCTTGTGATTGAACATTTCACAAATGTCACAATACATTTGTTTGTTTCTTGAATCAGATTTTGCCTTGTGTGACTCAGCTGATAGTTTCTTTTGCTGAGTCACTTTCTTTTCTTTAGGGGATGAATCAGAATCAACCCTTTTTGTAGTTTGCTTCACAACACTACCTTTGTTTGATTTCTTGGCTTGTTTCTATTTCTTCAACCTATTCTCACCTCTTTCTCAAACTGTCAACATGTTCTTTGTTGCAGATATCAAACCCAACTCCCTGCTTTAATCTTGAAGACTGAGGGTCCGATAATGTTTTATGTGTTGAACTCAATGATCTTGTTTGTTTCTTTTGCAATCAAACCTTTTCTGATTTGCTTGAATTTTTGGGAGATATGATCTCATTATCTGAACTGCTCTCAACAGTGGGTTTCATTGACTTCACATATTTCTTTTTACCTTGTAAAACAGAGGGTATGAATATTATAAAAGGGATAATTACTTTTACAGGGCTTGAGGGTTTCATGACACTCATTATCTTGTCTGAACACTCTTTGATTTTTATTAGGTGACCTAACTTGATTTGATCGTCATTGGTTTCAATATAAACATTAGGTTTGTTTTGAGGATTGGTCACTTGTTTTACTATATATTTAGGTTCCATAGTTTTAGTTTCAATTTCTTCAGTGAGTGAGACAGATTCAAGCATAACAGTGTAGTTGTCATTGTATAGTGGAGGACATGAATTATACCCAATCCCCAACATGTCCTTTGGATCCTTTTGAGAATCAAGCATCTCTTGCAGCTTGACTGAAGACATTTGAAACTTTTCAAGTTTCACTTCATTCAGTGAATGTTTAGCCTTAGATTAGGCTAACTTTTTAGTAAGGAGCACATTCTCAGCTGCAAGAGTGTACTTTTCACCATGCAGTTTTTCTATGTCAGAGATAAGAGATTTGATTTTGATTTCAAAGCCTTTTATTTCTCTCTTCATCATCTTTGACTTTACCTTTTCTTCCTTAATTTTATCTGCCAGATTATGGTTATGCTCCCTATAACCTTGCAATTCATTAATCCAATTTTCACTATAAAGGTTAGATATTACCTCAGTAGGCATTGGAGATTCCATCATTGATCTGAGCCATAAGGGCATGATTTTGAAATCGAGGCTTGACTTCCTCTGCATACACGCTCCAGTCACATACCCCATGTTGCTTTATCACAAGAGCACTGGTAGAAGATTGACTGCTTCCGTGAGCTTGATTTACCACTTGGGGTGGATTTTGATATGATTGGTGTTGATGAAAATGATGATACTGCTACTCTTGGTTGTTGGAGTGAAAGCTTGAGTTAGGCTGTGAGGATGACTGGCCTTGAGAGTTCCTTTGATAGTTGTTTCTCTTGGGGGCATTGCATTCTCTGGAGAAGTGGCCAGCCATGCCACAGTTGAAGCATTTCACCTTGGATTTATAATATCCAAGTTTTGTATTTTCATTTAGGCTCTGCTTTTTGCCTTTTCTAAAGAATTTCTTGGCTCTCATGGCAATCATGGCCATTTGCCATTATAGATCCATATCTTCCACATCATCAGGATACATTTTCTCCAAATCTTCCTGAATTAGATGAGCAAAAGTGAGTCTTTCTCCTGGTATGCTTCAAATCTTGCAACAAAGGCATTGTAAGTTGCCTTTTGTTCTTTTGATCTTGTGTATTCAGGAGTGGGTTGAGGAGCAGTAGTGACTCTAGATGTTTGAGATGATGTTGATGGATGATTGAATGGTGGAGTTGCAATGAACCCAGTGTTGTTCAGTTGATCTCTTGATGAGATGAAATCATCCTCCTTAGTGATGAAGGGATTTTCCACAGAATGAGATTCTGATGGAAATTTGTAAGCCTCAATCACTCTTGGTCCACCAAGATTTATGCTTCTTTCATCAAGTTCTAATGCTTCTATCTTGGCTAGCATGATGTCCAATGTAGTACTCTCAAGATCAAGATTATTTTTCAGCATTGTTACATTCTGTTTCCAGCTTTCAAGGAGGCTGTGAAGCATTTTCTTATTTAATTCTTTGATCTTGTAAGTGACTCCCATGATTTCCAAGTCATTTACCAACTCTACAAATCTATGCAGTTGATTGGATATGGACTCTCCCTTGGTGTGGTGGAATGTTTCATACTGATTAACAAGCCTATCCTTGTTAATTTCTCCTACCTCACTACTTCCTTCACACATAATTTTCAATGCATCCCACACAGCTTTTGTAGTACCATACATCAATCTTTTCAGCACATCCATCTTGACTGCTTGAGTTAGAATGGAATAAGCTTTGAAGTCAATCTTGATTTTCTTATAGTCTTCATCATCAAGAGTTAGATCTTCAATGGGTATTCTTGCAGTTTTGTAAATTGCACCTTGATCTACAGACAGAGTGACAGGGATATGTGACCCCTTGCATATTGAGATCTAGAAATCAGGATGTAGACCTATGATGTAATTCCTAAACCTGATTTTCCATTGTTTAAACTCAAATTTGTGTTTCAGCATAGAAGGTTTAGGTGTATGACCAAGTTCTGAGTAACTGTTAGAATCCATTTTAACAAAGTGTTTAGATTGTATAAATATAGATTTAGATAATTTTTAAGATTGATTAGTCCAACTTGTCCAAATAGTTCTAACGGATTTCAGAATCAGATTTGTTATTGTAGTGAGTTTCTTGTTGTTCGAATATGTTGGTGGGAATGTGTTGACATGAGTATTTTCTGTTGTTTACTAAGTAGAGATGATGATATACTGTACTAGCAACTCGATTACCAGATCAATCGAATTCTATTCAGTTCTTGCGCAGATCTGTAAGGGAACCGCGAGCCAAAGCCTGATACCAATTGACTGGGTAAGTAAGATTGAGATTCTTACTGTGAATCGAATATGGTAATCAAGTCAATGATTGAATGGTGGAATCAAACAATCAAAGAACATTCAATGTAAGAATTATACTCATAAATGCTTTTGTATTGTATATAAAAAAGTTGATTGATTACAGAGAATAAATGAAAACAAAAATTCTCTATGTCTATCAGCCGTCACCTCATGTACGAGGTTATATATTCTATTTACACGAAGAGAAGATGCCTTTTACAAAATGACTAAACTACCTTTGAGCTATTACATCAGAATTAGTCAAAATCTTGATCTGCATCTTTGCTTGTTCATCCGCATTGGCAAATGCGGATGAGTTGACTTGATCAGCATTTCATCACTTGATCATCCGCATTAGTATGTTGGTCAGCTGCATTGGTTAATGTGGATGACCAAATACTTCTGTGCATTTGTTCGGTCATCTGCATTTGTCAAATGCGAATGAGCAAAGTCTTGTCCGTATTAATACTTTGTCTTCCACATTTGTCAATGAAGAAGAACAAATACTTGTCCATATTTGTTTTATGTCTTCCGCATTACAATACTTGGTTTTTCTTGAGCAGAATCTTCATCCACATTTCTTCTTGGACTTGTGGGATTCCAGGAAAGCAATCATCAAATCACCCATTGAATTGGCATGTATGATCCTTTCAGGGTGCAACAAAAGGGGAACATGATGAATGAATGCATGCATTAATGAACGAAGGAAAATGAAGTAAGTCTTGCAAGCCTTGTATGTGGGAACACACCCAATGAAGGGTGTTAGTCCAACAGTGTGTGGGTTAGCTATCCCAGAAGGATGCATACAGGGGTCCGTCTATATGACCGACCATTTGTATAGAACCTTTGTCTCATACCCTAGATACTGTGGCCAGGCCTCTATGCACCATGACGGGGGGTCTATGATAGACCTCGACCCAATATCAGCTTTATGCATGACGGCGGGTATAGCACATGACAATGGTACACCTGAACTTACCCTAGGTACTATGGCCAAGCTGTTGTGCGTCATGACGGGGGGTCTATGATAGACCCCGGCCCAGTACCAGCTTTATGCATGACGATAGGGTAAAGTTCATGGTTTTGATGGAATGAAATGAAGTAATGATGAACGTATGAATGAAAGTAAGAAAGCATGAATGAATCGAAGTTAATGAATGAATGATGAAGATAATAATAATATTATCTATGTGTACGTATGATGTGTGATCATATGAAAAAGTAAAGGACGGTGTTAATGAAAGTAAAAGTATGTTTTATTTTTAAAACTAGAACTCACTCAGCAACATTGACTTTTTATGCATTTTCCAATTGGCAGGTGAGCATTGCTGAGGATGGCGCGGGGCAGCTACTTGGCATTTTGGATGGCATTCTTTTGATTAATGTTTTTGCATTGTAATCCGAACGAACGATGTTTTGAAATGAATGATTTTATTAACTTGCAAAAGCATTTATATTGAAATTAAAAGTTATTTTGATGTTTTGATGTGATGTTTTATGAAAGTTAAATATAATTATATGTTTTATATGCAATGATTGACCAGCTGTGAGCATCCCGGGAACGGGGCCTTACAGAAGTTCTTGCTGCACATTGTCCTTCACTACTTGTCAAACAACTTAGGGGGATGGGATCAAATCCCATATGAACTAGCATGTCTAGTTCATGGGTTGGTACGAGGCCTCCGCTTTAACTACTCTAGATTTTTGTTGACCAATTGATGGGCAACCTTTAAAGGGAGACATTCTACATGTATCTAGTTCCTCACATGAGGCCTACCATCTTCAAGATTTTGAAGAGGATATCCACCAACTTCACCGGAAGAGACACTCCACTTCTTCCAAGTATGATTGAGTGCATAACTCCTTAGGACATCCCTGTTTACTAATAGGTGATGAACCCACATCAGCAACCACCCTCACATTACCAGTTATACCTTCTCACCCCATGAAATACACATATTAGAGACGCCCTAAATGAACCCTTGATCAGTCTACTCTGATTGATCAAGCCCTCCTATTCTAACCAAAAAGACTAGTGTATAAACATGGGCTCCCACTCAGTCTCAGGTCTCACTTTCCTTCACCATTGACCTTAATATGGGATTTTAGTTTCCTTAGTCTCAATCCCTAGAGCCCAAAACCCAAGCTAAAAACCCCTCAAGGTGAGTCTTATACTCCCCTGAGAAGCCATAACGGAACAACCCAACCATAGGCTCAATGCCAATAGACATTGATCAACATCCCGGGTCATGTGGTATAACTTCCCGGGTCATTAGATATTACTTCTCGGGTCATTAGGTATAACTTCCCTATCCTTTACTGAACTATTGATGAGGAGATTATGTCTCTTCATGGCAATGAAGTTTATCCACAACACCCACTTAAGGATCAACATAGTTTCTAGGGACCTCTTATCTCTAGCCCCCATCAGCAAAACCAACTGAGGTGAGTCCCACTGATGTGGAAAGGACTCATGTAGATTCAGCTTCCACTATTGAAGGTGCCTCATTGGATCCTCAGGGCAATGGTAACATTTCAGAGTTTGAACCTATGGCAACTGTTGGACCAAAAGAACCAAGGAGCCTGATCAGAAAAACCTCTAAGTCCCACAGACATTACAACTGATGAAGAAGATCACAACAGCTGAAGACATCAGCTGATTACAAGGTCTGAAGACAAAGTCTGAAGACAAGATCTGAAGATTTCTACTGAAGACAAAGTATGAAAGTAAAGTGTTGAAGACAAAGTCTGAAAGTGAAGTACTGAAGACAAAGTCTGAAGCTATCAGCTGAAGACAACGTCTGAAGTAAAAGTCTGAAGAACAAAGACTGAAGAGAAAGACTGAAGACCAGAGTGATCAGTAGTTTTCACAACAGCTGAAGTTATTAACTTTAGTAGTTATCACAACAGCTGAAGTTATTAACTTCAGTAGTTGTGATGGTTTTCCTTTTCAGTACTTGTAATTTACCTTTTCGGTAGTTATAGTTTCAGTAGTTTTAGTTCAGTAGTTTTATGTTCTAGTACTTAACATTCTCTGAGATGTGATTAGTTGTTGAGAACATTCTCAGTAGTTTGCATAGTTTCAGTTATTTGTATAAATTTGTTAGATGTCACTATCAAGTGACATGAGCAGACGTCACATTCCTTATATAAGGAATGTTGACCTAGTTGTAATGTGTGACATTCAGCCACCACGAAAGCATTTGAATGAAATATTCCATTTGCATAATTCTCTCTCTCTCTCTCTAAAATCGTGTGCTTTTCTATTGAATATCAATTGAGTTCTTGCTAAATTGTCTAATTCATTGTTCGAATTCCGCTGCAATCTACTCTACTTGATCAAACTTAGATCACTGATCCTAACAAATGGTATCAGAGCTAGTTAATCATTGATCGATCTAACAATTGATCATTGAAACTGCTATTTTGATATCTAAGTTTGATCGAATTAGTATATTTGCAAGAATTGGTAATAGAGATTGAATTTCTGCTGCTTTCTGTTATTTGCTTTGAGATTTCTCTTGGTTCATATTGAGTTTGTTGTGTTTTGTGCTAAATTAGTTAAAACTTAATTTAATTTGATTGAATATGAGAATGACTACTCCTTCTAATGACCATCACAATACTGGTTCCTCAACCAAGCCTCCGATACTGGTTAGGACTGAGTATAACATATGGCAACGAAGAATGCTCCATCACCTGTCTGTTAACAGTTCAGGTTGTTGGACATCTATGGTACATGGTCCACACAAGCCTATGGTGAACAATCCAGAAACCAACCAAATGTTCCGAAGAAGAAGGAACAATACTCAGATGAGGATCGAAAACTGTTTGAGATTGATGCTAAAGCACATGGAATTCTGGCCATGGCACTACCGAATGAAATCTATGCTGGACTTATGCATCATGAAACTGCTCATGACCTCTAGAATGCATTGAAAGAACAATTTGGTGGAACAGATGAGGTCTTAGCAAAAAATAGAGAAATCCTTGCCCAACAATATAAGAGATTCTCTCATAGGAAGGGTGAGTCACTCACTCAACAGTTTGAGCGTTTTTCCTGTTTGATCTTTGAGCTGAAAATGGTCAAACATGAATACACTCATAGCCAGATGAACAACAGATTCCTCAGATCATTGCCTGAGAGATAGGACACATATACCATTGTCCTATGCTCTAGTGCAAATATGGATAGCCTATCTCTTACCCAACTCCATGGGAAACTGCTTACATTTGAAAGAGAGATAGAGCAGAAAAGGAAACTAGCATCATTAGGAAAGCTCACTGATGACTTTGTACCAGGGAACACTGCCTTGGTTGGTCATGAGTCAGAATATGCTCCATCTGAAAGCAATTATGATGAGCATATAGATTTATCCTCAAACAGTTCTGATCATGTATTTGTTAGTGTTGATAGTCAGTCAGGCTGTAATACTGACAATTTGTGCTTCATTGTGGATGATTTGAAAGGTATTGCTGATGATGACCTAGAAGAGATGGATATTATAAGCCAAATGGCCTTGATTAATATCAGATGTCAAAAGTTCTACAAGAGAACTGGCAGGAAATTTCCAGGACTCTCTGGCAAAACCAAAGTTGGTTTTGACAAGAGTAAGTTGAGGTGTCACAAATGCCACAGGCTTGGGCACTTTGCAAGAGAGTGTAGATCAGTGGATCTAACTCCTCTGCACCCTTTGTGACTTTTCCAAGCAATAGTTCAAAACAGAGGGCAACATCCTGCTAGTTCTGGTCATCACTCACAACCTATATCTCATACATATTTTGTCCCTCAAGGTCCAATGCCATATCCATATCCCTGCTATTACATGCCACAACCAAATCAAGTTCAATTTCAAGTTCCTATTGCACAACAACCTCAAGCCTTACCTGAGCCTCAACCATCTCAATCATCTCAATCACAACCTCATCACAGCTTCTTCACCCCTGGTGCTGTTGACTCGAGCAGCCTACCAGATGATCTTTCTGGTAATGAGCAATTATTTGCTAGTGATGGTCAACATGGTGGTGAACATCCTTTTGGGAATCTTGCTCTAATGCCCTGGAGTCTACTGAGGGTTCATGCTCCAATGCATCTTCATCACTAGTAACCCAGGTATCCTCTGAGGCTAAGGCCAAGCTATATTCTGAATCTTGCATAGCTGCATTTATCTCTATTAGAGAGGCAAATGTAGCTTTAATAAATCAAAATATTGAGCTTGAGCAAACCCTTTCAAAAGAAAAGATGAGTATGAGTCTGTCCTTAAAGATAAAGATGATGAGATTTATAAGCTTAAATGCCAATTAAATGATGAAAAGGCTAAGCTAGAGTCATTCTTGAGAACCACAGAGATCTCAAAGAAACACTTGCAGCTACCCAGTTGAGTGTGACCACTGGGTATCATCCTGCAAGGGATTTGAAATGCTTCTCATCAAGCAAACATCTTCAAATGTGAAGTTTGGAATAGGTTACAATCACATTGCACCACCTACAGATTTTAACTCCAAAATCAATAGTAAAACCTGAAGGTGAAAGTAATTTCCAAACCACATCATCATGTGTATCATCCTCAAGTGATCACCAAGATCAAAAGATGAAATCAGTGTGATACCTCAGCAAATCAATTGCCTGATGGATTAACTACTGATAAGCACATGAAGAGTACTTCAGATGTTGTCCCTCAAAGTACCTCAAGTACTGAAGGGCAAGTCATAACATCTGAAAAGCATTTCAAATCAACTGAATAAAAGGGTTAAGAATTGCTGAGGAATCTATCATACGGTCTTTCAGGACGGATAGAGAACAGCTGAAGAACAAGTCTTCAGTTGTTACAGATCCTTTAGTACTTAACACAAGTACTGAAAGGAGGAAAGTACTAAAGATCACACCTTTAGTAGTTTCCACTTCAGCAGTTGATCAATCCAAGATGAAGAATAAGCCATGTGAAATATGTGGTAAATTCAATCATCTTTCTGATGAATGTTGGTACAAAAAGGGTTCCAAACTCAATAGAGATAAGCTCATTAAAATTCAGATGGATAAAATGAAAAATGAGTTTGAGACCAAGTTTGTACCACAGTCATCCTAATATGATAAACCAAGGCTTCACCCAAATCCAAAAAGAAGGATAGGGTTATCATAAAACAGCTGATAGTGTTCCTAATGATAAACATCAGATTAAGTCTGTGAATTACAAGGAGGAAATAGTGGGTCACAGGAACTCATTAAAAACAAGTACTGATGTGTCATAAGAGCTGAAAGCTTTAGCTACAAATCAGACACAACTTGTTATGATGGCTCAGTGTTTGTTGGGGAGAGTTAACCAACTAGATGCACCTGTGATCAAATCACTGAAAAGGTATTCCAAGCCCAAATCCAAGGAATCCATTTCAGCACCATCTCCACCTTCATCAGCTGTTAATCATGAGAAACAAGTTATGGTTAAATCTGTTAATGAAAACAGACCAAAACCAAAAAGGTTTGGGTCTCAAAACCTAACTAGTTCCTTGTGATGAATGCAGGGTTCTTAGCATGCCAAAGGAGCATCTGGTATGTAGACAGTGGAGGATCTATGCACATGACAGGAAGCAGTTCTCTTCTTAATGACTACTCTCAAGGAAAGAAGGGATTTGTTTCATTTGGAAATGATGCTAAGGGTTACATTATCGGGAAAGGATATGTGTCAATGGAGAACTCAGATTTGATGATGTTAACAATGTGGAGAATCTCAAGTATAATCTACTGAGTGTCAGTCAGATGTGTGATAAAGGGCATGTTGCACTTTTCATAAGCCAGAACTGTAGGATTCTGTCTTCCCAAGTTTTGAGGTTGATTGACAAGGTATTGGATGAACATACTCTCCTGAAGGCCAACAAGATTGGAAGAGTATATGCCCTGGATTTGTCAAAGAAGATTGATTTGAAGGGTCATCCTTGCTTGTTCTCCAAAGCCTCTCCTCAGGAATCTAAACTGTGGCACCGAAGGCTGGGTCATGTAAATCTCAAAAACATGAATCAGCTGAGCCACAATAGTTTAGTGAGAGGTCTACCAATAAACGAGTTCCACTGTGATGAAATCTGCACTGCTTGTTTGAAAGGAAAACAGCACAAAGTCTTATTCCTCCTATTGAAGAACCTAAGTCGACTGCCTGCTTGCAGTTACTGCACATGGATCTATTTGGTCCTATGAGAGTGATGAGCATGGCAAAGAAGATATACTGTCTGGTAATTGTGGATGATTACTCCAGATTTGTATGGACTTTCTTCTTGCATTCAAAGGATGAGGTTGCTCAGACGATTTTAAACTTTGTGTTGTATGTTGAGAAGCAGTATTCCTCCATCAGTCAAGTGTATAAGGAGTGATAATGGAACAGAATTCAAAAACCATACACTTGATGATTTTTATCTCTCAAAGGGAATCAAGAGGCAGTTTAGCATCCCAAGGACTCCAGAACAAAATGGAGTAGTGGAGAGAAAGAACAGGACCCTAATTGAAGCTGCAAGGTCTATGTTAGCTGACTCTGGTTTGCCATTGACCTTTTGGGCTAAGCTGTCAACACAGCTGGCTATGTGCAGAATAATTTTTAGTAAATCAGAGGTTGATGAAGACTCCATATGAAGTTCTACATCATTTGGCTCCTCTAATTTCATTCTTCAAAGCCTTTGGGTGTCCTTGTTTCATTCTCAACACAAAGGATCAACTCCACAAATTGATCCTAAGGTGGACGCAGGGTATTTTGTAGGATATTCATCCACATGCAAGGCTTACAGAGTCTTCAACTGCAGAACAAAGATAGTTGAGAAACCTTGCATGTGAAGTTCAATGAATCTCCTAAGGATAAAATTCCACAAAACCCTGTGGAGTTGTTTGATCTGGATATACTGCAATATGTTCCTTATCATGTCTAGCTGTTGCAGATCATGTGAATAAATCATCTTCTGCAGCAAGTCTTCCACCTGGTGGTACTGAAGATGATGATGATATCAGTACTCACCTTTTCAAGTTTAGTGATCAACTGCTTGAGTCCACTAAACTTGATGTTCCTGTAGCTTCAACAGCTCCATCCACAACAAATGCTGATGAGATTTCTAACTCCTCTACATCATTTGAATTGCCATCTCATACTTGGTTTCCTGAGTCTGGATCAATATTTGCTGCTGCTGAACCTGCTACAAACACTTGCACTGATCTTATAGTGTACCAAGAGCTGAAGAATCAGCCCATGTCTCAAATCGTTGGTGATATCAATGCTGGTGTCTCAACCAGGAGTCAATTGTCCAACTTTTTCTTCTATGCTCTCTTCATCAGTCAGCTAGAGCCAAAGAACTACCATGTTGCTTTAAGAGACAATGGATGGGTTGAAGCCATGCAGCTTGAGCTACTTCAATTCAAAAAGCAGCAAGTGTGGGAACTGGTTCCTCTACCCCCAGGCAAGTGTGCAATAGGCACTAAGTGGGTGTTTAGGAATAAAACTGTTGAAAATGGGCTTATTGTCAAGAACAAGGCTAGACTAGTTGTACAAGGGTTTTCACAAGAAGAAGGTATTGATTATGATGAAACCTTTGCCCCTGTAGCCAGACTGGAGGCAATTAGATTGTTCCTAGCCTATGCTGCATTCCATAATCTTAATGTTTTTCAAATGGATGTCAAAAGTGCTTTTTTATATGGAAAAATAAAAGAAGAGGTTTATGTGTCTCAACCACCAGGTTTTGAGGACAATAAACATCCTGATTGGGTGTATAAACTTGATAAGGCTCTTTATGGGTGAAGCAAGCTCCTAGAGCCTGGTATGAAACACTTTCAAATTTTCTTCTTCAAAATAATCTCACTAGAGCCTCCATAGATAAAACTTTGTTTACTAAGAAAGTGGATAAGCATAGGCTACTTGTTCAAATTTATGTTGATGATATAATTTTTGCATCCTCTGATCCCCAGTTGTGTGATGATTTTACAATTTCAATGAAACAAAAGTTTGAAATGAGTGCAATGGGAGAATTACAGTTCTTTCTAGGCTTGCAAATCAAACAAAAGGCTTATGGAACCTTCATTCATCAGTCAAAATATACAAAAAATCTTTTGAATAAGTTTGATTTACAAAACTGTAAGCCATGTTCTACTCCCATGTGCAACACCACACAACTGGATGTAGATCAGAAAGGTAAAGCTGTTGATGAAACACTTTACAGATGTATGATTGGGTCCTTGATGTACTTAACATTTCTAGACCAGAAATTATGTTTGCAACTTGTGTTTGTGCTAGATTTCAGGCTGCTCCTAAAGAGTCTCATTTGATTGCAGTCAAGAGGATCTTTAGATATCTGCAAGGTACACAATCTCTAGGTCTTTGGTATTCCACTGGACACTTGCAAATTAGTTACTTTTTCTGATAGTGACTATGCAAGGTGTAAGTTAACCAGAAAGTCAACTTCTGGTGGATGTCAATTCCTAGGCAACTGTTTGATTTCTTGGCAGAGTAAGAAACAAACATCTGTTGCTACATCCACTGCCGAAGCAGAGTACATTGCTGCTGCAAGTTGTACATCTCAGGTACTCTGGCTTCAGAACCAATTATGGATTATGGCATTACAGAGACTAAGACTCCATTATTAATGGATAGTGCTTCAGCTCTGTGTATTGTCAATAATCCAGTCCAGCATTCTAGGACCAAACATATAGAGATCAGACTTGAAAAAGGTCTGATTGTCAAAAGTTGTGCCAAGTGCTGATGAGCTTGCAGATATATTCACTAAGCCTTTGGATAGTTCAACTTTCCAAAACCTTGTGTTAAGGCTTGGTATGCTGCAACTAGAATAAGTGACAACTACTGATGATCTTAGTAAACAAGTACTGATGACCATTAGTAAACATGTCACAAATATGTACTGATTCTGTTAAAAGAAAACTAAGCAGTTACAACTACTGATGTAGTTACAACTACTGATGTCAGAAAAATAGATAAGTACTGATGTCCTATGAAACAACTGAAAACAGCTAAAAAGTCTGATGAGTAAGTGTTGAGGACAGTATGAAACAGCTGAAAAGCTAAGAATTGATGAAAACTACTTATGAGAATTTTCTCTTCAGTCGTTTCCACAAACTGTTGTTTCAATTTAAACAACTGATGACAAAACCATGTCTTCAGTAGTTTCACAAACCTGATGACTAACACCAAGTTCTCAGTTGTTTTCTACACCTGAAGACAAAACCAAGGTTTTAGTAGTTTCATAACTACTGATGACTAAAACCAAGTCTTCAGTTGTTTTCAAATGTCTGATAGTTAAAACCAAGTCTTCAGTTGTTTTCATACAACTGCTGACAACACCAACACTTTCAGTCGTTTTCTTTTCAGCATTTTCTTAACCTATAAATACATGCACTTATAGCCGAACGTTTCATTAGCCGTTTTCTATCCTTTTCTCTCTCAACAATGGCGACCATGAAACTCAAACCTAGACACAACTGTGTTGCCTACCTCTCGAAATCAGCCTTCTGGAACAAATTTGATAATTCCATCGATCTTATGGTGGATTCCCAATACCGAACCGCCTTTCTTTTGAATCCTACCATATACCCCGATTCCTTACACCAATTCTGGACCAACGTCTCTGTCACAACTGGTGAAAATGATAGCCAAATCACTCTCCAGTCGTTGGTTAACTAGAAACAGGTGGTAATCACCCCTGACATCATTCGCAAAACCCTAAATTTGCATGATGCCACCTGTATTATAGAATACCCGAAAGGCACCATTGATATGTCTTTCATCAACACGGGTATGAAGGAGACTTAAGTGCTACAACCATTCTCAAAAAGCACTTCCATGATGCTGAAGACTCATCTTCCACATGGTGAATGTCTGTCTTGCTCCAAAGACATCTTCATGGGATCAAATGTCCTCAAGATGGCAACAGGTATTGTATCTATTTTTGAACAACAAACTCTAAATTTTTCTGAGATAGTGTTTATGGAACTGAAGGATCTGGGTCATAAACCTGTGACAAACAGATGGCTACTATATCCCAGGTTTCTGATGGCCATAATTTTAAATCAATGAAAATCTGAAGGCCTTGTTGGTCTTGGAGTCCCTGCTCCAGCTGTTTTAGTTGAGGTATACTGCAGACATAACTCTGACCCTACTCTCAAAGGGGCTGCCCGGCTGCTCAAACCCAAGCAGAGGGAACCCACAGCCTCCACCTCCAGATCCAAAGTCCCCACCAAACCCAAACCCCAAAAGCTCAAAAAGGTTGCTCAGGGAGATGAGTCCCCTGCGGATGCCCCTGTACCACCAATACAGGAAACAAATACTGATTCTAACCCCCAGTCATGTCAAAGACTCAACCAGCTGAAACCACACAGGTATCCTCTCCATAGGATCCTGTTGCAACCAAATTTAGGGATACCACATTACTGGAACCTATGTCAGTTGAGAGGGTTACCATTGAAGAGCATCTCTCACCCGGGTGCAATCTGCTTCTGACCAATCTCCAACTGCAACCGCCCTTCAAAGCCCAACCCTTATAGTTGCTAAAGTGCTGAGCCAGCTGCATTCCTCACTCCCTCCCCAGAAACCAATTAACACTGGGAATACCTCAATAACTGAGGGAGAGGACCAAAATGCTGCTGATAACCCACAGCACAGGGGTTATAATGTTCAATCTCCAAGTGTAGAAGAGGAGGTTAGAACATCTGGTCAGGCTGCCACTTCTACTGATTCAGCAAATGAACAGGATGAAGTTGGTACCATATATAAGAACTCACCAGAGGCAACTGCCAATGAAGGACAAAGTCCTGAGGCAGGAAGTCCCTAGAACCAAGAACAAGGGGCACATGCATATACTGATCTACACTCAGGGAATGTACATCCTCATTTAATCAGGAGGTCAGATGATTCAGCAAAGACTGATGATGACCTGGGCTTTTTCTTTGATGTCTTAGCCTATAACACTATCCTAGAGACTAAGGTGAGCAGACTCAAAGAGTTGCTTGCCAAAATGTCTCAGGATGAAAGTCCATCTACCCCATTGACCCACAGATGGCACCATCATTTGAAGGTTCACTAAACACACAGCCAATACACTTAACTACGCCACCAGCCACTGCTTTTGGCACCATCTCTCAGGGTCAGAACCCCTCTGAGCAGATGGCTGCAACCTTTCAAAGCTCCTTACCTCTCATCACTCCCATCATCACTAAGATAGTACATAAAGCCATTGATGAGAGGATCTCCTCAAATCTCCACACACTTATGATGATGCTGTTCACAAGTCACTTTCTGCCTTTCAAGCCCCTGATCCAATGCATCCAAAAGGTGGATACTACTAAGTCTAAGGCAGTGAAAGAAAGAAAAGGAAGAGAGTAGAAGATGAGAAAGAACCAGAAAAAGAAAAGGAGTTAGAGAAAGAACAAGAACTGATCTTAGAGAAACAGCTGATCACAGTGCAAGAGCTGAGCACAAACAAAGAGCAGAAAGATCAGCTGATAACTTACAAAAGGAAGAAAAGTGTTGCGTCAAAGTCTGATGGAGAAAAGTCCTTAGAAGATCTTGTGAAAGACTCTGATGAAGCTCATAGCATCTATGGACAAAATAATAGATCAGCTCTTCAGACAGGGTCATGACACAGTCACCTTAGATGTTGAGCTCATAAGGCTGGAGATAAATGAATTCAAGCAAGATGGGCTAGTTACAGTGTGATGGATAGGGAAAGATTGAAGGTTATGATTAGATTTATTGCCAAATATCTAGGAAGATCATTGATAGAGATAAAGTCTTGGTCTAGAGACAGTATCTTGGAGATAACCAAGAGTCTGTTCTGCTGGAAACTATAACAAAGGGTTGATCATCGAAGCACTGGATGAAACAGGTGCTGGGAAGAGAACTGAGATGGCAAAGCTCTCAAAAGCCAAACTCACCACTAAACTGCTAGATCAGCCTTCTCATACTCCCACTCAAAAACAACCCTCAAAGCAATCATCTCTAAAATCTGCCAAGTCTATCCCTAAACCAAAACCACCCACAACTCAACCCACAAAACCAATTCCATTACCCCAAAAACCATCTCAAACCATACCCAGTGATACACCAAGAAGGGGGAAAAGGGTGTTGAGGGTAGAAGAAGAAGAAGAGGATGATAATGAAGACAGTATGCAAATCTCTGCTGTTCTCAAACTAAAAACACCTGAGCCCAGAAGTCAACAGATGATCACACCTGAATTGCAAATGCAAATGGTGAAAGTGAAGATTGAAGAAGCAGAACAACAGAAGCAGCATGATGAGCAATGTCTCAAAATGGTTGACAAGGACTTCCCTCAGTCCTCAACCATTCAAGAAATGAAGAAACAAGCTCTAAGGTTGTACACTCTTAGACATACATTCCAACATCAAAAAGAAAGAGTGAGAATTTGCCAGACCCCAGGGTAAGTTCCAGAATTCACAAGAAGAACATACCAAGTAGATATCATGGCCAAGTGAAAAAGACTTTGAATGCTGCAATTATGTTGGCTATGGTAGTCTCACCCTGGGAGATTATAGAAGAATTCAAGAGAGCACACAACTCAAAGACAACCCCTCAATCTATACTTGAAAACAAAATGATCAAGAAGGGGCTGTTATACAAGAGACTTGAAGATCTTCAAAAGAGTGAACTCTAGTTGTTGCTAGAAGGCTCTCATCCAGATGAATTCGCATACAGAGAGATCACAACTGTTGAGTTAAAGAATAGGAAGACAGTAAGATATCTGTTTGAATATTATGGCCCAGAGTTCTTGTTTGAGGGAGAAGCAGAAGAACTCACCAAGGAGGAACAAGTTGTTCTCCTTAAGGCCTATGCAAGAGAGTCTTATACACTCATCAATGAGAATTAGGTTTCATGGTTGGGACAAGACTCTGTGTCCAGTTTCCCCAAGACAGAGTTCCCTTCCACACTTAGCCAATGAAAATATTAGAAACCTTTTCCCGGCCTGTGCTTACATGATTACCTCTGAAGCTGATCAAGAGCGTGTTCCTGCCAAAGAATAAGTGGGATCATCAATAAACTTAGAGGTTTTGGCTGCATTGGTTCAGGGGGAGTTTGTTGGACCAAAAGAACCAATGAGCCTGATCAGAAAAACCTCTAAGTCCCACAGATATTACAACTGCTGAAGAAGATCACAAAAGCTGAAGACATCAGCTGATTACAAGGTCTGAAGACAAAGTCTGAAGACAAGATCTGAAGATTTCTACTCAAGACAAAGTCTGAAAGTAAAGTACTAAAGAAAAGTCTGAAAGTGAAGTACTGAAGACAAAGTCTGAAGCTATCAGCTGAAGACAACGTCTGAAGTAAAAGTCTGAAGAACAAAGACTGAAGACAAAGACTGAAGACCAGAGTGATCAGTAGTTGTCACAACAGCTGAAGTTATTAACTTTAGTAGTTGTGATGGTTTTCGTTTTTAGTACTTGTAATTTACCTTTTCGGTAGTTTATAGTTTCAGTAGTTTTAGTTCAGTAGTTTTATGTTCTAGTACTTAGCATTCTCTTAGATGTGATTAGTTGTTGAGAACATTCTCAGTAGTTTGCATACTTTTAGTTGTTTGTATAAATCTGTTAGATGTCACTATCAAGTGACATCAGCAGACGTCACATTCCTTATATAAGGAATGTTGACCTAGTTGTAATGTGTGACATTCAGCCACCACGAAAGCATTTGAATGAAATATTCCTTTTGCTTAATTCTCTCTCTCTCTCTCTAAAATCGTGTGCTTTTCTATTGAATATCAATTGAGTTCTTGCTAAATTATCTAATTCATTGTTCGAATTCCGCTGCAATCTACTCTAATTGATCAAACATAGATCACTGATCCTAACAGCAACTGTGCCCTTTGATGCCTCTGAAAGATACATCATTAGGCATAGAAAACTAGGCTGCCAAGAAACCACAGCTAGTGGTGACGATGAACATGCTAGGTATGTTACATCATCTCCTCGTGATTCTTCAAATGAAGATGAGGGAAGTTTGAAACTCACAATTCATGATCAACTTTCTAAAGTCTTAAACCTTGAATTTAAGGTTAAGACTTTAGAGCATAGGTCTACCATTCAGCAACTTAAGATTGACAATCTTAAGGCTCAATTAGCTGAGAAATAGATTGACAGATCTGTTAGACATGTACCTCAAGAAGTGGAGGTAAAGGTTGAAACTTTTGAGACAACATAACCTGGACCGCCTGTTGAATCTCAAAAAGCTTCATCTTTTGATCCAAAGCAGGGTTCTGTCCCATCTCAATCTGGACCTGTGAGAGAGAAACCCCCAACTTAGAAAGACAAAGATGATCAACAAGGTGCTGTAGGCCAGTCTTCTCGATTAAAAGGTGTAAAGAGGAGAAAAAGGATGGCCTCTAGACCAAAGTCTAAGAAGATAAAGAAAGGAGCATCCATCTCAAAATTTCAGGATGAGTAAAAACATTCTAAGGATGGTCAAGAAGAGGAAGCTCCACCAACTCCAATCCGAGTAGCTCCTCTAGCATCAAGAAGACCCATCTTATCCTAGACTTACACTACTAATCTAGAAAGATGGTAAGTTATGAGAGATCAAGGTATTGAAAATGTCTACACATGGCAAGACATGTTCAATCTACCTCAACATGATCTCCTTGAGATGTGAAGACACTATGAGAGTCAGAGTGATCTTGACCATCTAATGAAGAAAGGATTGGTCATCATCATGATGAGGACTGTAAATATCTAAAGTCTTCTGTTAGGACCGTTTTCGTACCAAGTACTAATGGATTCTACGTGAGACCAGATCAAATAGTATGGAATCCTACTTGATAGGCGATCCAATCAGTGAGAACGACAAGCTGATCAATCTAAGATGAAACAAACATTAAGAATTGAGTAGAAATCGATCAGGAACAAACTATGAAGTTGGATAGGCTGCATACGCCGCTCTGGATGGCTAGGGTTTGTGAATCTTTGATGTTTCATGTTTTTCCACAAATTTTGTGGTGTTTATTGGTTTTCAATTTCGTTCGTACGACTAAACCATTAGCATGGTTCAGTCGTGCGACTGACTCATGCGGTTGATTCATACGCACGACTGACTCATGCGGTTGATTCATACGCACGACTAAAGGTTCAATCGTGCTACTGAATCAACCTTATGTCTCACTCAGATGACTGATCTAGTCTCCTAGTTTAGTTGTGTGACTGGTCCATAAGTATGATTAATTCGTGCGTATGGTCCATAAGTTTGGTCCATTAGCATAAATAACCACCCAACTAAGTTGAACACATTTCTCAATCATTATTGACTTAGAACAATCTACTACAACCTCAAACCTATATATGATGTTCATACATATGAATTATACTAAATACAATAATAATATGAAATACTCAAAGACAAATAAACATCAAGATGCATATCATATTTCATCAAGTAGTCACATTACATATGTGTAAGAAATGAAAGATTTTTACATTTAAGAACATAAACTAGGAACATGATGTATCAACAAACCCCCCCCCCTTGGACCTAGTTTATCCTATTTTCTAACATTCTTCATATGCTCTTGGAATTTCTTGTACTTCTCTTCTTTGGTGACTCCCGCATGGATCTCAAACGCAAAGAAGAGCCGTATAACATGTTGTAATTGTAGAGCTTGTACAATATCTTGCATGTAATAGAATAGTGGCCACTTGTATAGAGTGTAAATATCTTCAACAGATAAGTTTGTAAGCCATATTGGGTCAAATACGTTGATAGTCTCGATCTTACCTTCTTTGTTCAGAACTATGACCGCTTCCCCCGTCCTCCGGTTGTAATACCACCATTTGAAGTGTGGAGTGAAGTCCTGAGGCATCTCCCGTAAAGGAATCTTAGTCAATGTGAGTGGGGGACTCGATTTCAACACCACCTTAAGACTTCTAGATATAGGATCAACTTTAGTCTTATGAATGAACCTCTTAGGTTGTTGAGGTCTAAAGTTTACCCATCTAGTGTGGTATTCTTTCTTCAATGATGTCTCAAACGATCCTGACATCTTCCTCGGTTGGCATACAAAAGATCTAAACAGGCCAATCTGTTTAGCTCAAAGCTAGGAGGAGTCTTCACATCATGTGGATATCTGAAGTACACAATCCCCTTCTCTCTTTTAACAGCATATATATCCAGATCTTCAAAATAGGCCCAATTGATGATCTTGCCTGACATTTTTTGATGTCTCTATACTCGGTAAAGTTTAGTGTAGGCATTCAGCTTTGGAGGTGCACGTTGTGCCTTCATTTTAGATAAACAAGCTGCCCATTCAACCTTTTTAGATCAACATTAGCATATGTAGCTTCGGCTTTACTTTCATCCTTTGCTTTGTCTTTCTCTATCTCATCCAGCTTGTCAAAAGTATCATTGCCAAATGTTTCACCCAAGTCGGGGATAACATTGCCCCCGGGATCAGTGTACTGAGGATAGTAGTCAGACGTGACATCCTCGATCTCTATCTCATCCACACCTTGTAGATCCTCGTCACTCAAGAAATCTACTTTCGGAGCATCTTTTACAAGTTCATCTGGATTTAGTCCAAACATATCTGTGAGCTGCTGGTCGGCCAGGTCGTGGATGATTTCTCCTTCCTCTGGAGTGTAGCTCGTAGACCTTTGCATAATCCCTTGCAAATTAAGAATCATAGTAAGTTGAGTTTTGACTTGCTGAAGGGGAACGACATCATAATCCTCAGTCTGTGGAGCTTCATTTTTGCCTTGATCTTGTGTCTCTTCAGTTGGAGGTGCGGAGGACGAGGCTCTTTTGGTGCACCTCTCCTTTGCTGCTTGATTTGAGGCTGATGCAGATGCATCACCTTCTTGATCATCCTCATCCTCATCATCATCTCCTTTTCCCTTTCCACTTCCTCCAGCTTCCTCTTCATCATCATCTTCTTTTGATTCATCATCCGTCGAATCATCTCATCATCTCCACCATCTTCTCCATCATCCTTAATCTTCAGGGGCTCACCCTTTGTTCCCTTCAACCTCAACATAAGCATTTTGTTCTTTTTCTCTAACCCCTTGATCCGCTTGACGGATGCCATCACAAACTCATTTTCAGTCTTTAGGGCATGGTGAGCTCGAACTAAAGCTCTCTCATGAGAAGCGTTCTTCTCTGTAAGTTGAGCTATCTGCTTTCCTTGTGCGGTATTGACCTCCATCAGCTGATTCATTTGGTTGGCTCTCAGATAATCTGTCGCTAGCAGTTTGAGCACCAGTCTGCTTAGGTTCACCAACTACTTCTCTAACCCAAAAGTGGGTAGAGTAGAGCCCTATGTAGGTAGGAATTAGGTGGATGTGCCAGCTTGGGGAGTAGTGGGTGTAGTGATAGATGTGGTGTAGATGGGAGTAGGAATGGAAGTAGATTGTGGTGGAACTGATTTGGGTATTGTGGGTGAGGTAGGTGTAAATGTATGAGTGGTGGTGGGAGTGTTAGTGGGAGTAGAGGTGGCACTATGGTGAACAATGGTGGTGGTGTGGGGAACAGTGGTGGTGGTAGTGGTTGTGTTGGTGGCAGTGGTTGTGGTGGTGGAAGAACTGATCAAAGTAATCCTCTACCTCTTACCCTTTTTGCCAATGGGGTTAGGCCATCCTCTTCCTCCTAGAATCATTGTCTATCGGGCCTCCTCCTGAGCTAATCGGTAGGTCTGGTATCTATGTCGGATCTGTGACATCAGTGTCACCACCCTTAGTACCAGCTTGGCATCCACCAATCGCATCTTTCCCCTTCTTAGTAGCCACAACCCAGCTCCTCACTCTCCTGGTGAGAGGCTCATCATCAGACTCATCCCCTTCATCTACCAAGACGTCCTGGTGGATAGCAGCCTACTTAGATCCACAAGGAGCAGATGAAGTATTATGTGGAGGTGGTGGAGATATGTTAGATGTGTCGGTGGCCAGTGATTGACTGGGGCTACCATCTCCACCACCTTGACTATCATCATGGTCGTCATCATTATCATCATCTTCGTTAGTAAGAACCACTATGAGCTCAACGTCTGAGTCACTATCATCGTGACGCCACTTCTTACGTGAGTGCGCCACGTAATCCTCATTAGCCAGATGGCCAAAGAGTCTCCTGACCGGGCGCTTCACTTGCTTCCCACGGTACACCTTTATCTTACCCAACGTGGTGTCATCCATCACCTCTAATATCACTACATCGTCCTTCTCCTTAGCCAGCAGAGGAAGCTTCTCATCTCTGATCATTTGCAAGAACCTTGGATACATGCAAAAGCCTTCCTTGCCTTTGGCCTCTATGTTCTCTTTCAAGTACGAGAGGAGCATGCGTGAGAAACTAAACGGGTGGTTCAGTACCAGTGCAACATATGCATTCTAGATTTGGTTGGATATCTCATCGAATCCTCCACATCTTGAGGCTATATAGTTGAGGATCACATGTGCTAGGTACTTGAACTAAGGGAACATGTTGCTCTTGTTCAGTACGTCAACATTGATGTTATTGGCATACTTCATCGTCAGAAAACATCAGTGAACTGTTAGGGGATGCAGCTAGGTTGGATGGGCTCTGTCCTCACCCAAATCCAAGACTCTCCTCATGTCGTCTTCCTTGATCTCAATATCTTGTCCGAATATAGACCTCCGGATACTGTAGGGCTCGACAGACCGGTCAACTGTGGCATTTTCCCAAAAAGCCTGCTGAATCGATCGGTATGGTGTGCATGGGTAGAAATGGCCTTGTATATCCTCAATCTATGCAGAAAGGCTATAATCCCGGTGAACTCAGAAGCATTCCGAGACTCAGCATCTAGACGAGCACAAATGTTGTGCTTGGTGCTCATTAACCATCTCTCAACCATATTGCTGCAACACAAGAAACATATACATTAGATCTGTTCGTATGAGATAACAATTGAATTTTAGCTGATTTTGATCAACTGGTTCAATCGTGCGATTGAACCATGTTACTGAGTTTAGTCGTACGATTGAGATGCGACTGAACTTAGTCGTACGCTACGCCATGCGGTTGAGTCAGCCGTGCGACTGAGTCACCAATTGATTCACTCATGAGATTGAATCATGCGCTTGGCTCAATCGTATGACTGAGGTTCATATGCGTGTCTATTCGTATCTTGCACTGTTCGACACTATAAAATTGAATCTTTTTTAAAACGTTACATTACACCTTGTGTTTAGATTCATTAGTGTCATTTTAATCAATGTTTGTGTCCATTTAAGCTGTCTATTTTAGGGTATGGTCCTGGTTCTTGATTTTAACAATTTCGGGCATTGTGAGTTCAATTAATCCATTCATTTGACCCGATTTTAGTTTCAAAGTACCTGAAGATGAATTGGATTAACGTGTAAACCGAATCAAATAGTGCGGAATCCTATTTGATTGGCGATCCAATCAGTGAGAACGCACGTAGAAAAAATTATGTAATTGAATCTAATGTTAAGAATCGATTGGGAATCGATCTACTGCGATCTATGAACTTGGAGTATGATATTAGAGGACTCTGGACGCTAGGGTACGTCTGGAGTTGAAGTGTGTTTAATGCTTACATTTTTCCATGAATTAGGTGGTATTTATAGGTTAGGGTTGCTTATTCAGGCGAATGGACCATTAGTATGGTTCAGTGGTGTGATTAAGCCATGCAGTTGATCCATCCGCACGACTGAGTGTTCAGTCATGCAACTGAGTCATTCGCATAAAGTTGTTCAGGCGTATGTAACATTTAGGCGCATGGACAATAAGTCGCATGGCCATTCGGATGCATGACCACTGTTGGGACGCATAGTCCATTCGGACGCATGACCACTGTTGGGGCGCATGGTCCATTCGGATGCATGAGAACTTCATCTTACTAAGTTTGAACGTATTCAATACTATTACATTATTTATACTAGTTCAAACAACCACAAACCTATATAATCAATTCAATATGCGTTAAACAACTCATTAATGAAATATTAAACATTATAATCACAACCAAACATTTACATTTCATTAAGTACCCAAGTATTACATAAGTGTAAGACATTAAAGACATATTACATTAAGTTCAGAAACTAGGGACACATGTACCTACAAACTCCCCCTTGGACCTAGTTCCATCTAATGTATTACCATCTACATAACCTTTTCATACTTCTTGTACTTCTCTTCTCTTGTGACACCTGCATGTAACTCAAAAGCAAAGTAGAGTAGTATCACATTCTGGAATTGTAGAGCTTGTACAATATCTTTAGAGTCATAGAACAGTGGCCACTTGTACAATGTATATACATCATCTGCAGAGAAGTTCGTAAGCCACATAGGGTCAAAACCCTGATGGTTTCCATAACACCATTCTTGTTCAAGACTATGACTGCTTCTCCTGTCCTCCAATCATAGTACCACCATTTGAAGTGAGGAGTGAAGCCCTGTGGCATATCCCGTAGAGGGATCTTTGACATTTTTCATGGTGGACTCCACTTTAGCACTCTCTTTGGTTTTCCAGCAATCGGATCAACCTCAGACCGTTTGAGATACCTCGTTGGCTGTTGAGGTTTGAAGTTGACCCATCTGGTGTGGTACTCTCTTTTAAGAGTTGCTTCAAACCATCCAGACATCTTGCATGGATCAGCGTATAGCAATTTCAGCTTCGCTAACTGGTTCAACTCAAATCCAGGAAGAGTCTTCAGGTCATGAGGAAACCAGAAGTACTCGATCCCTTTCTCACGTTTAACTGCATAAAAGTTGAGATCTTCAAAATATGCCCACGCGATGATTTTTCCTGAGCTTATGATGTTTCTTCACTTTGTACAGCTTGGTGTAGACAGTCGACTTTGAAGCACTTTGTTGGGATGTTACCTCTTCAAAGCATGCAGCCCACTCAGCCTTTCTGATATTAACTTCAGCATCTGAGGCTTGGGCCTTATCTTTAGTCTTGTCAGACTCTTCTTTCATTCTATCCAGAGTTTCAAAAGTTTCACTGACAAGGTTGTCGCCCAGATTAGGAACGACATTACCTTCAATGTCAGTGTACTCTGGATAGTGTTGGTCTGTGACATCCTCTACCTCAATCTCATCAACATTGTTGAGCTCATCGTCACTTTCAACATGGACTGTTGGAGCGTCCTTGACAATTTCATCAGGATTTAGCTTGAACATTTCAGCAATTTGCTCGTCAGTGACATTGTTAATGATCTCTCCTTCTTCAGGAGTGTACATCACTGATCTCCTGACTATTCCCTGCAGATCAAGAATCATCGTGAGCTTAGTCTTGATCTATTAGAGGGGAGCAACGTCATGTTCATCCCTCTGAAAATTTGGATCTGCTTGATTTAGACATGTAACACAATAATCATTAGTTAAGAATCAAGACAGAAATATCCACATTAAATATAAGCATTCATTACACTAATGTGATACAAGATTCAAATACATATGATTTAAATAACAAAAACAACTAAGTATTACTCTTGTCTTGGATCATATGCTCCTCTACTAACGGGGCGGATGGGGAGGCACCTTGGTCTTGAGTCCTTTTGCTCCTCTTTACTCCTACAGATGTGGCACCCACAGCAGATGCATCCTCATCCTAATCATCATCCACATCATCTTTACCCGCATCATTACCAACATGAGTGTCATCTCCTTGGTCATCACCATCATCATCATCATCATCATTGTCATCATCACCATCATCTCCATCTCCTTCATTGATCTTTAAGGGCTCGTCCTTTGATCCCTTGAGACACAACATGATGGTCGTGTTGGTGGTCTCCAACTCCTCTATCGTTTTAGCTGCTTGGGCATGCTGCTCCCGGAGTTGGGACATCTCTATGCGTTGTGCATCCATCAGTTGAGCCTGCTGCTATATCTGTTGTGCCTGCTGAGATATCTGCATAGATTGAGTAGCAGTAAGGTCTACTAGCTGTCGAATCTGCGCAGTCTTCTCATCATTGGCAACCAACAGCTTCAGCACCGTACGATTAAGTGCTGAGAGCTGTTCCTCTACCCCACTAGGAGGTAGAGTGGATCCAGATGGGTAGGAAGGGTATGACGATGGTCCAGCATGGTGGCTAGTGGTAGTGGTGGTGGCAGTGGTGAAGATTGGGGGTAGTATAGATCATGGTGGTGGTGGAGTAGGTGTGGTAGATGGGATAGCAGTAGTGATGGTAGTAGGTGGATGAGTGGATGTAGATGGAGTGAGGGTAGTAGGTGGAGTGGTGAAAGTAGTGGTGGTTATGAAGATCGTCCTCCTCTTCTTCTTCAATCTATGGGGTGAGCCATCGTTTTCTTCCTCGATCACTTCAAGATGGATGCTCCCCCTGCTTGGCTGATCGGGAGCATAACTAGGATCAATGTCAGCCTCTCCCGATCCGCCAGGGCGTTCACCAACCGCCCGGAGCCCTCACTCGGTGGCAACAACCTTGCTACCCACCATTCGAGTCAGAAGATCCTCTTCCGACTCCTGTTCCTCGTGAGGTTGGAAATCCTGATGGAATCTTGCAGTCTCTGTCTCTCCATGGGTGGGTTCGGTTGAGTGGACCTTACATCTCCACCATCACTAGTATTCGCGTGGCGCCATTTACGCATCGCCGGTGCCCCGTAATCTTCCCGGGCCAGATGCCCGAACAATCTCCTCACAGGGGGCTTAACCTGCTTCCCCGTATAAACCTTCATACGACCTAGTGAGGTGTCGTCCATCACCTCAACAACTATAGCGTCCTCCTTTTCCTTAGGCTGAGACGGTAGTTTCTCATCAATAATCATCTGATGAATCGAGGGTACATGCAGAACCCCTCCTTCCCTTCCCCTCAATGTTTTCCACCAGATAGGCGAAGATCATCTTGGAGAAGCTGAACGGGTGGTTCAGCACCATCGTTGTATAAGCATTCTGAATTTGATTTGAGAGCTCGTCGAACCCTCCCTTCGAAGACGCTATACACTTCAGTAGCATATGGGCGAGGTACTTGAACTGGGGGCACATGTTGCTCTTGTTGAGCACCCCTGAGTTGATGTCCCGAGAGTACTTAGCTCGCATGAAACATCCTCGAACAGTAAGGGGGTGTAATCGGGTGGGACAGTCAGCATCATCCCCAAACTCAAGAACTGTTCAAAGATCATCCTCAGTGATCTCAATCGCCTCTCCAAATATCGAGCTCCTGATGCGAGGGGGATCTGAGGATCTGTCTAGCACAGCGCTTTCCTAGAAAGCCTGTTGGACTGAGCGATAGGGAGTGCTCGAAGTCAAGATGGCACTGAAGATCCTCAATCTCTGTAGAAAAGTAATAATGCCATAGAAGTCTAAAGCATTCCTCGATGTTAGATCTAGATGAGCACAAATATTGTGCTTAGTGCTCATTGGCCAAGGACTCGTCATCTGACACAATACAAATAAACATTAGTGTAAGTCAATGTGTAACAAGTTGAGTCATTTAACTAGACATCATTTGTTCTATCGTGCGAATGAGTTGTGCGACTGAGAATTGGTTATGCGGTTAGGCTCTTTCGTACGACTGAGCATGCGACTGGGGTCAGTCGTGCGATTTAGCCATACGCTCATCTCAGTCGTGCAATAGAGGTTCATCTGGTTGCCCATTCGCATGACAGACTACTGTTACATTCAAATTTTGATTTTGAGCAAAATTCGATGTTAGACATTGTAGTTTGGCTCATTAGACTCGCATATGTCTGATATAGCACCCAACAACCTTTAATTTTACCCTATACTTAGTTTAATTAGTTTCCTAGACAGACTAAGTTTCGGTTCTTGTTAGGGCTCAAATCGGACATTTTAAGGTCTGAATCAAGGGATAGATGAGTGAATCACACCGTATTTTACCTGAATTTCAAAAGGAAATTGTTAGAGTGCAATAAATGAAGTTCAAGGACAATTAAACGAAAATTTGGCAGAGTATAGGTATGTCGTGCGATTTGGGGGCGATTTAGGAGTGATGATTGACTGCAACTGACACCCCTCTATTTATACTAGAGTTTACTTCAGTCGTATGACTGAGCCCAATCGCATATTTGATTTGGTCACCTTCAGTCGTGCGACTGGAGATCAGTCGTGTGACTGGAGATCAGTCATGCGACTGTGTCATTCGGTCACTCCCATCCATGTGATTTGGTTCATTTTGTTATTCAATCGTGTGATTCTATTCATGCTTATTGTCCAATCGCATGTATGGCCCATACGTGTGGGTTAATCGTGCGTTGGGCTCATTCGTATCCTCCAATCGTAAGATTGGTCCATACTCATGGTCCAGTCGTGTGATTGGATCATACTCATGATTTTGACTTTATGACCATGTTGCACTTAATTCCTTTTAACATTAGATTAGACGTTTTAAGCAGTCGATAATCTCAGACATGATCATTTTAATCTTGAAAACTTTTGATCACCTCAGACGTGATCCTTTTAAAAACACTTTGTCACCTCAGACGTGACCCGTTTACATTTGAAATCCCGTGTGGTCATCTCAGACGTGACCGTTTTAGTGATTAAATCCCCTATTGAATTCCATGGCATAGTCCAATGTTTAACAAACTAAATTGATGAATTTTAAAAAAAATAAAAGAACTAAAACTGAAATACAAAATTAAACTTGTTTTTGACCTTTTTGTGTGAGGTATAAATCCTAAGATTGATATCTAATGGATTCGGTTCCAGAATAGGTAGCTTCAATTACTTTTGACCTTAACTGGAACAATTCAAATTGGAATCATACAGGCAAGTCAAATCATTCGGGACAAGTTATCTAAACTTTTGATGCACTATTCTTATTTTTCATCTAGAGTCATTAGCAAATTTAGGAAATCATACTAGTACTATTAGGCCCCCGTACTGATTTGGACTTTCAAGAATTGTAGCCACAATGATTATTAGTATACTTGTCCTCTTAAATCCATACACAAACTTACAACACAAATTGGTGATAGTTTGAGGTTTAATTATTTCAACAAGCATTTGTGGATCCCACACTTATATGGTAATCAACATTCCTCAGGAGATTTTTGAGCGGTCTCAGGGTAGTGTCCAAGAAGAAACTATTCATAGAGCTTTCAAAGAGAAGCCAAGTCTCAAGTCAGTGCCACCGCATAGCAGAGAGGCGGCAAATAACAATGAATTCTAGAATATATAGATTATCCTTATCCTCAGCTCAGTGCCACCGCACAGTAGAGAGGCACATAACCTATCTTCTTGTTTGAGCAATTTTATTCTTTTTGCATAGATCTCACCAACAACATAGGTTATTAGTTTGATTGCTTTTGCATTTTTTCATGTTCTTTTGCTCATACTTTGGTCTTACGCACATATTCGTGGCGTTTATTTTGCTTGTCGCCCCTTATTGGAATCTTTTTGATTGTGTTAACCAGGGATAGGTGTTACCCACAGCTAGTCAAACATTTTAATTTAATCTTGAAATCACCAATAAGCTCTAATCATCTATTGTGTTGAATCTAGCGACATATCATCTGTGGTCTAGCAACTTCTAGGTCTACTTTCTTTGTGTTACCTTAGTTGTAGCTAGTTTATCTATCAT
The DNA here is from genome assembly GCA_025506515.1 of Flaveria trinervia. Classification (NCBI taxonomy): domain Eukaryota; kingdom Viridiplantae; phylum Streptophyta; class Magnoliopsida; order Asterales; family Asteraceae; genus Flaveria; species Flaveria trinervia. The sequence continues at coordinate 47,674,598 of CM046443.1, read as the reverse complement.
ATTTCCTTTTATATTGCTCATACTACACAGACTTATACTTGAGCTTTGCATCTTATTCAATTTAAAATTTTAAAGCCCTAAATGGTGTGTTCCTGTGTACTATCATATTCCAGATATTGAATCGGTATTGCACATATTATCTTATATTTATCAGCAAACCTCTCCTCCTCCCTCGTTATTTTTTTATTACTGCCTAAACCTATTCTCCCCCTAAAATTCTAAAATCATAAAGGATTAGCGTTTTAACGATTTTAATAGGCAAAGAAGTAACACCAATTTTAATCAAACTACATAAAATTAAACAAATAAAATGAAAATTTTAAACATAAGAAAAAATTAAAATACTCATCGGACTACACATGGTCATCTTCAGGAATGACCTCACTTTTCTTTTTAATGCCGTTGACCTCTAATAGATATAGAAAACATGGTTTGTCAAAAGCCTTTGTATAGAGGTCAGCGCGTTGAAAAGCAGTGTTTATTTTTACCACATCGATTAGGTTCTTTTCAAAGCAGTCATGTATAAAGTGATATTTTATACCGATGTGTTTGGTCTTAGGATATTGGACCATATTTTTAGTTATGGTAATTGCAGCAGAGTTGTCAACAAAAATAGGAGTAGATGAGAAGTGAAAACCGTAGTCCCGCATTTGCTGTTGAATCAAAATGATTTGTGAATAGCAACTTGTAGCAACAACGTATTCTGCTTCACAAGTTGACAAAGCAACCGAGGTCTGCTTTTTACATTGCCATGTCACTAATCTCCTCCCAAAGAATTGACATCCCGCTGATCTAGACTTGTAGTTCATCTTACAGCCACCGTAATCCGAGTCACTATACGCTGTAAGCTCAAAATCATCGTCATGACGATACCACAACCCTAGAGTTGGTGTACCCTTCAGATAACGAAATATCCTTTTGACCCCTATCAGATGGTTAACATTTGGCTTTGCCTGATATCTTGAACATAAGCACGTCACGTACATGATATCAGGTCTTGAGGCGGTGAGGTACATCAGAGATCCAATCATACCTTGGTACATAGTGGCATCGACCAGATCACCATTCTCGTCGGGTGCTACATCATGGTTTGTAGCAAGTGGAGTCCTAGCTGAGGAACCATTCTCCATGTCAAACCTACTAAGGGTATCTCCTACATACTTGGTCTGATGTTGGAAAATCCCTTTTGGTGTCTGATCCACCTGTAACCGAGAAAGAATTTCATCTCTCCCATGGCACTCATCTCAAACTCAGCCCTCATTACTACTTCAAACTCTTTACATAGATCTTCGTTCTTGGAACCAAAGATTATATCATCCACATAGATTTGAACAAGTAGTAAATCTCCATCATTTTCTTTTATGAACAATGTACAGTCAATGACACCTCTGCGAAAACCATGTTTCACAAGGTGAGTCAAGGGTTTCTCATACCAGGCTCTGGGAGCTTGATGAAGCCCATATAGAGCCTTGTCGAGTTTATAAACTCTGTCCCGATGATTTCAAGACCCATTTTGTGCCAATGACCTTAGCACTTTTAGGTCTATCCACCAGAGTGCATACACCTAGCTTCTTGAATTGAAGAAGTTCTTCTTGCATGGCACTCACCCATGCCTCATCGTTCAGGGCTTCACTAACATACTTTGGCTCAAACTGAGACACAAAGCAATGATTGCACCATCTGAAGGTATCCCTTTTCTATTACCGAGGCAAAATCAGCTGAGTACAGCTAATTTCTGGTCTGAACTCTTGACCTCACATCCCCAATGACATTATCCAAAGGATGATGGACATTTAGGCGTGATCTGGGGTTGTTGGAACAACTACCTCAGAATCCAGATTATGAACATCTGGTTCAGTATCTGAGGCAGTAGGAGTCTGTGGTTCTGAAGATTTAGAAGAATCAACGTCAGATGCTTGTGGACTTGCAGGAATAGGAACCTGTTCCTCCTCGTTGTTCTGATTAGTCTCCATAGTTTCTTCTTCAGAGGAGAGTCACTATGGTTAAGTGCTCCCCTTGAGGTGTTAGATGAGCTACCTTGTGAACCAGATGATGTTGAATCTGGAGCGGTGGGTTCAAGACATCGTACATCATCTTGTTTTCCAACTCGTCGTTAGAGGTGGAGAGTGGGATGTTGAAGGATTTGAAGAATCCATCATAGTCGAAGAAGAAGGCGGGTCCTTTTCCTGTAGGTGGTGTGGTGTATCCTTGAACATCTACGTTACACCACACTTCTGCGTGACCCATTGTGTTGTTATAAACTCTCTTGTTCGGTATGTTGTATCCTAGAAAGATCCCTTCATTAGCCTTCTCACTGAATTTTCCCTCCCGAGTCTTCTTTAGTAGGGTGCATGGAGCGCCAAATGGCTTGAGATACTTTAAGTTAGGTTTACGTCGTTGTAGTAACTCGTAGCACGTTTTTCCGTAGCGTTTAACTACCAGAACCCGATTGAGCATATAACATGCATTTGCAACTACCTCATTCCAGAATGGAATAGGCAGTTTCGAGTCTGCTAGCATAGTCAGTGCCGTCTCTATCAAGTTGTGATTCTTCCTTTCAGCAACACCAGTCATCTGAGGACTGTAGGCAGAAGTGAACTCATGCACAATTCCCTTTTCCTTGTAGTAAGCCTCCATCCATTGATTCTTGAACTCGGTTCCGTTGTCTGAGCGCACTTGACGTACCTTCAATTTGTATAGGGACTCCAGAGTAGTTATTAACTCTTTGAATGACTCAAATATTTCTAATTTGTATTTCATAAACATCACCCATGTGAATCTTGAGTAGTCATTAGTAACTACATAGCAATACAAGTCGCCTGCAATGCTTCTTGTACTGACTGGACCAAATAGATCCATGTGAAGAAGTTCAAGAGGAAGTTTGATAGAGTGAACTTTCTTTTCCTTATGAGTCTTCTTCGTCTATTTGCCCTTCTTGCATGCAACACAGAAATCAGGAAGTTGGAAGTTTTAGACGTTAACTCCTCTCACTAGATCATTCTGGATCAAGTGATTCATCTTCCGTCAATTAATGTGTCCCATTCTCCTATGCTAGGAGATGGATTCCTTCTCAATAGCTTTTGACAAGAAGAACTGAACTTCATGATCCATTGTGGAGGCCTTCGATAGATCCAAGACATAAAGGTCCTTATATGTTGAGGCAGATATTAATACTTGATCCTCTGGGATTACGTAGTCCTTCTTCAGAACATAGCACTTCTTATTGTCAAACATACCTTAAAGTCTTTATCACAAATTTGAGAAACAGAAAGCAAGTTATTCTGAAGTTGTTAAATGTAGTTTACCTTCTCAAACTTCACTTTCTCATTTCCGACATCCCATTGAGCTGTGATGTACCCACCTTTGTTTCCAGCGAATGAAACATGCCTTCTTTTGATTTGTTTGATGTTTGATAAGAGAACCATGTTCCCTGTCATGTGCCTGGATGCTCCGCTATTGAGAATCCACGTGTTAGTTTCATCATTATAGCGAACACCCTGAGCGGTTTCTAAAGAATCTGCCATCAAAGCAGAATCTGAAGTTTCTGGAGCTGGTGATTCTGACTTTGTAGTAGTTGTGACGTCTTCAGGCAGGTAGGTGACCACTAGTGCAGTTTCTTTAGAGTTGGACATCATGATCTCTACTGCTATGTCTCCTTCACTAGCATAATCATCATCTATATCTTCCACATTAGCGATGTTGGATTCTCCCGGTGAGATAAACGGAAGGCTCTAGTCCTGTCCTTCATCCTTGTTAGCAGTCAAGGCTTTAGGATCCTTGCTTGATGAAGTAAGACTGCTAGTGGGTTTCTCCTGACGATTGAAGGTGGAGAAAGGATTCCCATTTTCAGTCTTCTTTGGCTTCACGCGCTACCTTTTGAAGTGCCCTTTCTCACCACAGTTGAAACAGGTCACCTTTGATTTATCAAAGCCAAAGGTTGTGACCTTAGTTGCAACCAAGTTCTATCCGGCCTTCTTGACAAACTTCTAAGCTCGTCAGACGGCACTCGCTAAGGCCCTAATAATGTCCATTCGTTCCAATTCAATCTTGTCCACCTGCTCGTAATCTTCATCAGCCAGGTGGCAGTTCCTTATCTTTCCAGCAATTAGTCCATCATAAGAGTGGACTACAGCAGCTAAAAGGACCATGTGTTCTCTGGCCACCTCAACAGTCACGTTACCGAAGTTATCGGTCTTCAATTTTGCTGCATTGGCTTCAGGTATAATATACTGGGTACCAGACGACCTGGTGTCTCGGAACCTGAAGTAGATGCTTATGCTGGACCAGATGAGCTTGACACGAAGGTAGTCTGCAATGGTGCTCCAGATGTCTTGGCCTGAGGAGTCGCGTTGTAAAGCGCCAGATTCTGATCATAGTTGGCCTTTTGGGCTCTATACTTCATCCTTAGTTCCTCCTCTCTCAGTTTCAGAATGAATTCATTTATATCTAACTTCGAGAGCATCCCATTCTGTCTAAGATTAGAAACAAAGGAAGCTCATTTCTCTGGTAGTCCATCAGCAAAGTTGGATACTTTATCTTCCATTGATGTTGTTACTCCATGAGTGTGTATCTCACTCATCAAGTGGTAGAATCCGTCAATCACATCGTCCAGGCTTTCCTTTCCAATGAAGAGAAGTTGTCAAACTCTTTCTTCAAAGCTTTGGCCGTAATAGCCTTGAGTGAGGCATTCCCATCATACCACTTTTCCAATGCATCCCGTAATTTCTTTGCTTGCGTATACTCCGAGTATTGATGGAAGATATCCTTCGGAATAGACTGGGTAAGCAAAGCGTAGACTTTCTTCTCAGCATTGTGTGTTACCTTTTGTGCATCAGTCATGCCACTTAAAGTAAGTTTGACACCGTCAGCTCCTACTAGCATGCTGTACCCTGACACTATAGCCTCCCATAGATTTGTATCTACTCCATTTAAGTAGATTTCAAAACGTTGCTTCCATTGTGGGTACTCATCTAATGTGATAACCTTTGGGGGTTTATTATGATTACCCACTTCATTCTCCAATAGCAGTAGGTTCTGTATACATGTTTCTCTACCTACTGTGTATGCTAAAAACTAGTCCTCCATTTCACTTAACTTTAATTTTAAAACTAATTGTTTTATGTGTGTGAATGAAGGAAGGCGATTGAACTATTCGGGCGATTGAACTATGCAGATGGTTCAATCGTGCGACTGAACTAATGCGGATGAGTCAGTCGGCCGAATGAACTAACCTGGTTGAGCAGTCCGAATAGAGTTCTCAGTCGTACGAATGGAAGTACGAATGAGTCCAATCGTGCGTATGGGGTATGGGAATGAGTTCAGTCGTGCGATTGAGTCAATCGTGCGACTAAGGCTGCTGGAATTCGAAAATTTCTAGGTTTAACGTGATTTGGCCACAAAAACTCAGATTTTCACTAACCCTAAATGCCGTATTCCGAAAGAACTAAACTTTAGGACCAGGAGACGTCTAAGACACCGGTTGACACAAAAAGATTGCGTTTTTAGTGAAAAAAAACACAATTTTTGTATAAAAAACGATTGAATCACACGCAATCAAGAGCCAAATCTCTCATACCACTTGTTAGGGGATCGTGTACGGGATGATGTACTAATTGATTAACGTGTAAACCGAATCAAATAGTGCGGAGTCCTATTTGATTGGCGATCCAATCAGTGAGAACGCACGTAGAAACAATTATGTAATTGAATCTAACGTTAAGAATCGATTAGATATCGATCTACTGCGATCTATGAACTTGGAGTATGATCTTAGAGGTCTCTAGACGGCTAGGATACGTCTGGAGTTAAAGTGTGTTTAATACTTACGTTTTTCCATGAATTAGGTGGTATTTATAGGTTAGGGTTGCTCATTCGGGTGAATGAACCATTAGCATGGTTCAGTCGTGCGATTGAGCCATGCGGTTGATCCATCCGCACGACTGAGTGTTCAGTCGTGCGACTGAGTCATTCGCATGAAGTTGTTTAGGCCTATGGACACTTAGTCGCATGGCCATTCAAACGCATGATCACTGTTGGGAGGCATGGTCCATTCGGACGCATGACCACTGTTGGGGCGCATGGTCCATTCAGATGCATGAGAACTTCGTCTTACTAAGTTTGAATGTATTAAATATTATTACTTTATTTATACGAGTTCGAACAACCACAAACCTATACAATCAATTCAATATGCGTTAAACAACTCATTAATGAAATTTTAAACTTTATTATCACAACCAACATTTACATTTCATTAAGTACCCAAGTATTACATAAGTGTAAGACATTAAAAACGTATTACATTAAGTTCACAAACTAGGGACACATGCTCTAAACTGCTATTTGTTGTGTTCTAATGATTTCGAATGATTGTCCAAGTAATGCGCGATATTCTACAGTCCAAATATTCAACAATTTGTGCCACGACACTTGAATTTATGCCCTAAAACTAACCAAGACTAGTTTCACCAATAAACTGATAAAACTAAGTTAAATGTTAAAATAAAGGTTATTAGGAGCTATGTTGGGTGTTTGCGAGACTAAGGAGCCATACCATGACGTCTAACACTACGATTTGCTCAAAATTGAATTTGAATGAACCAACAGTCTGCATGCAAATAGGGGCCTGATGAACTTCAATCGCACGACTAAGCCGGGCGAATGGATCAATCGTACGACTGAGATGAGCGAATGGCACAATCGCATGACTGAACCATGAGAATGAGTTCAGTCGCACGACTGGTTCAACTGCTTGATAGAGCATACGACTAAGCATAGTTGCATGCTCAGTTGTGCGTATGAGCTCAATCGCACGACTAAACCTCAGTGGCATAGTTCATTCGCACGACAGAACTGAAAGATTCAAGTTAAGAAATTCAAATGGTTATTCATTTACACACTCTAATGTCTATCTATATTGTGTAACAAATGATGAGTCACTAGACCATGAGCACTAAGCACAACATATGTGCTCACCTGGAATTGACTTCGAGGAATGTTGCAGAGTTCTCGGGAATCATCACATTCCTTTGGAGATCTAGGATATTTTGAGCCATCTTGACACCATGTACTCCTTATCGCTTAGTCCAACAGGCTTTCTGGGAAAGCGCTGTTGTGGACAGCTCCTCTGAGCCCCACTGCATCAGGAGCTCGATATTCGGCCATGCCATTGAGATCACAAAGGATGATCTCAGGATTGTTTTAGAGTTTGGAGATGATGCTGATTGCCCCACACTATTACATCCACTTACGGTCCGAGGATGCTTTCTGAGAGCTAAGTACACTAGGGACATCAATGCAGGTGTGCTCAACAAGAGCAACCTGTGCCCCCAGTTTAAGTACGTCGCCAATGTGCTACTCAAGTGCATAGCTTCGCGTAAGGGAGGGTTCGACGAACTATCCGATCAGATCCAGAATGCTTACGTGGTGTTGGTGCTAAACCACCCGTTTAGCTTCTCTAGGATAATCTTCACCTATCTGGTGGAGAACATGAAGGGGAAGGGGAAGGAGGGGTTTTGTATGTGCCCTCAATTTATTGAGATGAACATTGATCAGAAGCTACCGTCGCTGCCCTAAGAGAAGGAGGACGCAATAGTGCTTGAGATGATGGACGATACCACCTTGGGCCACATGAGGGTGTACAAGGGGGAGTAGGTCAAGCCCCCTGTCAGGAGATTGTTCGGGCATCTGCCCTAAGAGGATTATGTGTCGCCCGCTGGCGCCACGAGGACAGTGATTCGGATGTCGACCAGATTGTGCTTCTGGATGATGACTCTGATGATGATAGTGGTGATGGTGGAGATGCAGAGCCCACCCAATCGAGGGACCCCACTACAGATATAGCATCTCCATCATCCACCCAAGGTGGGGCAAAGTCAGCTGGTTTCCATCAGGACTTTCGTCCTGATAAGGAGGACGAGGCAGATGAGGAGCCTTTGACTCGTACTATGGGGAGCAGGGTGGTTACCACTGACCGAGGTTTTCAAGAGGTTGAAGGACGCCCTAGCGAGTTTAGGGAGACTGCTGCAGATCCCATTTATGCCCCTGATAAGCCCAGCAGCATCCTAGGGGGAACATCCTCCTCAAAGGGCATAAGGAGAAAAAGGATGGCTCAGCCCCATGGGATGAAGACTAAGACGATGAGGATTACACTCATCACTACCACCACTACAACCACCACTACCTCTACCACAGCCACCACTACCACCATTCCACCCACCACCACTACCACCATTACACCCACTGCTACTACTACCACTCACCCATCATGACTACCACACCGCCACCTATCACCACCACAACCACCCCTTCACCATCAAGAGATCGTAGAGTTGCATGAGATGCAGGCTTCGTCTGTATAGAGGATTGTGGCTCAGAGTCAGGAGATCACACAGCTATGTGAGATGCAGACATCTCTATACAAAGGATACATGATTTGGAGGCAAAGAACAAGAAGCTCATGCTGAGGCTTAAGGGATCCAAGGATGAGCCTCTAAAGAGTAGAGAAGGGGATGACCATGGTGATGATGATGACGATGATGAGGATGATACTGATGATGAGGGAGGAGATGATGATGCAGGAAAGGATGAAGCAGCAATGATAAGGAGGGTGATGATGCTGCTGCATCTGCTACCACTCAAGCAAGAGAGAGACGATCCAAGAAAGCTCAGGATGAGGGTGCCTCGTCCTCAGCCCCACAAGCTGAAGAACCAATGACTCAAGATCAAAGTAATGATTAGATGTTTATGTATTTTGAACTTTTGTGTAATTGAATCATGTATTAAACTCATGTACTGAATGTTTATGTATATTTGATTATTTAACTATCTTGATTATTTACTAATAAATGATGTGTTACATGTTCTAAATCATGCAAATAAACCATCTCAGCAGGATGAATATGATGTTGCTCCCCTATAGCAGATCAAGTTTGAATTCACTATGATACTTGATCTACAAGGGATTGTCAGGAGGTCAGTAAGCTATACTCCAAAAGAAGGAGAAATCATTCACGGCCTCACTGATGAGCAACTTGCAGAGATGTTCCGGTTAAATCCGGATGAACTGGTTAAAGATGCACCTATCATCGATGTTGATAGTGATGACGAGCTCAAAGATGTGGATGAGATAGAGATTGAACACGTCACAGCATAACATTATCTAGAATATACTGATCGAGAGGGAAATGTGGTTCCTGATTTTGGGGATACTCTCGACAGTGATATGTATGATAAACTGGATACGACGGAGAGGAGGCCGAGAAATCAAAAAGCCAAGCCCAAGCCTCAGATGCTGATGTTGGGATCAAAAAGGCTGAATGGGCGGCTTGTTTTGCAGAGATCCATGCCCAACACATACGCCAAAGCCGAGTGCCTACGCCAAGCTCTACAAAGTGAAAAAGCATCTAATGGTGTCTGGAAAGATTATAGCACGGGCTTAGTTGGAGGATCTTAATGTATATGTAGTGAAGAGGGAGAAGGGAATCGACTACTTCAGATTCCCATATGATCTGAAGACTCTCCCTGGTTTTGAGCTCAACCGGCAGGCACCCATGAACCTGATGTATGCTAACCCTAAGAAGATGTGAAGCTGGTTTGAAGCTACGTTAAAGAAAGAATCCCACACTAGATGGGTTAACTTCAAGCCTCAACAACCTACGAGGTATATTCGAAGGTCGAAGGTGGACCCAAGGACTGGGAAACCCAAAGTGGTGCTGAAGTGGAGTCCTCGGCGTACTATGTCAAAGATTCCCATGAGGGAAATGCCACAGGACTTCACTACCCACTCCAAATGGTGGTATTATGATTGGAGAACAGGGGAAGTGGTCATAGTATTGCAGAAAGAGCGCCAAATAGAGACCATCCGGTATTTGACCCAATGTGGCTAACCAAGTTGTCAGCTAGTGATGTTTATACTCTATACATGTGGCCGTTATTCTATGATACACAGGATATGGTACAGGCCCTCCAGTTTCAAAACGTGATAAGACTCTATTTTGCATTCGAGATACATATTGGAGTCACAGTCGAGGAGAGGCATAAGAAGTTTGATGAGCTAATGAAGGATGCCAGATGATGAAGGAAATTAGGTCCAAGGGGGAGTTTGTTAATACATATGTACCTAGTTTATGATCTTAATGTAATATGTCTGTCATGTACTAAATGTAAATGAAATGTATGAGTTGAATGAAACATAATATGTGATTGATGATCTTAATGTTAAATGTTTCAGTGTATGTTTAAATGTTTATTATTTATCAACGCATATTGAACTAAATATATAGGTTTGTGGTTGTTTGAATAGATCTTACTTAAGTAATGATTGAGAAACATATTCAAACTTAGTCGTATGAAGTTTTATGCGAATGAACCATGCTAATGGTTCATAGGCATGAATACTTCATGCTAATGGACCAGTCACACGACTGAACCAGGAGACTGGATCAGTCGCATGACTAAGACATATGGATGTCTCAGTCGCACGACTGAACCTTCAATCGTGTGATTGACTCAGTCGCATGCTTTAGTTGCACGACTGAACCATGCTAATGGTCCAGTCGTACGATTGACTAACCCTAACCTATAAATACCACTTAATTCGTGGAAAAACGTGACACTTGCAATATTTCGACTCCTATTCGTACCCTAGACGTCAAGAGAACTTAGTGACCTCGTTCCAAGTTCATAGATCGCACAAAATCGTATTACAATCATTCTTAACGTTTAGATTCATTCTAAGACCGATTCTACGTGCGTTCTCACTAATTGGATCGCCAATCAAATAGGATTCCGCACTATTTGAGTTGGTATACACGTAAGTCAGTTACTACGATGTCCGTACATGGTCCTCACACATCACATTAGGATTCTTTTCACTTCACTTTGGAAGGTGATCCATGATTGGATTCTTTTGTTCATTCACTTGCAATGTATTGCTTTTGTAGATTCATCCAATTTGGATGTGTTCCTCATTGGAATCTTTTGGATTAGTACATCTGCACTATGTGCTTGTTTCATCAGGTCTTTGCTCAGCAAAACAAAGATGAAACTTGATGTAGGTGAAAGAGACTTATAGAGTATCATTACATGGTGTATTTAAATTACTACACACACATACACTCAGATAAGCCAATACATACCAGTACTTTGAGATGAGTGTTTCACCATTGAATAAGAGTTTAATTCATCACTGCATGTATCTTCTCTTCCAAGTTGAGCCTACCAACATATCTGGTAAGTCATGACAGTCTGTCAAATTTTGAAATTAAGCACAATGAATGATATAACGACTGTAATTATATCATTTCCATAACTCTTTTCTTCATCAAAATTGACTTCTTTTTGTGATTTTCTCATGTTTTTTGAATTGTTTTTGATGTTTTGATTGCTTTTACTCAACAATAATCATGCCAATTGATTGAACTAGGAATTCAAACCAACTAGGTTCAAATGCCTTAGTAAATAAATCAGCCAATTGATTTTCAGTGGGTACTTGAATCAATATAATTAACCCCTTTTCAGCACGGTCATTCGAAAAGTGATATCTGATTTCAATGTGTTTTGCTTTTGAGTGCTGAACTAAACTATTTGTAATGAAAACAGCTCATGTGTTGTGAATGTGAATTGGTGTGTGTAAGACGTTAAAACCATAATCAAGCATCTGGTTTTGAATCAAGAGTACTTGAGAGCAACAAGTTGATGCTGCAATATACTCAGCTTTTATAGAGATTAATGAAGAGGCTGATGCAACCTATACATCTTTAGTCTTTCCGGCATGCTGCACAAGTGCATTAAAGAAGAAGCTTAGGAAGTTTCACACATGAAATAGAAAATTACTCTAAGTGTGAAATCTTCCGAAGCCAAACATGAAGTCTTCCGAAGCCTCAAAGAAAAAGTGTTCCGAAGCTTCAACTCATGAAGACAGATTTCTTCTGAAGACTTTTAGTAACATGCTTTATCTGATGTACTGTTCCATAAAGCTGGACATCTTTCCGCTGCACCTCTGCAAGTCACCAACTTACATGTGTTGGTGAAAAGGTCCATGCTTTTGGTAATTGTACATTAAGGTCTTGAGTGTGTAACTTTCTACTTTATGTACTTTATCCTTTTTGTAATAGATAAGGATGTGAGCTATGGCATGTCATAGTCACAAGTCAAAAGGCACTCTGCCTTTTGACTCTACAATTGATTTTGTTTGTGTCTAGTCAATTGTATCCAGCTGGCTTTCAAAGTATAACCGGCTGTAGGATGTAGTATAAATATCTCATGTTCTTGTAGCTTTCGAATATGCTTTTGTAACACTTGGAATAGAACAAAGAGAAGGCAATATACTGCATTCTTGAAAACCAAATACTTGTGTTCTTTGTGTTTTGTCTCTTGCATTACTTGTGTTCTTAGCATCTCAACACTTGGTTAATCCAGTTTACTGTTTGATCAAAGTTTAGTTAATCTCCTCTTTGTGTTGTTGTGGTTTAACTTAACCATTCAATGATCCTGCATTTGGTATCAAAGCTTTTCAGGCTCTTGATATAAGATCTCACCATCTTAAGATCCCTCACACACACAAATACTAAACTTTTCAAATGGCAGCCATTTCCAAAACTGATATGGAAACTGGAACCAAGAACAAGTCCCCACTGATCACTCTTGATGAGTTTGATACTTGGTGTTTAGAAAGGAAGGTTTCATCAGGTCTCTTGATTCAAAAATGTGGGAGTCTATTGAGAATGGACCTTTCATACGCAGCACCCCATCTGCTACTGGTGCTCGTATGATTCCCCAAGATGTGGCTAACTACTCTGATGAAGATAGGAAGAGAGTAGAGATAGACAAAAAAAGCCATGACAGCTCTTCAAACTGCCCTTCCAAACTCTATAAACAGAGGTTTCAAGAAGTGCAAAACAGCCAAGCAGTTGTGGGATGCACTGAAACTGATGTATGAGGGTTCTTCTGAAGCCAAGGAGAACAAAAAGGATCTCCTAAAGCAGCAGTTTGAAAACTTCACCTTCAAAACAGGTGAAACCATGACTCAGCAGTATTTCAAGTATGTTGAGATCATGGATACCCTAGTGGATGGAGGAGTTTCTCTTGAAAACAGAGACATTGTAAGGAAGTTCATGTCCTCACTTCCTAGGCAATGGACACACTACTATGTGGTGATCAAGAGAACTAAAAATCTCAAAACTCTTACTCTGACAGAGTTATATGGGATTCTCAGTGGCTACCAGATGGAGATGAACATGCAAGGTTCATCTGGCAGCTCCAACAATCAAATGGGTTCAGCCCTACATATGATTGAAAGGGATAGCATAGAACCCAAACATCATCTCTTATGCTACCATGACAATTCACCAAAGGGTCCTTTCATCACCTTCCCAGAGACACCAAGGGAGAACTACACTCAAGGAAGCCCATTCCATGAGGCAAGCTTTTCTCAAGCTTTTGTGTCTTCTGATGAAAGCTATGGCAACTCTCTTTTCACTCTCGAAGACCTGGACTGTATCCATCCAGATGATCTGGAGTACATGGAAACAGTCCAGCAGATGGCTCTTCTCACTCACAGAGCCAAGAAGTTCTACAAGAGGACTGGAAGGAAGTTTCCAAGCAATGCAACCAGTGGAAAGTTTGGACTGGACAAAGGCAAAGTCAAGTGTTACAACCGTAACTTGATGAGCCACTTTGCTAGAGAGTGTAAGGCACCTGGAACAAATGGTGGCCAAACACAATCTAGACTAGACTACACTGACAAAGCTCTCCAGAATGAGAAGTTAAAGCAGCAAGCTGTTGTTGCTATTGAAGAAGGAGGCTTTGACTGGAGCTTTCAGGTGGAAGATGCTTCTCCAAACCAAGCACTAATGGCTGATCATGATGAAACCAAGGTATTAGAACATCTCTGTACTCCCGAATGCATTGCTAAAGTTAACAGGTACAGGTCCTACAACTTGGAACTGAGATCTGACCTTGAGTCCTTAAACATTTTAAAATCTGATTTTAGAAAGTCTAAAAATGATTATAGACTAAAGATAGAGGACTTAGAGAAAACCATTTCAGTTCTAAAACATGAACACATAGATTTTAGGACTCAAATGAAAGATCTCATAACCAAGTTAACTAAGTGCCGGCTGAGCTTGTGATCAGCAAAGCCAGGGCAGAAAAGGGTGTTCTTGAAGAAGAGACCTTCAAGAACATGATATCCTCATCCCTGCACAACAAAGTGTGCTATCAAAATAGGCAGGGACTGGGATCCAATGAGATAGCTCATCCACACACAATCTTGTCAGTAAGATCTCCTAGGTGTGGAACTTGTGATGATGAGCTTCCTCTCATAGATCCTATGAGTGAAGAGGATGAAGAAGAGATAGTGACGAATCCCTCTGAAAAGAGTGAAGAGGAGGATTCCAATAAGGGCCACTATCCTTCTGAGGAGAAAAAGAAGACTGTGATGACCAAGTCCATGAGAAAGAACTTGATCAGAAAGAGCAAAAGAAAGGCAAGGAAGGCTCAAGAGATCAAGACTACTTTTGACTCTAAGAAGAAACAAGTTTTTATCTCTGCAGGGTTTAAAGTGGTAGGGACTAAAGACATCAACCAAAACTCTTCTGCTAAGAGTTCTGGTTCCTGTTCAACTCATCTCAACAGCAAGAAGAAGACTGATCTGCTGTGTACCACTGCTGCACAGCCTGGACTATCAAACTCCAAGCACTGTCCTTAGCCCAAGAGGACTATCTCATCATCTACAAAGATGAAGGTGGAGAAGGGATGTGACCAAAGACAATCCTATTCCAAAGAAAAGGCTCTTGTGAAGAAGAAGATGAATTGTGTCATGTGTGAAAATACCACTCACATTGCCAAGGATTGTCCCTTGAATCCTAAAGGTACTATCCCTATGACCATAACAAAGGCTTCAAAGAGTTCTAAGAAGATTCAAGCTTCGGAAGGAAAACCTGTTTCCTTCGGAAGCTCAAAATCTAACAAGAAGGGAAATGGAAAATTCCCTTCGGAAGAAAATTGGTCTTGGAAGAAAGGAGTTCTTCCGAAGCACTAAAGTCTACTGCAGTGTCTGCAGAATCTTCTTAAGGTTCAGTCATCAAAACTTTCGAATTTCCAAAAGCTTCCGAAGTTTTGAAGGTCAAGTCCAAGACTCCAAAGGTGGTGTGGATGTCTAAGAAAGACCAAGTGACTGAGATTTCTCCATCAATAATGCTCAAGATCCTCTTAGTACAACCATAGGATCTATTACTGTTGAATTACCTTCTGCAAATGAGCCCAAGACAAGCAAGGCTTGGGTTTCCAAATGTAGCTAATCATTCTCTTTGTGCAGGGACAGTTGAAGATAGACAGAAATGTCTGCATCATAGACAGTGGCTCTTCAAGGCACATGACAGGCAATAGGTCACTATTCCAGAACTTTGAAAGGATTGATGAAGGACCAATTGCTTTTGGAGGAGATGAAGGTGGTTACATTTCTGGAAGGGGCAAGGTCACAAATGGTAAGCTCAGCATAGAAAAAGTAAATTTTGTTAAGGAGCTTGGATACAATCTTCTGAGTGTGTCTTAATTTTGTGATCAGAGTCATAACATGCTCTTTACTAAGCATGAGTGCATTGTTCTTAAGCTTGGTGTGGTCATTCCTCATGAGCATATCCTGCTTAGAGCCCCCAGGAAAGGAAACATGTACAAGATGGATTTGCAAGAAACCTCTCCCTCTGGAGAAGTTTCATGATTTCTGTCTAAAGCCAATAGTGATGAGTCTTTCCTATGGCATAAAAGAATGTGCCATGTAAACTTTAAGAACATGAATAAATTAATTAAGCATGATTTGGTAACTGGAATGCCAAAGAAAGAGTTTTCAAGTGATGACCATTGTGTTGCATGCCTGAAAGGGAAGCAACACAAGGTATCTCACAAGCCTAAGGAAAAGAACTCCATCACTACACCACTACACTTGTTACATATGGATCTCTTTGGCCCCACCAGTGTAATGAGTTTAGGAAGGACCTTATACTGTCTAGTGATCACAGATGACTCTACAAGATTCACTTGGGTTTTCTTCCTTAGAACTAAGGATGAGACTCCTGAGATTATGAAGAATTTCATCTTAAGATTGAGAACCAGTCTGATCACAAGGTCAAGATCATAAGATGTGATCAAGGAACTGAATTTAAGAACCAAATCCTTGATACATTTTGTGATGAAAATGGTATTACAAGACAATTCAGTGCTCCCATGACTCTTTAGCAAAATGGTGTTGCTGAGAGGAGAAACAGGACAATGATTGAAGCTGCAAGAACTATGTTGTCTGACTCTAAACAACCCATCACCTTCTTCGCAGAGGCAGTCAACACTGCCTGCTATGTGCAGAACAGAGTTTTAGTAGTCAAGACTCATGGCAAGACTCTTTATGAACTTTGGTACAAGAGGAAACCTTTCATTGGTTTTCTCAGGTCATTTGGATGTCCTTGCACCATCTTGAATACCAAATATTAAATTTCCAAGTTTGCTGAGAAATCAGATGATGGACACTTTATTGGATACTCTTCCCAAGCTAAGGCTTATAGAGTGTACAATCTCACAACTAGAATTGTTGAGGAGTCAGCCAATGTGACTTTCAATGATCACACACCCAGTGTTGTGGTTCTGGTCCGGATTGGTTGTTTGATCTTGATTTGGTTACCAACTGTTTCAACAAATCTTGTGAGAATGTTTCAGGATCTGCAGAAAATTTAAATATAGATGATCCTGATCCAAGATTTGAGCTAGGAAGATCCTCAAGTCATACATCTTCAGCTCCAGTTGGAACCACTTCTGCAAATGAGGTTTCTGTCAGTACAACAATGGCAAACTCAGTTGATACATCTGGTATGCCTTCAAATTCTAGCTCAGAGGCTCTACAACCAGATAAGAACACCTCAACTGTGGAAGACAATAATGGTGGTGGTGATAGTGACCAAGAATTTCTTGATGCCACTAACCACACCATTGATGAGAACATCAATGATGTCACACACTTCTTGGATCAAGTTTCACTTGAAAAGTATGCTGATGTGGTGGGTGAAACATCCATGCTAGATCTAATTTCTCTAATTTAGATATTTCTCATTAACTTGCTGTGATCCCTTGGCTTAGTATCCACAAGTCTTACCCTACCACAAACATTATTGGAGATGTTGTCTCAGGGGTAAAGACAAGAGGACAACCCATGAAGCAAATGTTTGTCTTCACTCTTGTTTTCTATCCCAGATAGAGCCGAAGAAAGTTGATGAAGCTCTAAAGGATGGAGTTGGGTTGAAGCTATGCAACAAGAGCTGCTTCAATTCAAAAGGCAGAAAGTTTGGAACCTTTGTCTTCTTCCTTCTGGAAGACTACCATTGGAACCAAATGGGTGTTAGGAACAAGAAGGATGATAGAGGCATTATCATCAAGAACAAAGCTAGACTGGTTGTTCAAGGATACACACAAGAAGAAGGGATTGACTGCACTGATGTCTTTGCTCTAGTGGCAAGATTAGAAGCTGTTAGGATATTCCTGGCATTTGCTGCATCCAAAAATTTCAAGGTCTTTCAACTTGATGTGAAGTGTGCCTTTTTGTATGGAGTGATAGATGAAGAGGTTTATGTCAAACAGCCACCTGGTTTTGTAGATCCTGATCATCCTGATTATGTCTGCAAGCTTGACAAAGCTCTCTATGGGCTGCATCAGGCACCTAGAAATGGTATGAGACACTATCTGAGTATCTTATAAACACGGATACAGGATAGGTACTATAGATAGAACTCTCTTCATCAAAGAACAAGGAAAAGACATATGCTAGTTCAAGTATATGTGGACGACATCAT
The DNA here is from genome assembly GCA_025506515.1 of Flaveria trinervia. Taxonomy (NCBI): domain Eukaryota; kingdom Viridiplantae; phylum Streptophyta; class Magnoliopsida; order Asterales; family Asteraceae; genus Flaveria; species Flaveria trinervia. The sequence goes on along the minus strand of CM046443.1, from coordinate 47,656,764 downwards.
CTTTGGTTCAACTAATCCAAAGCTCTGCAAAGACTTTGAGAAGCTTATGAAAGACAGATTTAAAATGAGTGCCATGGGGGAACTCAATTTCTTTCTGGGAATTCAAGTGAAGCATGTTGAAGATGGCATCTTCATAAGTCAGTCAAAGTATGTTCAGGACATACTCAAGAGGTTCAATATGATTGATTGTAAGATTGCTAAGACACCCATAGCCATAAACCACTCTCTTGGTCCTGATCTTGAGGGGGAGTGTGTAGATGAGTACTTATACAAGGCTATGATTGGGTCTCTTATGTATCTTACTGCTAGCAGGCCAGATATCATGTTTGCTACATGCATTTGTGCAAGATATCAAGCCAACCCTAAGATGTCTCGCCTTATCATTGTTGAGAGGATTCTAAGATACCTCAAAGGTGCATCAACACTTGGCCTACGGTATCCCAAGAATTCTGACTTCAATCTGTATGCCTATACAGATAGTGATTATAGTGGTTGCAATATGACTGCAAAGTCTACATCTAGGGGATGTCAATTTCTTTGTGGAAGGGTTGTCTCATGGCAATGTAAGAAACAATCCTGTGTCTCTGCATCAACTGCTGAAGCTGAATACATTGTTGCTGCAAGCTACTGTGCTCAAGTACTTTGGATTCAAAATTAGATGCTGGACTATGGGTTAAACTTCAAGGAGACTCCCATTCACATAGACAACAACAGTGCTATCTCAATCATAGAGAACCCTATGCAGCACTCAAGGACAAAGCACATCAGTATCAGGTATCATTTAATAAGAGATAACTATGAAAAGGGATTAATTAAACTAGTCAAAGTTCACACAGATGAACAATATGCTGATCTGTTTACAAAGGCTTTTTATGAACAGAGATTTAAATATCTAATATGAGCTATTAGGATGATTAACTTTGAGTAAGCTTTTCTTAAAACTAATTCTTATTATTTCTTAAAAAATTATGTGTGTCCTAAGTTGTCTAGTTCATCACTTTCATAAGCTCATGTTTTCTTTGGATAAAATTTTCTTTTTGAAGACTTTCCTTAGACTTTTGAAAATTCTAATACTTCGGAAATTATGCTTTTAACTTCGGAAGTAAATCATGCCTTCAAAATAAATAACTGTCTAAGAAATTTACATTCGGAAGAGCTTTGAAATTTATCTTCCGAAGCTTAAATACTTGTCTCAAACATTTACTTATTTTCAAGGACCATTTACTTCCAAAGCAAAATAACTCTCGGAAGCTTTGTTGGTTTATATAATTTTTTAAGAAATAATAAGAATTAGTTTTAAGAAATTTGAGAAATTTTCTGCTTATGAAATTAAAACATCAGGTTGCTCTGTTAAGCTCTGAGAAAGATCCTCATTTCTTAGAGGTTTGATGTTTCCTAACTCTGTCAAACTACTTCACCTCCCTAACCATTGATCCTCCATTCTATGAGGATCAGTTGCTTGAATTCTAGAAGATCTGCCAAGAGGTCATTACGGATGGGGAGAAGGCACTGTCTGCCACAGTGCAGGGAAGAACAATCTTCATCACTCTGGCCATTATCAACAGACATCTTCAGCTGGATGATGAAGAAGGTGACGTGTTTTTCCCAAAGGAAGCTGTCAATCATTCCTTTGAGCAGGTGGGATATGAGGGAGATTTCTCTGTAAAGACCTTTAGGAAAGGGAAGGTCTCATCCTAGTGGAGATTCCTGCTCCATGTGGTCATCCACAGCTTATCAAACAAGCATGGTGGATGGGACCAGATTCCTGAGGATCTCTCCTTCATAATCCATGGAATGGTTCAGGGGGTCAAATTCAGGTATTCTCAGTTTGTTTATACAAATTTCCTTGCTAATTTAGACTCCTTAGAGTATTACATGTTTCCTAGATATGCCCAGTATATTCTTAACTGTGAATTGGGCTCACAGTTAAGGGAAAGAGGTAACATTCTTAAATTGGGACAGATGAAGCCCGACATCTTTAAAATACTGAGAAATCGCACTGCTGGATTCTCTGGGGTAGAAACAGCCCTAGTCTCAAAGATGTTAGAGCTCATTGCTCAAGGTGACAACCCACACCTGCTTTTTCCCAACCACTCTCATAGCCTCAAATCACCATCACTTACCAAAGAAAATCCAAACAAACCCCTGCTCAGGCTATTCAGTCTGTGAAGGCCCCCATATACTCACCCATACAGGAAGAAGTGGACACTGGAGCTCCCACTTCTCCTGAGGAGAAGACCACTCCCATCTCTTCAAGAATCAGTGCTGAGGTTCCTCATGCTCAGCCTGATGAACTCATTAGCCCAACTTCCTTAAGCCATCACTCTGAGTCTCAACACTCAAGTGATCAACCTTCAGGGGACAGTTACCATCCCCAGCCTATAGATCTCAACCAACCAATTCCCAACCTTGACTTCTATACTATTGAAGATATAGGTTTCAGCAAGTATAATGAATCTCTCTTCTTTCCACCTACTCAAAGAGAGATGAGTACTCCTGAGTCTCCTACATCTATCCCATATCAGTCACCCACAACTGAGGTGGACACTCCTGAATCTATTCAGGATGTCCATATGGAAGAGGCTCTTATTTCTGAAAGTGATTACATCATTAAGACCTCAATCATGGCAACTCAGCCCACTGACATCTCAACTGAGATTGCCAGTGAGCAGAGGAAAACCAGTAGCCAAGAACCTCAAGCTGGTGGTGAGAGAGAGGACTCTGGTCCAATCATCTCATCCCCCAATAAATCTTCTGATGAAGATGAGGGTAATCTGAGACTACTGGTGCAAAAATTATCTAAAACATGTAGTTACCTAGTCTCAAAGGTCAGTCACCTTGAATCTCAGATGACTACCTTACACAAAAGGATCAACGATCAGCAACTTGAGATTTCAGATCTTAAGGAAAAACTAGTTGGGAGACCCTTAAGGAGAGCTCAACCAGGAACACAAGATCCTGTGGATGTGATTGACCTATCTTCCAACTCAACTATGCAAGTGGGTGATGCTATCAAAAAGGGGGAGAAAGTCATTACAGCCACAGAACCTGGGAGTTCTTAAGAGAGAATGGACATTGAGGACTCACCATCCTCACTTGCAACTGTGCATTCTCAACAACCTCCTTTAGTTCACATTAATGTGGACTACACAGACTCCTTCATACAAAGTCTGTTTGAGGATGGGATACCAAGGGCTATGTCACCTTCACCATTTTCCAATCATATCATTAGGTGGAGGTATGACAACAACAGGAAGGCCATAATCATCATAAGAGTTCAAGGACAGCAAGAAGTCTTTAATTTTCAGACCTTGGACTACTATGAAGGTCTGGATCTAGTCAACATGCCACTTGTCAACCCAAGCCAATCAAGACAAGCTGATAGACTGGCTAGAAGAATCCAAGACAGGGTCATTGCAGAGTTCAGCTTAAGAAGGAGACTTAGGCAATCAGGCAATGTCATCGGTCAACTGGATGTTGAGGCAGACCCTAAGATTAGCTTCATAGGGGAAACCTTGACTGAAGGCACAGTGACAGAACCTGACAGCCATGTCTTATCATCTCCAACTACTGCCGAGATCCACATTCCTTCTGAGACACCTGCTGGTGAAGGTGCTTCTCAACCTCTCTCTGGCTTGAGCTCAGATAGCAATAAAGGCCAAACCTCTCTCCACCCTGAGTCACAAAGGTCTGTGAGTGACAAAGGGAAAAGATAGATGACATCTGAGTAGACTGGGGAGGAGGAGGAGAGAGAGTGGAAAAGGAGGCTAAGGGGAGAAAGTTCCTCTGTTGAGTCTCCAAGACTCATGGAGTCTGCAATCAGGGTTGCCCCCAGACCAGATACTCAGAATGATGAGTTAAGGGCAATCAGGATTAACTATCTGCAGACTAGGAACTATGACATAGATAGTGTCATTTCTCTTCCATTGGATGAGTTGAATGAACTGGTTGACATGGAAAGGTCAAGAGAGAAGAAGGAGGCAGAAGATGCAGAACTCCTAGTACAAGTCAAAGAAGAGAGAAGAAGAAAAAGACTGTACAAAGGTATGCCTACCCTCTACCCAGTTCAAGAAAGTCCTGAACAAGAGGATGTGGTTCAACAAGAACCTCAGGTAGATAAAGAAGAAGACAGAATTAAGATGATTAACTACCTGAGTGCCACAGGCTTCTATCAGGCAGATGCACTCCTTCCTTGGCTTATGACTATATTAAGTTTGAGTACTTAAAACAACTTGAGCTTGAGTTAGTCAAGGAAAGAAAGACAACAAAGAAGAAGATAAGGGAAGAAGTTGCAAAATCAAGAGCCATCATCCAAAAGACCACGAAGAAGTCAGCTGATAGGCAGAGGATGATGAGCTTCTTGAAGCTGTATGGATTCTCTGGAAGGTACTTGGACCCATATCTCTATCCACTATGGATGAGCATATCAGGGTAATCAAGCAGAAGATTAAGAGTGGAGAGCTCGCTGGCTTACACTCCACTCCAAGTCAGGCTCCACCTGAAGTGAAGGTTAAGGTTGAACAACCAGAGACAACACAACCCGGACCTCCTGCTAATGCTCAGTAAGCTTCATCTTTTGATCCACAGCAGGGTCAACCTCCCTCTCCATCTAAACCTGAGAGAGAGGAAGTCCCAACTGAGAAAGATAGTGAAGATCAATCTGGTGCTGCAGGCCACTCTGCTCAGTTAAAATTTAGAAAGAGAAAGAAGAGGATGGCTTCTAGACCAAAGCCTAAGAAGAGAAGAAGAAGAAGCTTGCATCCCCTTCTAAATCTCAGGATGAATCAGAACAACCTGAGGATGTGCAGCGAGAGGAAGCTACACCAACTCCAATTCAATTAGCTCCTCTAGAAATAGGAAGACCCATCTTGTCTTGGACATACACCACAAATCCAGAAAGATGGCATGTTATTAGAGATCAAGGCATTAAAGACATTTATACATGGCAAGATATGTTTCAGTTGCCTGTGCATGACCTCGTTGACATGAGAAGACACTTTGACAGCCTGAAGGATCCTGATCATCTTACGAAGAAAGGAATGGTGATCATCCTAATGAGGACTGTTAATATCTGAAGTTTTCAAAGTGTTTTGGTAGCATCAGCCTAGGGGAAGTTTGTAGAGATTAACGAAGAGGCTGATGCAACCTAACCATCTTTAGTATTTCCTGCATGCTGCACAAGTGCATTAAACAAGAAGCTTAGGAAGTTTCACACATGAAACAGAAAATTACTCTAAGTGTGAAATCTTCTGAAGCCAAGACCAATATCTTCTGAAGCAAAACATGAAGTCTTCCGAAGCCTCAGAGACAAAGTCTTTCGAAGCTTCAACTCATGAAGACAGATTTCTTCCGAAGACTTTTAGTAACATGCTTTATCTGATGTACTGTTCCATAAAGCTGGACACCTTTCCACTTCACATCTGCAAGTCACCAACTTACATGAGTTTGTGAAAAGGTCCATGCTTTTGGTAACTGTACATTGAGGTCTTGAGTCTGTAACTTTCTACTTTATGTACTTTATCCTTTTTGTAATAGATAAGGATTTGAGCTATGGCATGTCATAGTCACAAGTCAAAAGGCAATCTGCCTTTTGACTCTACAATTGATTTTGTTTGTGTCTAGTCAATTGAATCCAGCTGGCTTTCAAAGTATAGCCGGCTGTAGAATGTAGTATAAGTATCTCATGTTCTTGTATCTTTCGAATATGCTTTTGTAACACTTGTAATAGAACATAGAGAAGGCAATATACTGCATTCTTGAAAACCAAATACTTGTGTTCTTTGTGTTCTGTCTCTTGCATTACTTGTGTTTTTATCATCTCAACACTTGGTTAATCCTGTTTACTGTTGGATCACAGTTTAGTTAATCTCCTCTTTGTGTTGTTGTGTTGTAACTTAACCCTTCAACAATCCTGCAGCTTCCCCTATTGAGTCAGATACGTTTGTCTGCTTCTTGCACTGGCAGGAGACCAGTCTGGGACCAAGAAATTAACAACCGCCTATGGTGGATTTCCTACTTAAGTTGCATCCTCTATAATCACTGTCAGTGAAGGCATAGAGGTTGAAGTCTCCTTCCTTTGGATACCATAATCCAAGAGCAGGTTTGCCCTTAAGATATCTGAATATCCTCTTGACAACATTTACATGACATTCCTAAAGATCAGCTTGATATCTGGCACACACACAAACACCCAACATAATATCAGGCCTACTGGTTGTTAGATACATAAGTGAACCAATCATAGATCGATAGTGAGTCTCATCCACTAATTTGCCTTCTAGATCAAGTCCAATTTTCACTTTAGTATCCACAGGTGATAGACTGACAATTAACAAAGTGGAATTTCTTCAACTAGTTTCCACGTATTTTGATTGATTGATGAAGATTCCATCTGCCATTTGTCGGACTTGTACCCCTAGAAAGAAAGAGAGTTCCCCCATTGCACTCATTTGAATTTTTGAATGCATAAGTGTTCAAAGTCTTTACAGAGTTGCTTTTTTGTTGTGATAAATATAATATCATCCACATAAATCTAGACTAGCAACATATCTTTTCCTCTTCTCTTTCTGAATAAAGTCTGATCAATCTTTCCTCTTTGATATCCATTTTCAAGAAGAAAAGGTGATAGAGTCTCATACCACTTTCTTGGAGCTTGATGAAGACCATATAGGGCTTTGTCAAGCTTGTACACCCTGTGAGGCAGATCTAGATCTTCAAACCCAGGTGGTTGACTCACATAGACTTCTTTAGTAATCTTTCCATATAAGAATGCACACTTCACATCCATTTGATAAACAGTAAACTTCATGGATGCAGAATATGCTTGAAAGATTCTTATCGCTTCTAATCTGGCAATAGGTGCAAACATTTCATCATAATCACTTCCTTCTTCTTGAATGTAACCATGTGCCACCAACCTTGCTTTATTTCTAATGATGATCCCTCTATCACCAGTTTTGTTTCTGTACAACCATCTGATGCTGATAAGGTATTGTCCTTCAGGAAGGTCAACCGGTTGCCATACTTCTTGCTTCTTGAATAATAGCAATTCCTCCTGCATTGCTTCAATATAGCTATTGTCTTGAAGAGCCTCGTTGATGTTCTTAGGTATTGTTTGACAAAGAAAGCATGAGAACAAATAGATGTTTGCAATACTTGACTTGCTTCTTGTCATCCTTTCATAAAGTTCACTAATAATGCTTTCCACTAGATGATCCTTGTGTATTCGGGTGGTTGGAATTGAGTCACCAGCAATAGTTACATCAAGATTGGAGACATTTAGATCATTATGGTGAGAGCCACCTTCATCTTGTACTGTTGGGAATTATGAAGATAATCAGACTACATTTTGTTGGAGCATATATAGTCATATATAGTGTGTCCGTCACTTGTCGAATAGTCTAGGCTTAATGTAATACATCTGATATGTGCTAAACACATGAAACTGGGTCATTCGCAGTAGCATATGCAAATAAGACTCAGTCGTACGACTGAGCGATGCTAATGGACCAGCCGTGTGACTAAGAGATGCGATTAGGACATTCGTACGACTGAACGATAAGTATGGTCTAGTCGTACAATTGAACCATACGCATGGTCCAACCGTACAATTGAACTATACGCATGGTCAAATCGCACGAATGGGCCCAGTTGTATCTAATATGGGTCGAGGCCTATATATACCAGTTTCAATGTGTAAAGAGATTAAGTGTTTTGAGAGGAGTCTGTCCGGAGCCTAGGGCTACCAGATGAGAGGGGAGATCATGCTCGAACTCCCCTTGCAAATAGGCTTGGTCCTTATGTTGTAACGAGCTTGTAATCGTTAGTTTTATCAATGAAACCAATTTTTGATAGTTCATGTTATTGATTGTCTCTTGGTTTTTGCTCTTGTTTATCCTTCTGTCAAGAACACGCTCGGATGTTTACCGATCCAGCCGACTTCACACGTTTTATTAACTGCTTCAGCTTCAGCAGCACTTTGATTGCTTCCATCATTTGATGTTCTTTTTGTTTCAGCTAGAAGAGAAGCTTGTTTTTTTATTTCTGGTCTATATTGACAGATCTTCTGAATGTGATGGTAACTAGCTTGGACCACCTTCAGTTGAAATACTTTAATTTTGTGATGGTTGTCTGATGGGATCAGCTTGGAGAGGAACATCTTCATTCATAGATGGGGAGAAGACACTGTCTGCCACAGTGCAGGGAAGAACAATCTTCATCTCTCCGGCCATTATCAACAGACATTTTCAGCTGGATGATGAAGAAGGTGAGGTGTTTATCCCAAAGGAAGCTGTCAATCATTCCTTTGAGCAGGTGGGATATGAGGGAGATTTCTGTGTAAAGACCTTTAGGAAAGGGAAGGTCTCATCCTAGTGGAGATTCCTGCTACATGTGGTCATCCACAGCTTATCAAACAAGCATGGTGGATGGGACCAGATTCCTGAGGATCTCTCCTTCATAATCCATGGAATGGTTCAGGGGGTCAAATTCAGGTATTCTCAGTTTGTTTATACAAATTTCCTTGCTAATTTAGACTCCTTAGAGTATTACAAGTTTCCTAGATATGTCCAGTCCATTCTTAACTATGAATTGGGCTCACAGTTAAGGGAAACAGGTAACATTCTTAAATTCGGACAGATGAAGCCCGACATCTTTAAAATACTGAGAAATCCCACTGCTGGATTCTCTGGGGTAGAAACAGCCCTAGTCCCAAAAATGTTAGAGCTCATTGCTCGAGGTGACAACCCACACCTGCTTTTTCCCAATCACTCTCATAGCCTCAAATCACCATCACTTACTAAAGAAAATCCAAACGAACCCCTGCTCATGCTATTCAGTCTGTGGAGGCCCCCATATACTCACCCATACAGGAAGAAGTGGACACTGGAGCTCCCACTTCTCCTGAGGAGAAGACCACTCCCATCTCTTCAAGAATCAGTGCTGAGGTTCCTCATGCTCAACCTGATGAGCTCATTAGCCCAACTACCTTAAGCCATCACTCTGAGTCTCAACACTTAAGTGATCAACCTTCAGGGGATAGTTACCATCCCCAGCCTATAGATCTCAACCAACCAATTCCATACTTGACTTCTATACTAATGAAGATATAGGTTTCAGCAAGTATAATGAATCTCTCTTCTTTCCACCTACTCAAAGAGAGATGAGTACTCCTGAGTCTCCTACATCTATCCCATATCAGTCACCCACAACTGAGGTGGACACTCCTGAATCTGTTCAGGATGTCCATATGGAAGAGGCTCTTATTTCTGAAAGTGATTACATCATTAAGACCTCAATCATGGCAACTCAGCCCACTGACATCTCAACTGAGATTGCCAGTGAGCAGAGGAAAACCAGTAGCCAAGAACCTCAAGCTGGTGGTGAGAGAAAGGACTCTGGTCCAATCATCTCATCCCCCAATAAATCTTCTGATGAAGATGAGGGTAATCTGAGACTACTGGTGCAAAAATTATCTAAAACATGTAGTTGCCTAGTCTCAAAGGTCAGTCACCTTGAATCTCAGATGACTACCTTACACAAAAGGATCAACGATCAGCAACTTGAGATTTCAGATCTTAAGGAAAAACTAGTTGGGAGACCCTTAAGGAGAGCTCAACCAGGAACACAAGATCCTGTGGATGTGATTGACCTATCTTCCAACTCAACTATGCAAGTGGGTGATGCTACCAAAAAGGGGGAGAAAGTCATTACAGCCACAGAACCTGGGAGTTCTTAAGAGAGAATGGACATTGAGGACTCACCATCCTCACTTGCAACTGTGCATTCTCAACAACCTCCTCTAGTTCAAACTGATATGGACTACACAGACTCCTTCATACAAAGTCTGTTTGAGGATGGGATACCAAGGGCTATGTCACCTTCACCATTTTCCAATCATATCATTGGGTGGAGGTATGACAACAACAGGAAGGCCATAATCATTATAAGAACTCAAGGACAGCAAGAAGTCTTTAATTTTCAGACCTTGGACTACCGTGAAGGTCTGGATCTAGTCAACATGCCACTTGTCAACCCAAGGCAATCAAGACAAGCTGATAGACTGGCTAAAAGAATCCAAGACAGGATCACTACAGAGTTCAGCTTAAGAAGGAGACTTAGGCAATCAGGCAAAGTCATCGGTCAACTGGATGTTGAGGCAGACCCTAAGATTAGCTTCATAGGGGAAACCTTGAATGAAGGCACACTGACAGAACCTGAGAGTCGTGTCTTATCATGTCCAACTGCTGCAGAGATCCACATTCCTTCTAAGACACCTGCCGGTGAAGGTGCTTCTCAACCTCTCTCTGGCCTGAGCTCAGATAGCAATGAAGGCCAAAGCTCTCTCCACCTGAGTCACAAAGGTCTGTGAGTGACAAAGGGAAAAGAAAGATGACATCTGAGGAGACTGAGGAGGAGGAGGAGAGAGAGAGGAAAAGGAGGCTAAGGGGAGAAAGTTCCTCTGCTGAGTCCCCAAGACTCATGGAGTCTGCAATCAGGGTTGCCCCCAGACTAGATACTCAGAATGATGAGTTAAGGGCAGTCAGGATTAACTATCTGCAGACTAGGAACTGTGACATAGATAGTGTCATTTCTCTTCATTGGATGAGTTGAATGAACTGGTTGACATGGAAAGGTCAAGAGAGAAGAAGGAGGCAAAAGATGCAGAACTCCTAGTACAAGTAAAAGAAGAGAGAAGAAGAAAAAGACTATACAAAGGTATGCCTACCCTCTCCCCAGTTCAAGAAAGTCCTGAATAAGAGGATGTGGTTCAACAAGAACCTCAAAGAAGAAGACAAAATTAAGATGATTAACTACCTGAGTGCCACAGGCTTTTATCAGGCACATGCACTCCTTCCCTTGCCTTATGACTATATTAAGTTTGAGTACTTAAAACAACTTGAGCTTGAGTTAGTCAAGGAAAGAAAGACAACAAAGAAGAAGATAAGGGAAGAAGTTGCAAAATCAAGAGCCATCATCCAAAAGAGCACGAAGAAGTCTGCTGATAGGCAGAGGATGATGAGCTTCTTGAAGCTGTATGGATTCTCTGGAAGGAGACTTGGACCCATATCTCTATCCACTATGGATGAGCATATATCAGGGTAATCAAGCAGAAGATTAAGAGTGGAGAGCTCACTGACTTACACTCCACTCCAAGTCAGGCTCCACCTGAAGTGAAGGTTAAGGTTGAACAACCAGAGACAACACAACCCAGACCTCCTGCTAATGCTTAGCAAGCTTCATCTTTTGATTCACAGCAGGGTCAACCTCCCTCTCCATCTGAACCAGAGAGAGGAAGTCCCAACTGAGAAAGACAGGGAAGATCAATCTGGTGCTACAGGCCAGTCTTCTCAGTTAAAATTTAGAAAGAGAAAGAAGAGGATGGCTTCTAGACCAAAGCCTATGAAGAAGAAGAAGAAGCTTGCATCCCCTTCTAAATCTCAGGATGAATCAGAACAACCTGAGGATGTGCAGCCAGAGGAAGCTACACCAACTCCAATTCAAATAGCTCCTCTAGAAATAGGAAGACCCATCTTGTCTTGGACATACACCACAAATCCAGAAAGATGGCATGTTATTAGAGATCAAGGCATTAAAGACATTTATACATGAGAAGACACTTTGACAGCCTGAAGGATCCTGATCATCTTATGAAGAAAGGAATGGTGATCATCCTAATGAGGACTGTTAATATTTGAAGTTTTCAAAGTGTTTTGGTAGCATCAGCCAAGGGGAAGTTTGTAGAGATTAATGAAGAGGCTGATGCAACCTAACCATCTTTAGTATTTCCTGCATGCTGCACAAGTGCATTAAAGAAGAAGCTTAGGAAGTTTCACACATGAAACAGAAAATTACTCTAAGTGTGAAATCTTCTGAAGCCAAGACCAATATCTTCTGAAGCCAAACATGAAGTCTTCCGAAGCCTCAGAGACAAAGTCTTCCGAAGCTTCAACTCATGAAGACAGATTTCTTCCGAAGACTTTTAGTAACATGCTTTTATCTGATGTATTGTTCCATAAAGCTGGACACCTTTCCACTTCACATCTGCAAGTCACCAACTTACATGAGTTGGTGAAAAGGTCCATGCTTTTGGTAACTGTACATTGAGGTCTTGAGTCTGTAACTTTCTACTTTATGTACTTTCTCCTTTTTGTAATAGATAAGGATTTGAGCTATGGCATGTCATAGTCACAAGTCAAAAGGCAATCTGCCTTTTGACTCAACAATTGATTTTGTTTGTGTCTAGTTAATTGCATCCAGCTGGCTTTCAAAGTATAGCCGGCTGTAGAATGTAGTATAAGTATCTCATGTTCTTGTATCTTTCGAATATGCTTTTGTAACACTTGTAATAGAACATAGAGAAGGCAATATACTGCATTCTTGAAAACCAAATACTTGTGTTCTTTGGTTTTGTCTCTTGCATTACCTGTGTTTTTATCATCTCAACACTTGGTTAATCCAGTTTACTGTTGGATCAAAATTTAGTTAATCTCCTCTTTGTGTTGTTGTGTTGTAACTTAACCCTTCAACGATCCTGCAGCTTATCTTGTTGAGTCAGATACGTTTGTCTACTTCTTGCACTGGCAGGAGACCAGTCTGGGACCAAGAAATTAACAACCGCCTATGGTGGATTTCCTACTTAAGTTGCATCCTCTATAATCACTATCAGTGAAGGCATAGAGGTTGAAGTCTCCTTCCTTTGGATACCATAATCCAAGAGCAGGTTTGCCCTTAAGATATCTAAATATCCTCTTGACAACATTTACATGAGATTCCTAAAGATCAGCTTGATATCTGGCACACCCACAAACACCCAACATAATATCAGGCCTACTGGCTGTTAGATACATAAGTGAACCAATCATAGATCGATAGTGAGTCTCATCCACTAATTTGCCTTCTAGATCAAGTCCAATTTTCACTTTAGTATCCACAGGTGACAGACTGACAATTAACAAAGTGGAATTTCTTCAACATAGTTTCCATGTATTTTGATTGATTGATGAAGATTCCATCTGCCATTTGTCGGACTTGTACCCCTAGAAAGAAAGTGAGTTCCCCCATTGCACTCATTTGAATTTTTGAATGCATAAGTGTTCAAAGTCTTTACAGAGTTGCTTTTTTGTTGTGCTAAATATAATATCATCCACATAAATCTAGACTAGCAACATATCTTTTCCTCTTCACTTTCTCAAGAAAGTCTGATCAATCTTTCCTCTTTGATATCCATTTTCAAGAAGAAAAGGTGATAGAGTGTCATACCACTTTCTTGGAGCTTGATGAAGACCATATAGGGCTTTGTCAAGCTTGTACACCCTATGAGGCAGATCTAGATCTTCAAACCCAGGTGGTTGACTCACATAGACTTCTTTAGTAATCTTTCCATATAAGAATGCACACTTCACATCCATTTGATAAAGAGTAAACTTCATGGATGCAGAATATGCTAGAAAGATTCTTATCGCTTCTAATCTGACAATAGGTGCAAACATTTCATCATAATCAATTCCTTCTTCTTGAGTGTAACCATGTGCCACCAACCTTGCTTTATTTCTAATGATGATCCCTCTATCACCAGTTTTGTTTCTGTAGAGCCATCTGATGTCGATAAGGTATTGTCCTTCAGGAAGGTCTACCAGTTGCCATACTTCTTGCTTCTTGAATTATAGCAATTCTGCCTGCATTGCTTCAATATTGCTATTGTCTTGAAGATCCTCTTTGATGTTCTTAGGTATTGTTTGACAAAGAAAGCATGAGAACAAATAGATGTTTGCAATACTTGACTTGCTTCTTGTCATCCTTTCATAAAGTTCACTAATAATGCTTTCCACTAGATGATCCTTGTGTATTCTGGTGGTTGGAATTGAGTCACCAGCAATAGTTACATCAAGATTGGAGACATATAGATCATTATGGTGAGAGGCACCTTCATCTTGTACTGTTGGAGAGTTATGAAGATAATCAGACTCCGTTTGGTTGGAGCATATATAGTCATATATAGTGTGTTCGTCGCTTGTCAAATAGTCTAGGCTTAATGTAATACACCTGATATGTTGTAAACACATGAAACTAGGTCATTCGCAAGAGCATATGCAAATAAGACTCAGTCGTACGACTGAGCCATGCTAATGGACCAGCCGTATGACTAAGAGATGTGATTAGGACATTCGTACGACCGAACTATAAGTATGGTCTAGTCGTACAATTGAACCATACGCATGGTCCAACCGTACGATAGAACAATACGCATGGTCCAATCACACGAATGGGTCCAGTTGTATCTAATATGGGCCGAGGCCTATATATACCAATTTCAATGTGTAAAGAGATTAAGGGTTTTGAGAGGAGTCTGCCCGGAGCCTAGGGCTGCTGGATGAGAGGGGAGATCATGCTCGATCTCCCCTTGCAAATAGTCTTGATTCTTATGTTGTAACGAGCTTGTAATCGTTAGGTTTTATCAATGAAACCAATTTTTGATAGTTCATGTTATTGATTGTCTCTTGGTTTTTGCTGTTGTTTATCCTTCCGTCAAGAACACGCTCGGATGTTTACCGATCCAGCCGACTTCACACGTTTTATTAACTGCTTCAGCTTCAGTAGCACTTTGATTGCTTCCATCATTTGATGTTCTTTTTGTTTCAGCTAGAAGAGAAGCTTGGTTTTTGTATTTCTGGTCTCTATTGACAGATCTTCTGAATGTGATGGTAACTAGCTTGGACCACCTTCAGTTGAAATACTTTGATTTTGTGATGGTTGTCTGATTGGATCAGCTTGGAGAGGAACATCTTCCTTCATGTATTCAGTAGATGTAGGAGGAATAAATGGAAAGTCATCTTTTTTTTCTATACCTGAAGAAGTTTCACCTAAATGTATATTTCCTGCATCAGACAAGTGAAATTAATCAAATGACTTTGTAAATGAGTCAATATCAAACAACCAGTCGGGCCCATCTGTAGATTTGGGAAACTAGTGTTCCTTGAGTTGAACATTTATTAATTTCTTAATAATGTTTAATCTAGGATTAAACACTACATAAGCCTTTTAAACAGAAGAATAACCTACAAAGAATCCTTCATCAAACTTAGATAAAAACTTCCCCAAATAGTCTCGGGTGTTTAATATTGAGACAGGACTACCAAATGATTTACAAAATCCAATAAATGGTTTTCTGTGAAACAATAGTTCATATGAAGTCATGTTACTTTCTTTTATAATCAGAGTTCGATTTTTCACAAAGCATGATGTGTTAACTGTCTCTGCCCAAAAGGTAATAGGCAGTTTAGCATGGGCTAGCATTGTTCTTGCTACTTCAATTTGTGTTCTATTTCTCCTTTTAGCTACCCCATTTTGTTAAATAGTTCTAGCTACACTGAATTGATGAGCAATGCCTTTGGTTGCATAAAATGAACTCATGTCTTCATTTTTAAACTTAGTTCCATTATCACTCCTTATTGTTTTGACCTTATGATCAAGTTGGTTTTTAATTTTTGTGTTAAAGTCTTGTATTATTTGGGATGCCTCATTTTTATGAAGTAAGAAGAAAACCCATGTAAATGTTGAAAAGTCATCAATGATCACCAAACAATATTGTTTCTTTCCAATGCTCATAACATGAGTTGGTCCAAACAGATCCATGTGAAGTAGCTTCAATGGAGTATTGTTTGTGTTCACCGGCTTGGATTTGTGAGAAGATTTATGTTGTTTTCCTTTGAGGCACGCTAAACAGTGATCAACAAAATGAAATTCTTTTTGAGGAAGACCAATGACATGGTTTCTTTTGACCAATATGTTCATGTTTTTAAAGTTTGTGTGCCATAAACGTCTCTGCCAAGCTGGGACACCTCAAATGATGCTTTCGACAAAAGACATGTTTCTTCCATTGGTGTTGTAGAATTCAGGTTTAAGACATAGGTGTTATTCTTCCTTGGAGTCTTTAGGACAACCCATTCTTTGGAGATCTAAAATCCTGGTTTCAAAATGTAGCAATGAGTGTCGGTAAAGTGAGTTGAATATTTCTTGTCGCAGATCTAAGACACGCTTAGAAGATTGAAGTTCAGTTCTTCACAGCAGTTCGCTCTATCAAAGCTCAGCATCCCATTTGACACAGATCCTTCACCAGTAATTCTTCCACCTTGTGAATCTCCTCCAAATGCCACAATAGTTCCTTGAATTTGCTTGAATTCATGAAAGAGGGAACGATCTCCAGTCACGTGTCGGGAACATCCACTGTCGACGTACCATAGGCTATTAGACCTATATGGATGACCCTGCATGCACAAAAGAACTAATTAGAATGTGGAACCCAAGCCATGATGGTCTTTGGTTTCCTATTCCTATCCATTATGGTGACCTTTTGATACTTTCCTCTAAATTGTGATCCATTTAGAGGTGACATTGGAGATTGCTTGTGATATTTTGCTAGAATCATCTTATCAACATCAACTAAAGAGTTAGAGAAGTAGTGAAATCTTTGGTGTCTATTCTTTTGAAGGAATTTAAACCGTTTTGATTATCAAAACTCATAGGTTTGGGATTTTCTTAGTGATGTGATGTTTGTTTCTTTGACTCTTCCATAATTCTTTTGTGTTACTCCTATCATTGTTTTATCTAGATGTTCTAAATTGGTTGGTGGGCAAATGACTACTGACAAGGGGTTTACCAGATGATGTTGTTGAGATGGGTTTGTTCTGAGCAATTCACTCCCTTCTGATTGAAGTAACAATCAGATGTATTATGATTGTTCATATCACAGACTGAACAATATTTGTTAAAATAGTAATTTTTAGTGGAGTGGTTGTTCATGTCACAGATAGAACAATATTGATTGTTAAAGCACTCCTCTGTTTTGTGATTGAACATATCACACATGTCACAATACATTTGTTTGTTTCTTGAATCTGATTTGATTTGTGAGACTTAGCTGATTTTCCCATTTGTAGCTAAGTCACTTTCTTTTGCTTAGGGAAGGAATCAAAATTAGCTCGTTTTGTAGATTGCTTCACAACGCTACTTTTGTTAACTTTTCTGGGTTGTTTTGTTTCTTCAACCCTTTCTTTACCTCTTTCTCAAACTGATCAATGTGCTCCTTGTTGCAAATGTAAAAACCGATTCCCTATCTTAATTTTGAAGATTGACGGTCTGACTGAATTTTAACTATTAAAATCAATGAGCTCTTTTGTTTCTTTTGTAGTGAAACCTTGTCTGATTTGCTTGAATTATTTGGAGATATGATATCATTATCATAACTGCTTTCAGTAGAGGGTTTCACTAACTTCAAAAATTTCTTTTTACCTTTTGAAACAGCAGGTATGAATTTCACAAAACGAACAATTGCCTTGATTGGGCTTGAGGGTTTGATGACACTCACTGCCTTGTCTGAACACTCTTTGATTTTAATTGGGTGTCCTAATCTGATTTTATCCTTATTTGTTTCAATGTAAACATTTGGTTTGTTTAGGGGATTAGTGATCTGTTTTGCTATTGTTTTTGATTCAATAGTGTTAGGTTCAATTTTCTCATTGAGTGTAATAGAGTTAGGCATGACAGTGTAATTGTCATTGTATGGTGGAGGACAAGAGTCATACCCGATCCCAAACATGTCTTTAGGAGTGTACTTTTCACCATGTAATAGTTGAAACTTTTCTAGTTTCACTTCAGTAAGTATCTCTTTTGAGAATCAAGTATCTCTTGCAGCTTGACTCAACTTTTCTAGTACTTTTCACCAAACATACCTCACCTTTTGAGAATCAAGTATCTCTTGCAGCTTGACTGAAGACAGTTGAAACTTTTCTAGTTTCACTTCAGTAAGTGTATGTTCAGCTTTAGATTGAGCCAACTTTTCAGTCAGTTGCTCATTCTCAGCTGCAAGAGTGTACTTTTCACCATGTAATTTTTCAATGTCAGAGATGAGATATTTTTTTTGATTTCAAAGCCTTTTATTTCTCTCTTGAGAATCTCTGACTTAACCTTTTCCTCTTTTATTTTGTCAGCAAGTTTATAGGTGTGCTCTTTATAACCTTGTTGTTCAATAATGCATTTATCACTACACATGTTAGATTTTACCTTAGAAGGCATGGGAGATGAACCATCGTTGATGTGAGCCATGAGTGCATGATTTTAAAATTGAGGCTTTACTTCCTCTGCATACAGGCTCCAGTCACATACCCATCTTGCTTAATCACTAGAGCATTTGCAGATGACTGACTGGTTCCATGAGCTTGGTTTGTTAGTTGAGGTTGATTCTGATATGATTGATGTTGTTGTTGATGATGATACTGCTGCTGATGATTATTGGAGTGAAAACTTGAGTTTTCCAATGAGGATGACTGGCTCTGAGAGTTCCTTTGAAAGTTGTTTCTTTTGGAGGCATTGCATTCTCTGGAGAAAAGGCCAGTCATGCCACAGTTGAAGCACTTCACTTTGGATTTGTCATATCCAAGCTTTGTGTTTCATTAAGGCTGAGCTTTCTACCCTTTCTAAAAAACTTCTTTGCTCTCACAGCAATCATGGCCATTTGCCATTGCAAATCCATTTCTTCTACATCATCTGGATCCATTTCTTCTAAGTCTTCCTGGATCAGATGTGCTGAGGTGAGTCTTCCTCCCAAATAGGCTTCAAAGCTGGCAATAAAGGCATTGTAGGTTGCCTTTTGTTCTTCAGATCTTGTGTCATCAGGAGTGTTTGTAGGAGTTGTAGTGAATCCTGATGCTTGGGATGATGTTGATGGATGGTTAATTGGTGGAGTTGCAATGAATCTAGTTGTTTTAAGTTGATCTTTTGAAGAGATAAAATTATCCTCCTCAGTAATGAAGGCATTTCCCATATAATGAATGTCTGATGTAATCTTGTATGCTTCAATCACTTTGGGTCCACCTAAGTTTCTGCTTCTTTCATCTAGCTCCAATGCTTCTATCTTGGCTATCATTATATCAAAGGTAGTACTCTCAAGATCAAGAGTGTTCTTTAGCATGGTCACATTTTGTTTCTATCTCTCTAGAAGACTGTGCAACATTTTATTGTTCAACTCTTTGGCTTTATAAGTGACACCCATGATTTCCAAGTCATTTACCAATTGCACAAATCTATGCAGTTGTTTAGATATGGACTCCCCTTTGGAGTGATGAAATGTTTCATATTGATTAACAAGCTTATCCTTGTTAATCTCTGCAACTTCACTACTTCTCTCACTCATAACTAGCAGTGCATCCTATACTGCTTTAGGAGTACCATACTTTTCCAACCTTTTCAACACATCCATCTTGAGTGCTTGAATGAGTATAGAGTAAGCTTTGAGATCAATCTTGATTTTCTTGTACTCATCATCATCTAGAGTCAGATACTCAATGGGTATTCTTGATGTTTTGTAGATGGCAGCTTGATCTGCAGACATAGTAACAGGGATGTGTAGCCCCTTGCATATTGAGATCCAAAAGTAAGGATCTACGCCTATAATGTAATTCCTGAATCTGATTATCCATTTCTTAAACTTAGATTTGTGTTTAAGCATTGGAGGTTTAGGTGTATGGCCAAGTTCTAAGAAACTGTGTGAATCGATTTTAACAAATTATTGTTAACTTGTTTAATGTAGATTAGATAACTTTTTAAGTTCTTTAAGTCCAACTTGTCCAAATCATCCAAAACAAGCTCTCAGAAGCAGATCTGTTAAGTTTCTTAGTTTCTCTTAATGCTTTTTGTTATACTGACTATTCACAGCTTCGAAAGTGGTATTGTTGGTTTGTTCTTGAGGGTGAGGAAGTATAAAAAGTAACTGTTGAAGAGTATATTATGCTATTTACTAAGTAGAGGTGATAGAACACTCCACTAGTAACTTGATCACCAGATGAATCAAGTTCTATTCAGATCTTGGGTAGATCTAAAAAAAGAACTGAGAGCCAAAGCTCTGATAGCAATTGACTGGGTAGTGAGATTAAGATTCTCACTAGGATCAAATATGGTGATCAAGTCAGAGATTGAATGGTAGAAAAAAAACAATCAATAAGCAGTCTATGCAAGAATATACTCATAAATGCTTTGTATATATTAATGAAGGTGATTGATTACAATAAATGCTAGGGTTTTAGCAAGAATAGTAATAGTGCACCTTGAGAATGTATAATACAAAATATTCTAATTCTATACCAATAGTCACCTCATGTATGAGGTATTCTATTTTATTTATAGGCTGACAAGATGCCTTTTTACAAAATGACTAAACTACCCCTGACCTATACGTCAGAACTAGTCTAAGTCTTCATCAGTATTTCTTTTGTTCATCCGCATTGACAAATGCAGATGATTTGTTCTTGATAAGCATTTCTTCTCTTGTTATCCGCATTAGTAGTTGGTCATCCGCATTTGGTAATGCGGATGAACAAATACTTATGCACATTTGTTGCTGGTCATCCGCATTTGCAAATGTGGATGAACATGTCTTGTCCGCATATCTTTTTGACTATCCGCATTTGTTAATGCCGAAGAACAAACACTTGTCAGGATTTGTTCTATGTCTTTTGCATTTACAAATGCGGTTAGTCAACAATTGGTTTTTCTAAGTAGATTCTTCATCTGCATTACTTCTTGGACTTAGGGAGTTTCTAGTAGAGCAACCATCAACTCACCAATTGAATTGGCATGTATGATCCTTACCAGGTCCAATAACTTTCTCGTTTCCCACTTTGCCTTGAGCGGCAATGTAACCTCATTTATTCCCAGCGAATGATACGTGTCCCCCTTTAATTTGCTTGATGTTGAAAAGGAGTGACGAATTCCCGGTCGTGTGCCTGGAAGCCCCACTATCAATAATCCAGCTATTAGTGATAGCACTGTAGCGAACACCCTGCACATATAAAGGAATTGATTAGTTCAGGCTTCGGATCCAAGCCTTAACTGGCTTGGGTGTCCCAGAGGTATCACACAACATGAACTCAACCCACTGTCCTTCAGAGGATGAGGGCACATCTTTCTTCTTCTTGTTCTCACTAACGGACACATTACTTGGTTTTTTCTTCCATAAACCAGTTTTGTGTAAGGCTTCTTTGTGGTAAACAGACGACTAGCTTATGGTTTGAACTTTAGGTTCACTAATAATGTTAGGTGTAACCTTAGGTGACAAATCCTCGCTTTGAGCTAATAATATGTATGGCCTTTGGTATCTTGGACGAGTATTAGATCTAATTTTAGAAAATCTTGGTTTTTCATCAAAAAGTTCAATTTTCTTTTTGGTGTTTGATAATAAGGACAATTTGGCGAGATATGTCCTCGTTTTCCACAACTATAGCAGGATCTACCTTCGACAGTTTGAGGAAAGTTTTGATGTGGGGTTGAGTTTGGTCGGGGTTTGAGATATGTCTGCTTGGGTTGTTTCTCTTCCTTTTTAGATGTTTCACCTTCTTTAACAAACTTAATTGTTTTGACATTTTGAACATATTTCACTTTCATATTATTAGGATTTTGATGATTAAAACGTTTAAGGTTCATTGGGTTAGACTTTTTAGGTTCTAAAATAGACGTTTGTGAACCTGACCTTAATTTAACCTTTTCAATTTTATCACCCAAATCCTCAACAGGTATCTTATCTTTTGATCGCAAAGTAGAATCCTTCTGTTTAGTGACAGATTTCACAGGTTTACCCGTAGAATCTGTGTTGGACCAAAAGAATCAATGAGCCTGATTAGAAAAACCACTAAGTCCCACAGACATTGCAACTGCTGAAGAAGATCACAACAGCTGAAGACATCAGTTGATTACAAGGTCTGAAGACAAAGTCTGAAGACTTCTACTGAAGACAAAATCTGAAAGTAAAGACTGAAGACAAAGTCTGAAAGAAAAGTACTGAAGACAAAGTCTGAAAGTAAAGTACTGAAGACAAAGTCTGAAGCTATCAGCTGAAGACAAAGCCTGAAAGTAAAAGTCTGAAGAACAAAGACTGAAGACAAAGACTGAAGACCAAAGTGATGAGTAGTTGTCACAACAGCTGAAGTTATTAACTTCAGTAGTTGTCACAACAGCTGAAGTTATTAACTTCAGGAGTTGTGATGACTTCCTTTCAGTACTTATAATTTACTTTTCAGTAGTTATAGTTTTAGTAGTTGTAGTTTAGTAGTTTTATGTTTTTGTACTTAGCATTCTCTGAGATGTAATCAGTAGTTGAGAACATTCTCAGTAGTTTGTATAGTTTCAGTAGTTTGTATAATTCTGATAGAAGTCACTATCAAGTGACATCAGCAGACGTCACATTCCCTATATAAGGAATGTTGACCCAGTTGTAACGTGTGACATTCAGCCACCACGAAAGCATATGAATGAAATATTCCTTTGCAGAATTCTCTCTTTATAACCGTTTACTTTTCATTGAATATCAATTGTGTTCTTGCGAATTGTCTAATTTATTGTTCAAATTCTGTTGCGATCTATTCAAATTAATCAAACTTAGATCACTGATCCTAACAAATGGTATCAGAGCTGGTTAATCATTGGTCGATCTAACTATTGATCATTGAAACTGCTATTTCGATATCTAAGTTTGATTGAATTAGCATATTTGCAAGAATTGGTTATAGATCATTGAATTTCTGCTGCTTTCGGTTATTTGCTTTGAGTTTTCTCTTGGTTCATATTGAGTTTGTTGTGTTTTGCACTAAATCAGTTAAAACTTAATTGAATTTGGTTGAATCTGAGAATGACTACTCCTTCTAATGACCCTCACAATACAGGTTCCTCAACCAAGCCTCCGATGCTGGTTAGGACTGAGTATAACATATGGCAACGAAGAATGCTTCATCACCTGTCTGTTAACAGTTCAGGTTGTTGGATATCTGTGGTACATGGTCCACACAAGCCTATGGTGAACAATCTGAAAACCAACCAAATGGTTCCGAAGAAGAAGGAACAATACTCAGATGAGGATCGAAAGCTGTTTGAGATTGATGCTAAAGCGCATGGTATTCCGGCCATGGCTCTGCCTAATGAAATCTATTCTAGGCTTATGCATCATGAAACTGCTCATGACCTCTGGAATGCATTGGAGGAACAATTTGGTGGAATAGATAAGGTCTTAGCAAACAACAGAGAAATCATTGCCCAACAATATGAGACATTCTCTCATAGGAAGGGTGAGTCACTGACTCAACAGTTTGAGCATCTTTCCTGTTTGATCTCTGAGCTGAAAATGGTCAAACATGAATACACTAATAGCCAGATGAACAACAGATTCCTCAGATCACTACCTGAGAGATGGGACACATACACCATTTGTCCCACCTAATCATTGTCCCACCTACAGATTTTACTCCAAAAATCAATAGTAAAACCTGAAGGTGAAAGTAATTTCCAAACCACATCATCATGTGTATCATCCTCAAGTGATCTCCCAAGATCAGAAGATGAAATTAGTGTTATACCTCAGCAAATCAATTGCCTGATGGGTTAACTACTGATAAGCACATGAAGCTGAGTACTTCAGATGTTGTCCCTCAAAGTACCTCAAGTAATAAGGGCAAGTCACAACATCTGAAAAGCATTTCAAATCAGCTGAAATAAAAGGATTAACAACTGCTGATGAATCTATTATACGGTCTTTCAGGACGGATAGAGAACAGCTGAAGAACAAGTCTTCAGTTGTTACAGATCCTTTAGTACTAAACACAGGTACTAAAAGGAGGAAAGTACTGAAGAGCACACCTTCAGTAGTTTCCACATCAGCAGTTGATCAATCCAAGATGAAGAATAAGCCATGTAAAATATGTGGTAAATTCAATCATCTTTCTGATGAATGTTGGTGCAGAAAGGGTTCCAAACTCAATAGAGATAAGCTCATTAAAATCCAGATGGATGAAATGAAAAATGAGTTTGAGACCAAGTTTGTACCACAGTCATCCTAATGTGATAAACTCAAGCCTTCATCCAAATCCAAAAAGAAGGATAGGGTTTATCATGGAACAGCTGATAGTGCTCCTCATGACAAACAGCAGACTAAGTCTGTGAATTTCAAGGAGGAAATGGTGGGTCATAGGAACTCATCAAAAACAAGTACTCATATGTCCCAAGAGCTTAAAGCTTTAGCTACAAATCAGACACAACTTGTTATGATGGTTCAGCATTTGTTGGGGAGAGTTAACCAACTAGATGCACCTATGATCAAACCACTGAACAGGCATTCCAAGCCCAATCCATGGAATCCATTTCAGCACCATCTCCACCTTCATCAGCTATTAATCATGAGAAACAAGTTATGGTTAACTCTGTTGATGAATACATACCCAAAACCAAAAAGGTTTGGGTCTCAAAACCTAACTAGTTCTTTATGATATAAGCAGGGTTCTTCAGCATGCCAAAGGAGCATCTGGTATGTAGACAGTGGAGAATCTATGCATATGATTGGTAGCAGTTCTCTTCTAATGACTACTCTCAAGGAAAGAAGGGATTTGTTTCATTTGGAAATGATGCTAAGGGTGACATCCTTGGGAAAGGATATGTGTCTAATGGAGATATTAGATTTGATGATGTTAACCATGTGGAGAATCTTAAGTATAATCTACAGAGTGTCAGTCAGATGTGTGATAAAGGGCATGTTGCACTTTTCATAAGCCAGAATTGCAGGATTCGGTCTTCCCAAGTTCTGAGGCTGATTGACAAGGTATTGGATGAACATACTCTCCTGAAGGCCAACAGGATTGGAAGAGTATATGCCTTGGATTTGTCAAAGAAGATTGATTTCAAGGGTCATCCTTACCTGTTCTCCAAAGCCTCTCCTGAGGAATTTAAACTGTGGCATAGAAGGCTGGGTCATGTTAATCTCAAAAACATGAATCAGCTGATCCACAATAGTTTAGTGAGAGGTATACAAATAAAGGAGTTCCAATGTGATGAAACATTCACTGCTTGTTTGAAAGGAAAACAACACAAAGTCTCATTCCCTCCTATTGAAGAGCCTAAGTCCATTGCCTGCTTGAAGTTACTACACATGGATCTATTTGGTCCTGTGAGAGTGTTGAGCATGGCAAAGAAGAAATACTGTCTGGTAATTGTGGATGATTACTCCAGATTTGTATGGACTTTCTTCTAGCATTCAAAGGATGAGGTTGCTCAGACGATTATAAACTTTGTGTTGTATGTTGAGAAGCAGTATTCCCTATCAGTCAAGTGTATAAGGAGTGATAATGGAACTGAGTTCAGAAACCATACACTTGATGATTTTTATCTATCAAAGGGAATCAAGAGGCAGTTTAGCATCCCAAGGACTCCATAACAAAATGGAGTAGTGGAGAGAAATAATAGGACCCTAATTGAAGCTGCAAGGTCTATGTTGGCTGACTCTGGTTTGCCATTGACCTTTTGGGCTGAAGCTGTCAACACAGCTTGCTATGTGCAGAATAGAGTATTAGTAAATTAGAGGTTGATGAAGACTCCATATGAAGTTCTACATCATTTGGCTCCTCTAATTTCATTTTTCAAAGCCTTTGGGTGTCCTTGTTTCATTCTCAACACAAAGGATCAACTCCACAAATTTGATCCTAAGGTGGATGCAGGGTATTTTGTAGGATATTCATCCACATGCAAGGCTTACAGAGTCTTCAACTGCAGAACAAAGATAGTTGAAGAAACCTTGCATGTGAAATTCAATAAATCTCCTAAGGATAAAATTCCACAAAACCCTGTGGAGTTGTTTGATTTTGACATACTGCAATATGTTCCTTATCAACCTCCAGCTGTTGCAGATCATGTGGATAAATCATCTTCTGCAGAAAGTCTTCCACCTGGTGGTACTGAAGATGATGATGATATCAGTACTCACCTTTTCAAGTTTAGTGACCAACTGCCTGAGTCTGCTAAACTTGATGTTCCTGTAGCTTCAGCAGCTCCATCCACAACAAATGCTAATGAGATTTCTGACTCCTCTACATCATGTGAATTGCCATCTCATACTTGGTTTCAAGAATCTGGATCGACATCTGTTGCTGTTGAACCGACTACAAACACTTTCACTAATCTTCTAGTGTACCAAGAGTTGAAGAATCACCCCATGTCTCAAATCATTGGTGATATCAATGCTGGTGTCTCAACCAGAAGTCAATTGTCCAACTTCTGCTTCTATGCTCTCTTCATCAGTCAGCTAGAGCCAAAGAACTATCATGTTGCTTTGAGAGACAATGAATGGGTTGAAGCCATGCAGCTTGAGTTACTTCAGTTCCAAAAGCAGCAAGTGTGGGAACTGGTTCCCCTACCCCCAGGTAAGTGGGCAATAGGCACTAAATGGGTGTTTAGGAATAAAACTGATGAAAATGGGCTTATTGTCAAGAACAAGGCTAGAATGGTTGTACAAGGTTTTTCACAAGAAGAAGGTATTGATTTTGATTAAACCTTTGCCCCTGTGGCCAGACTAGAGGCAATTAGATTGTTCTTAGCCTATGCTGCACTCCACAATCTTAAAGTTTTTCAAATGGATGTCAAAAGTGCCTTTTTATATGGTAAAATAAAAGAAGAGGTTTATGTGCGTCAACCACCAGGTTTTGAGGACAATAAACATCCTGATTGGGTGTATAAACTTGATAAGGCTCTTTATGGGTTGAAGCAAGCTCCTAGAGCCTGGTATGAAACACTTCCAAATTTTCTTCTTAAAAATTATTTCACTAAAGGCTCCATAGATAAAACTTTTTTTATTAAGAAAGTGGATCAACATAAGCTACTTGTTCAAATTTATGTTGATGATATAATTTTTCCATCCTCTGATCCCCAGTTGTGTGATGATTTTCCAATTTCAATGAAACAGAAGTTTGAAATGAGTGTAATGGGAGAATTACAGTTCTTTCTAGGCTTGCAAATCAAACAAAAGGCTGATGGAACCTTCATTCATTAGTCAAAATATACAAAAAATCTTTTGAATAAGTTTGATTTACAAAACTGTAAGCCATGTTCTACTCCCATGTGCAACGCCACACAACTGGATGTAGATCAGAAAGGTAAAGCTGTTGATGAAACACTTTACAGATGTATTATTGGGTCCTTGATGTACTTAACATCTTCTAGACCAGATATTATGTTTTCAAGTTGTGTTTGTGCTAGATTTCAGGCTGCTCCTAAAGAGTCTCATTTTATTGCAGTCAAAAGGATCTTTAGATATCCGCAAGGTACACAATCTCTAGGTCTTTGGTATTCCACTGGACACTCTTGCAAATTAGTTGCTTTTTCTGATAGTGACTATGCAAGGTGTAAGTTAACCAGAAAGTCAACTTCTGGTGGATGTCAATTCCTAGGCAACTGTTTGATTTCTTGGCAGAGTAAGAAACAAACATCTGTTGCTACATCCACTACCGAAGCAGAGTACATTGTTGCTGCAAGTTGTACATCTCAGGTACTCTGGCTTCAGAACTAATTATTGGATTATGGCATTACAGAGACTAAGACTCCATTATTAATGGATAGTGCTTCAGCTCTGTGCATTATCAAGAATCCAGTCCAGCACTCTAGGACCAAACATATAGAGATCAGACACCATTTTATTAGGGAGTGTTTTGAAAAAAGGTCTGATTGATCCAAAGTTTGTGCCTAGTGTTGATGAGCTTGCAGATATATTTACTAAGCCTTTGGATAGTTCAACTTTCCAAAACCTTGTGTTAAGGCTTGGTATTCTGCAGCTAGAATAAGTGATAACTACTGATGATCTCAGTAAACAAGTACTGATGATCATTAATAAACATGTCACAAATATGTATTGATTCTGTTACAAACTACTGATGTAGTTATAACTACTGATGACAGTAAAAATAGATAACTACTGATGTCCTATGAAACCATTGAACACAGCTAAAAAGACTGATAAGTAAGTGTTGAGGACAGTATGAAACAGGTGCAAAGCTAAGAATTGATGAAAACTACTGATGAGAATTTTCTCTTCAGTCGTTTCCACAAACTGCTGTTTCACCCTAAACAGCTGATGACAAAACCATGTCTTCAGTAGTTTCACAACTACTGATGACTAACACCAAGTCCTCAGTTGTTTACAACAGCTGATGACAAAACCATGTCTTCAGTAGTTTCACAACTACTGATGACTAACACCAAGTCCTCAGTTGTTTCCAACACCTGAAGACAAAACCAAGGTTTTCAGTAGTTTCACAACTACTCATGACTAAAACTAAGTCTTTAGTTGTTTTCAAATGTCTGATAGTTAAAACCAAGTCTTCAGTTTTTTTCTTACAACTGCTGATAACACCAACACTTTCAGTCGTTTTCTTTTCAGCCTTTTCTTAACCTATAAATACCTGCACTTATAGCCAAACGTTTCATTAGCCATTTTCAAACCTTTTCTCTCTCAACAATGACGACCATGAAACTCAAACCCTGACATAACTATGTTGCCTACCTTTCGAAATCGGCTTTCTAGAACAAGTTTGATACTGCCATCGATCTTATGGTGGATTCCCAATACCGAACAACCTTTCTTCTGAATCCTACCATATACCCTGATTCCTTAACCTAATTCTGGACCAACGTCTCTGTAACAACTGGTGAGAATGATAGCCAAATCACTCTCCAGTCGTTGGTGAACCAGAAACAGGTGCTCATCACCCCCGCATCATTCGGAAAACCCTAAATTTGCATGATGGCACCTATACTAAAGAATACCCGAAAGGCACCACTGATATGTCTTTCATCAATAACGGGTATGCAGGCGACTTAAGTGCTCCAACCATTCTTAAAAAGCACTTCCATGATGCCGAAAGACTTATCTTTCATATGGTGAATGTCTGCCTTGCTTCAACGACATCTTCTTGGGATGAGATGTCTTCATGGTGGCAACAGGTATTGTACTTTATCTTTGAACACCAAAATCTAAATTTTTCTGAGATAGTGTTCATGGAACTAAAGGATCTGGCTCAGAAACCTATGGCAAATAGATGGTTACTTTATCCTAGGTTTCTGATGGCCATAATTTTGAATCAATTAAAATCTGATGGCCTTGTTGGTCTTGGGGTCCCTGCTCCAGCTGTTTTACCTGAGGTATACTCCAGACATAACTCAGACCCTACTCTAAAAGGGGCTG
This sequence comes from Flaveria trinervia, assembly GCA_025506515.1. Classification (NCBI taxonomy): domain Eukaryota; kingdom Viridiplantae; phylum Streptophyta; class Magnoliopsida; order Asterales; family Asteraceae; genus Flaveria; species Flaveria trinervia. The sequence continues at coordinate 47,627,726 of CM046443.1, read as the reverse complement.
CCCGAATGCTAAAACCCAAGCAGAGGAAACCCACAGCCTCCACTTCCAGATCCAAAGTCCTCACCAAACCCAAATCCAAAAAGCCCAAAAAATCTACTCAGGGAGATGAGTCCCCTGAGGATGCCCCTGTACCACCAATACAGGAAGCACATACTGGTTATGACCCCCCAGTTATGTCGAAGACTCAACCTGCTGAAGCCGCACCCATAATTGGGGATCCCACATTACTGGAACCTATCTCAATTGAGACGGTTACCATTGAAGAGCACCTCTCACCCCGGGTGCAATCTGCTTCGGACCAATCTCCACATGCAACCGCCCTTCAAAGCCCAACACTAATAGTTGCTAAAGTGCTGAGTCACTTGCATTCCTCACCCCCTCCCCAGAAACCAATTACCACTGGGAATACCTCAACCATTGAGGGGGAGGACCAAAATGCTTTTGATAACCAACAGCACAGGGGTTACAATGTTCAATCTCCAAGTCTAGAAATGGAGGTTAGAACATCTGGTAAGGCTGCCACTTCTACTGATTCAGCAAATGATCAGGATGAAGTTGGTAACATCCATAAGACCTCACTAGAGGAAACTGCCAATGAAGGACATAGTCCTGAGGCAGGAAGTCCCCAGTACCAAGAACAAGGGGCACATGCATCTATTGAGCAACACTCAGAGCATGTTCATCCTGATTCAATCAGGAGGTCAGGTGATTCAGCAACGACTGATGATGACCTGGGCTTTTTCTATGATGTTTTAGCCCATAATACCGTCCTAGAGAATGAGGTAAGCAGACTCAAAGAGCTGCTAGCCAAAATGTCTCAGGATCAAAGTCCATCTACCCTAATCACCACACAGATGGCACCTTCATTGAAGGTTCACCAAACACTTCGCCTACACACATAACTATGCCATCAGCCTCTGCCTTTGGCACCACCTCTCAAGGACAGAACCCCTCTAAGCAGATGGTTGCTATCTTTCAAAACTCCTTACCTCTCATCACTCCAATCATTACTGAGATTGTCCATAAAGCCATAGATGAGAGGATCACCTCAAATCTACAAACCCTCATTGATGATGCTATTCACAAATCTCTTTCTGCCTTTCAAGCCCCTGATCCCAATGCAACCAAGAAGGGGGAGACTACTAAGGAAGTGAAAGAAAAGAAAAGGAAAAGAGTTGATGATAAGAAAGAACCTGAAAAAGAGGAGGTGGAGAAAGAACTGATCTCAGAACAGCTGATCACATACAAGCGAAGAAAAGTGCTCAGTCAAAAGCTGATGATGAAAAATCCTTAGAAGATCTTGTCAAAGATGCTGATGAAGCTCATAGCAGATCCATGGATAAAATTATAGATCAGCTCTTTAGACATGATCATGACACAGCCACATTAGACTCTGAGATCAGAAGGCTGGAAATAGAAGAGATTCAAACAAGATGGGCTGGTTATAGTGTGATGGAAAGGGAAAGATTGGAGATGATGATCAGATTCATTGCCAAATACCTTGGAAGTTCATTGATAGAGATAAAGTCCTGGCCCAGAGACAGTATCTTGAAGATAACCAAGAAAATCTGCTCTGCTGGAGGCTATAATAAAGGGTTGATCATCGAAGCACGGATGAAGTAGGTGCAGGGAAGAGAACTAAAATGGCAAAGCTCTCGAAAGCCAAACTCACCACCAAAATGCTAGATCAGTCTTCTCAAACTCCCATTCAAACACAACCCTCATCTCTAAAATCTCCCAAATCTATCCCTAAACCAAAGCCACCCACAACTCAACCCATAAAACCAATCCCTTTACCCCAAAAACCACCTCAAACCTTACCCAATGATACACCCAGAAGGAGGAGAAGGGTGTTGAGGGTAGAAGAAGATGAAGAATAGGATGATGATGAAGATTGTCTACCAATCTCTGTTGTTCTCAACCTTAAAACACCTGAGCACAGAAGTCAACAAGTGATTACACCTGACTTGCAAATGCAAATGGTGAAGGTAAAGATTGAAGAAGCAGAACAGCAGAAGCAGCACGATGAGTAGTTTCTCAAGATGGTTGACAAGGATTTCCCTCAGTCCTCATCCATTCAAGAAATGAAGAAACAAGCTCTGAGGCCGTACACTCTTAGACATACTTTTCAACATCAAAGAGAAAGAGTGCGGATATGGCCAGACCCCAGGGTAAGTTCTAGAATTCATAAGAAGAATATACCAAGTAGATATCATGGCCAAGTGAAGAAGACCTTGAATGCTGCAATTACGTTGGACATGGTAGTCTCACCCTGGGAAATCATTGAAGAATTCAAGAGAGCTCACAACTCCAAGACAACCCCTCAATCTATTCTTGAGAACAAAATGATCAAGAAGGGGTTGTTATACAAAAGACTTGAAGATCTTCAGAAGAGTGAACTCCAGTTGTTGCTTGAAGGCTCTCACCCTGATGAATTTGCTTATAGAGAGATAACAACTGTGGAGTTGAAGAATGGAAAGACAGTGAGATACCTGTCTGAGTATTATGGCCTAGAGTTCTTCTTCGAGGGAGAAGTAGAAGAACTCACCAAGGAGGAACAAGTTGTTCTCCTTGAGGCCTATGCTAGTGAGTCTTACAGACTCATTAATGAGAATTAGGTTTCATGGTTGGGACAAGACTCTATGTCCAGTTTCCCCAAGACAGATTTCCCTTCCATACTTAGCCAATCAAAAGATTAGAAATCTTTTCCGGCCTGTGCTTAACTGATTACCTCTAAAGCTGATCAAGAGGGTGTTTCTGCCAAGTATAAGTGGGATCATCAATAAGTTTAGAGGTTTTGGCTGCATTGGTTCAGGGGGAGTTTGTTGGACCAAAAGAACCAATGAGCCTGATCAGAAAAACCTCTAAGTCCCACAGACATTGCAACTGCTGAAGAAGATCACAACAGCTGAAGACATCAGCTGATTACAAGGTCTGAAGACAAGATCTGAAGACTTCTACTGAAGACAAAGTCTGAAAGCAAAGACTGAAGACAAAGTCTGAAAGAAAAGTACTGAAGACAAAGTTTGAAAGTAAATTACTGAAGACAAAGTCTGAAGCTATCAGCTGAAGACAAAGTCTGAAAGTAAAAGTCTCAAGAACAAAGACTGAAGACCAAAGTGATCAGTAGTTGTCAGAACAGCTGAAGTTATTAACTTCAGTAGTTGTGATGATTTCCTTTCAGTACTTGTAATTTACTTTTCAGTAGTTATAGTTTCAGTAGTTGTAGTTCGGTAGTTTTATGTTTTTGTACTTAGCATTCTCTGAGATGTAATCAGTAGTCGAGAACATTCTTTGTAGTTTGTATAGTTTTAGTAGTTTGTATAATTCTGTTAGATGTCACTATCAAGTGACATCAGCAGACGTCACATTCCCTATCTAAGGAATGTTGACCTAGTTGTAACGTGTGACATTCAGCCACCACGAAGCATATGAATGAAATATTCCTTTGCAGAATTCTCTCTCTATAACCGTTTACTTTTCATTGAATATCAATTGTGTTCTTGCGAATTGTCTAATTCATTGTTCAAATTCCGCAGCGATCTATTCAAATTAATCAAACTTAGATCACTGATCCTAACAATCTGGATCACTGACCAGAGGAGTAGACACCACATGATCCTTTACTAGGTTATTATTAATTGGTTTACATTTAGTGTTCAAAAGGATTTCATGTGGAGGCGGTACTCCCTTATAACCCAGACTTTCCCCGTCATTCCGTTCTTTCACTAGGTTCAGAACTATGTAAGAAGAACTTGCCAAACTGTGCAGTTTTTGTTTTAATGATTCAACTTCGACTTGCAAAACTGCTTATTCCTCTTTAGTTTCCTCCAAAGTATTTAAATAGAACTTGATGTCATTTGATTGATTTAAGGCAACAACCTCGGTTTCCCATAGTTGTTTCCCTAACAGTTCTATCTTTTCTTTGAAGCTGCACTTATTTTGTTTTAAAACCGATTGCTTCAGTGCAAAGTTGCAAATCATTTATTAGATTATCATTATGTTCTAATAACCTACCAAATTTTAAATTAATGCTTTCGTTAAATTCATCACATTCAGTACATGCATTTTTTTCAAATAATGTCTTTAGAATATACCTGTGTAGAACCACACGAAAAAGCTATCAAAGCAGTGTCAGACTCTTCGGTGACTAGAGATTCTGAGTTTGTAGCACTAAGCTCTTCGACAACCAAATGATCAATGACATCCATAGCTTCTTCGATATTTGTAAGTCCAGGATAATCACACTTGAATCAAATCATGAAGAATTAGATCAAAATATGATAATCACAATCAAAACCCCTTTGATCTTCAATTAGATTGCAAAAATATGTGTTTACAAATAATACCTCAATCTATTGATCATGCAACCCTCACAACACTAATGACAATTAACCTATTTATAGTCTAGACAAATATTAACTAATTGCACTTAACTCCCTAGACTTAGGCTAATTAATGCAAAAATACATATTAAGCATAAAAGGACTAAAAACAAGATAAAATATATTTTGTTCACACAAAATATATTTATTACAATAAAACTCCTAGTCATCTAAATTTTTAATGTCTCGTCTCGAACGTGTCGGGTTTGACTTTTGTTGACTTTGACCGTGATGTTGACTTTTGTTGACTTTGACTGTGTTCATAATATAGACTATCTTGTATAGCTCCAACAATACTCCCCCTTAGTCTATCATTATCAATGTCTTCAAACGAAATCAGCATCAAGAAGTCAACATTAGAAATATCTTCAAATTGAAGCTTTCTGAATCTTATGAGAAAGATTATTCATCTTATAAGCTCCCCCTATTTAAATGCTCCCCCTTTTTCGAGTGCATCCTTTGTAAAGATATTGGAACATCTTCCCCAAATCTCTAATCTTGAGTGCTTCAGAAGATGTAGGAGGAAGATTCCTATCTTGGTATCTTCTGCAAACTTGAGGAACAAGCTCTCTGATAGGTACACTGCTCAATTGATGATCGGCCAGAACTTAAAGCAAAACTTTGAAACACATTCTCAAACACAATCTCGACATTTCTAATTAGATCTTTTCATTTTAACAAAATAAACCCATGTTTATCTGTGTGTGAAAAACAAGCGAACCCGTGTTCGTTTGTACACCATTTCTGTGAAATGCATGAAAAATGATAAAATGATAACAACATAATATGGAAGACCTAAAAGAAATTGAAATGAAATTTTGTTATCATCTTTTTATTATATATATTTAATATAACATTTTTTTATCTATTATTATTATTTTTTGTTTTTTTTTTGTTTTGTTTTTTTTAAACGGAGAACTGAATCGATCATGAGATTATATCCTCAAGATATACTTTAGCACAAAGATGAATTTAATCGTCGACAATCAATGAGATCAAACTGATAACTGAATCTAATCCCAGTGTTTGAATGATTTTGAAATTCTTAAACTGATCAATAACGATTGCTGATATGTTTGTCCACTTAAACTCATGCCCTATCTTTTTCAACAAGTAGCAAATGATTCATTAAGGTTCGATTAAATACTTTAGAATGCTAGGACCCCACAATCATTTGGCAAAAATGTTAGGGACCGTGTACGGGATGAAGTACTAACTGATTTACGTGTATACCAACTCAAATAATGCGGAATCCTATTTGATCGGCGATCCAATAAGTGAGAACGCATGTAGAATTGATCTTAGGTTGAATCTAAACATTAAGAAAGATTGCAAATTGATTTGGTGCGATATATGAACTTGGAACATGTTCTATGAAGTCTCTGGATGGCTCGGGTACTAGTAGGAGTCGAAATATTCAAAGTGTTCCGCTTTTCCACGAATTAAGTGGTATTTATAGGTATGGTTAGTCATCGTATGACTGGATAATTAGCATGGTTCAGTCGTGCGACTAAAGCATGCGACTGAGTCAATCACATGACTGAAGGTTCAGTCATGCGATTGAGTAATCCATATGTCTCAGTCGTGCGACTAATTCAGTCTCCTGGTTCAGTCGTGCGACTGGTCCATTAGCATGAAGTATTCGTGCGTATGAACCATTAGAATGGTCCGTTCGCATGAAAACTTCATACGACTAAGTTTGAATATGTTTCTCAATCATTACTTGACTAAGATCTATTCAAACCACCTCAAACCAATATAATTGGTTTAATATTCGTTAATAAATGATAAACATTAAAACGTACACTAAAACATTAAACATTCAGATCAACAACCACATATTATGTTTCATTCAACTCATTCGTTTCATTGCATTTAGGACATGACAAACATATTACATTAAGATCGTAAACTAGGTACATATGGATCAACAAACTCTCCCTTGGACCTAGTTTCCTTCATTTTATGGCATCCTTCATTAACTCGTCAAACTTCTTATGCCTCTCCTCGACTGTGACTCCAACATGTATCTCGAATGCAAAACATAGTCTTATCACGTTCTGAAACTGGAGGGCCTGTACAATATCCTACGGGTCATAGAATAATGGCCACCTATATAAAGTATAAACATCACTAGCTGACAGGTTGGTTAGCCACATTAGGTCAAATACTCGGTTGTAGAGGCTTTAAATTTACCCATCGAGTGTGGTATTCTTTCTTCAACGCAGCTTCAAACCAGCCTAACATCTTCCTAGGGTCAGCATACAGTAGGTTCAGGCGTGCCAACTGGTTGAGCTCAAAACCAGGGAGAGTCTTCAGATCATGTGGAAATCTGAAGTAGTCGATTCCCTTCTCCCTCTTCACAGCATACACATTTAGATCCTCAAAGTTAGCCCACGCTATAATATTTCCAGACAACTTTAGATGCTTCTTTACTTTGTAGAGCTTGGCGTAGGCACTCGGCTTTGGCGCTGTGCATTGGGCATGGATCTCTGCAAAAGAAGCCGCCCATTCAGCCTTTTTTATCTCAACATCGATGTCCGAGGCTTGGGCTTGGCTTTTTGATTTCCTAGCCTCCTTCTTCGTCGTATCCAGTTTAGAATGCATATCACTATCGAGAGTATCCCCAAAATTTGGAACCACATTTCCCTCTCGATTAGTATACTCTGGATAGTGTTATGCTGTGAGGTCTTCAATCTCTATCTCATCCACATCATTTAGCTCGTCATCACTAGCAGCATCGATAGTAGGGCCATCCTTAACCAATTCATTAGGGTTTAACAAGAATATTTATGTGAGTTTCTCATCAATCAGGTTTTGAATAATTTCTCCTTCTTCGGGAGTATAGCTTACTGACCTCCTGATAATCCCTTGCAGAACAACTATCATTGTGAGTTGTGACTTGATCTGCTGAAGGGGAGCAACATCGTATTCATCTCGCTGATATTATGGATTTTGATCTTGAATCATGTCTTCTTCAGCTAGTGGGGCTGAGGACGAAGCACCTTGATCCTGTGCTTTCTTGGATCGTCACTCACTTGCTTGAGTAGCAGCCGATGCAGCAGCATCAGCACCCTCCTCATCATCTCTGCTTTCATCCTCTCCTATATCATCATCTCCACCATCATCATCAGAATCATCCTCATCATTGTCATCATCATCATCGTCATCCCCTTCTCTAATCTTTAGAGGCTCATCTTTGGATCCCTTAAGCCTCAACATGAGCTTCTTTTTCTTGGCCTCCAAATCCTGTACCCTCTGTGCAGAGGATGTCTGCATCTCTCGTAGCTCTGTGATCTCAAGACTCTGAGCCTCAATCCTCTGTACAGATGAGGCATGCATCTCATGCAACACTGCTATCTCTTGGCTCTGAGCCTCAATCCTCTAGGCTTGGGAGATATTGAGCTCCACCAGCTGATTAAGCTGAGTGGCTCTCTGTTCATCCATCACCAGCAGCTTCAGTACTAACCGATTTAGGTTAGCCAGATGCTCCTCCAATCCAACAGATGGGTAAGAGGATCCAAAAGAAGGTGGGACCTGTGATGAGGTCCCAGCTCCATGAGTGGTTCTGGTGGTAGTGGATGTAGAGAAGATGGTTGGTGGGATATGTGTGGATGGTGAGGGAGCGGTTGTAGTAGTGACAGGTGGAGGTGTGGTAGTCATGATGGGTGGAGTGGTAGTAGTAGTGGTGGGTGGAATGGTGGTAGTGGATGTAGAGAAAATGGGTGGTATGGTGGTAGTGGTGGCTGGTGGAATGGTGGTAGTGGTGGATGTGGTGGTGGTAGTGATGAATGTCATCCTCCTCCTCATAGTCTTCATCACACGGGGCTGAGCCATCCTTTTTCTCCTCATGCCCCTTGAGGAGGATGCTCCCCCTGGGATGTTGTTGGGCTAATCAGGTGTGTAACTGGGATCTGCAGCTGTCTCCCCAGACTCGCTAGGGTGTCCTCCAACCACCCGAATACCTCGTTCGGTGGCAACCATCCTGCTCCCCACAGTATGAGTCAAAAGCTCCTCATCACTCTCCTCCACCTCATCAGGAGGACAGAAATCCTGATGGAAACTGGCTGTGGTGGCATCTCCATGAGTGCGTGGTGGAGGTGTAGCATGTGCATTGGTGGCCCTACAAGAAGCGGGGCCAGAGTCTCCACTAATGCCACTGTCATCATCATCGGAGTCATCCGATGGAAGAGCAATATGCTCAACATCCGAGTCACTCTCCTCATGATGCCACTTACGCCTTGTCGGCGCCACGTAATCCTCCCGGGCCAGGTGCCCGAAGAGTCTCCTCATAGGGGGCTTAACTTGCTTTCCCCTATACACCTTCATGCGACCCAATATGGTGTCATCCATCACCTGATGTACTACTACGTCCTCCTTCTCCTTAGGCAAGGACAGTAGCTTCTGATCAATGACATCTGAATGAATCGAGGGTACATACAAAACCCTCCTTCCCTTTCCCCTCAATGTTCTCCACCAGATAGGTTAAGATCATCCTAGAGAAGCTGAATGGGTGGTTCAGCACCAACCCTGTGTAAGCGTTCTAGATCTGATCGGAAAGCTCGTTGAACCCTCCCTTCCGAGAAGCTATGCACTTGAGCAGCACATGGGCGAGGTACTTGAACTAGGGGCACAGGTTGCTCTTGTTGAGCACACCTACGTTGATGTCCCCAGAGTACTTAACCCTCATGAAATATCCTCGAATAGTAAGTGTGTGTAATTGGGTCGGACAGTCAGTGTCATCCCCGAACTCTAGAATGGTCCAAAGATCATCCTCTGTGATCTCAATAGCCTCGCCGAATATTGAGCTCCTGATGAAATGGGGCTCAGAGGACCTGTCCACCACAACGCTTTCCCAGAAAGCCTGTTGGACTGAACAGTAAGGAGTACATGGTGTCGAGATAGCTCGAAATATCCTAGATCTCCGTAGAAAGGTAATAATGCCAGAGAAGTCTGCAACATTCCTTGAGGTGAGATCTAGATGAGCATAAATATTGTGCTTAGTGCTCATGGGCCAATGACTCATCATCTGTCACACAATGCAAATAAACGTTAGTGTGTGTCAATGAATAGCCATTTGAATTTCTTAACTTGAATCTTTTTGGTTTGTCATGCGAATGAACTGTGCGATTGAGGTTTAGTCGTGCGATTGAGCTCATACGTACGACTGAGCATGCGACTAGGCTTAGTCGTAGGCTATCCCAAGCAGTTGAACCAGTCGTGCGATTGAACTCATTCGCATGGTGCAATCGTGTGATTGGGTCATACGCTCAGCTCAGTCTTGCGATTGAAGTTCATCTGGGTGACCATTCGCATGACAGACTATTGGTCCATCCAAATTTTGAGCAAAGTTTAATGTTAGCCATCGTGGTTTGGCTCATTAGACTCGCAAATGTCCGATATAACACCTAACAACCTTTAATTTAACAATTTACTTAGTTTAATTATTTTCCTTGACAAACTACGTCTCGGTTCTTCTTAGGGTTCAATTCAGTCGATTTAGAGTGTGAATCGATGGAAATTTGAGTGGATTTCACCGCACATTACCTGTAGAATGACTAGAAATCGTCAGTATGCAATAATTAGTGCTCTAGAGTAATCAATTGAAAATTGGGCAAAGTAATGGTAGAGTCATGCGAGTTAGGGGCGATTTGGGAGTGATGAATGACTGCGACCGACTCCCCCTTTATTTATACTAGGGTTTCCTTCAATCGTGCAACTGAGCGCAGTCGCATGGTTGATTCGTGCGACTGAAGTTCAATCGTGCGACTAGCATAGTCGGTTACCTTCAGTCGTGCTACTAGAAGTCAGTCGTGCAATTGTGTCATTCGGTCACCTTCATCCATGCGATTGGTTCAGTTTTGTGTTTCAATCGTGTGTTTTTACTCATGCATATGGTCCAATCGCACGTCCATCCCATCCGTGTGTGTTATTCGTGTGATTGGGCTCATTCGTACGGGCCAATCGTACGACGAATGGATCAAACTCATGATTTTGAATTTATGACCATTTGACACTTAACCCCTTTTAACTTTTTGATTAAACATTTTTGAGCATTAGATCATCTCAGACATGATAATTTTAACTTAGAAACTCTAGATAACTTCAGTCGTGATCTTTTTAAACAAAACACATTTTGTCACCTCAGACGTGACCCATTTAACATTTGAAAACACGTTTGGTCACCTCAGACGTGACCCTTTTTAGTGATTAAATCCCAGATTGAATTCCACGGCATAGTCCGACGTTAACAACTAAATTGACTAAAAAATTAAAAAACTAAAATTAAAAGACAGAACTAAAATTGTTTTTGTGATTTTGTGTGAGGTGGAAATCCTAAGATAGAAATCTAACAGATTTATTTCTTGAACAGGCAGCTTCAAGTTATTTTGACCATAAGTTGAACCATTCATTATGGAATCATACAGGTAAATCAAATCATTCGGGACATGCTACCAAAATCTTTTGATGCTAGATTCTTGTTTTCATCGAGAGTCATTAGCAAGTTTAGGAAATCATACTAGTACTATAAGATGCACACATTGATTTGGACTTTCAAGAATTGTCACCATGATGATTATCAGTATAATTGTCCTCTTAAATCCATACACAGACTTTTGACACAGATTGGTGACGGTTTAAGGTTTAATTATTTCAACAAGCATTTGTGGATCCCATGCTTATATGGTAATCAACATTCCTCAAGAGATTTTTGAGCGGTCTACGGGTATTTTGCCAAGAAGAAACTATTCTTAGAGCTTTCAAAGAGAATCCAAGCCTCAGGTCAGTGCCACCGCACAGCAGAGAGGCGGAAAACAACAATGAATTCTAGAATATATACGTTATGCTTATCCTCAGGTCAGTGCAACCGCACAGCAGAGAGGCGGCAAACAAGAATGAATTCTAGAATATATATGTTATGCTTATCCTCAGGTCAGTGCCACCGCACAACAGAGAGGCGCACAACCTATCTTCTTGTTTGAGCAATTTTATTCTTTTTGCACAGATCACACCAACACCATAGGTTATTAATTTGATTGCTTTTTGCATTTTTCATCACGTGCTTTGCTCTTATTTGGTCATCCGCTCACATTTGTGGCATTTATTTTGCTCATCACCCCTTATTGGAACTCTGTTGATTGTGTTAACCAGGGATAAGATGATAACCCACAGCTTGTTAAACAACTTAGTTTGATCTTAAGATCACCAACAAGGTCTAGTTATCTATTGTGTTGATTCTACCAACACATCATCTAATGGTCTAGCAACCTCTAGGTCTACTTTCTCCGTGTTACCTTAGTAGCAGTTAGTTTTACTATCATTTTTCCTTTTATTTTTGCTTAGACTTCTCAGACTTATACTTTGAATTTCGCATCTAATACAATTTAAATCTTTTAAAGTCCCAAATTCTTTGTTCATGTGTACTATCATTTTCCATCATCGTTGAATCGATATCTCAGATACGATCTCATTTCTTTTACCTTGCCTGTTCTCCTCTGCTGTTTTTTAATACTAACTTAACATATTCTCCACCTAAAATTATAAAACCGTAAAAGATTTGCGTTTTTAGGATTTTAATAGGCGAAGAAATAAAACCACTAAATTTAATAAAATAAAACAAAATCAAAGAAAATAAAAAAAAATGGACTCGACGCATCGAACTAAACATGTTCATCTTCTGGAATAACATCACTTTTCTTTTTAACGCCGTTGACCTCTAAAAGATATAGAAAACGTGGTTTATCAAAGGCTTTTGTGTAGAGGTCAGCGCGTTGAAAATCCGTATTTATTTTAACAACATCGATTAGATTCTTTTCAAAACAATCACGTATAAAGTGATATTTAATGCTATTGTGTTTGGTCTTAGGATGTTGGACAAGATTTTTAGTAACGGCTATTGCAGCAGAATTATCAACAAATATAGGGGTGTTATAAAATTTCAAACCGTAGTCCCGCATCTGCTATTGAATCCAGATGATTTTAGAACAGCAGCTTGCCGCAGCAACATATTCAACTTCACAGGTTGACAACGCAACTGATGTCTACTTCTTACACTATCATGTGACTAATCTTCTCCTAAAGAATTGACAACCTGCTGAGGTGGATTTGTAGTTCATCTTGCAGCCGCCATAATCCGAGTCACTATACGCAGTAAGCTCAAAATCATCGTCATGAGGATACCACAATCCAAGTGTTGGTCTACCCCTCAGATAAAGAAATATACTCTTGACCCCTATATAATGGTTAACTTTTGGTTTTGCCTGATATCTTGAACAAAGACATGTGGCATACATGATATCAGGTCTTGAGGCAGTGAGGTATATGAGCGATCTAATCATTGCTCGGTACATGGTGGCATCAACCAGATCACCATTCTCGTTGGGTGCTACATACAGCAAGTGGAGTTCCAGCTGCGGAAGCATTCTCCATGTCAAACCGACTGAGAATATCCCCTACATACTTAGTCTGATGTAAAAATATCCCCTTTGGTGTTTGATCCACATGTAACCCAACAAAGAACTTCATCTCTCCCATGGCACTCATTCAAATTCTGCCTTCATTACTGCTTCAAATTCTTTACATAAGTCTTCGTTCTTGGAACCAAAAATTATGTCATCAACATAAATCTGAACAAGCAGCAGATCACCATCATTTTCTTTGATGAACAGTGTACAATCAATTACACCTCTGCGAAATCCATGTTTCACAAGGTGAGTTGAGAGTTTTTCATACCATGCTCTCGGGGCTTGATGAAGCCCATCAAGAGCCTTATCCAGTTTGTAAACTCTGTCCCGATGATATGGATCCTCAAATCCTTCGGGTTGACTGACGTACACTGTTTCCTGGATTTCACCATGAAGAAATGCACTCTTTAAATCCAGTTGATAGAATTTAATCTTCATGTAAAAGGCATAGGCTAGGAAGATACAGATGGCTTCCATTCTCGCCACAGGTGCAAATACTTCATTGTAATCAATTCCCTCGACTTGTCAAAATCCTTGAACTACAAGTTGAGCTTTCTTCCATATTATTACTCCTTGGTCATCTTTCTTACATTTCAAGACCCACTTGGTGCAAATAACCTTAGCACCTTTAGATCTATCTACCAGTGTCCATACACCTAACTTCTTGAACTGAAGAAGTTCTTCTTACATGGAACTCACCTATGCCTCATCATTTAGGGCTTCACTAATGTATTTTGACTCAAATTGAGACACAAAACAACGATATGCACCATCATGAAGGTATCCCTTTTCCATTACTGAGGCATAATCAGCTGAATATAGCTGATTTCTTGTCTGAACTCCTGTTCTGACATCCCCAATGACATTGTCCAGAGGATGATATACATTGAGGCGTGATCCAGGAGTGGTGGGAACAACTACCTCAGAATCAAGATTATGATCCGGATCTGAGGCAGTAGGAGTGTGAGGTTCCGAAGACTCAAAGGCATCAACGTCATATGCTTGTGGACTTGCCGTAGTAGGAACCTGTTCCTCCTGATCGTTCTGATCATTCTTCACGGCTTCATCATCAGAGGAGGAGTCACTTACCTCGAGTGCTCCCCCTGATTGACTAGGCAACGCACCTTGTGAACCAGATGTTGTAGAGTCTTGTGTTGGTGTGTTTAAGACATCATACATCATATTGGTTGCTAACTCGTCGTCAGAAGTGGAGAGAGGAATGTTGAAGGACTTGAAGAATCCATCATAGTCGAAAAAGAATGCGGGTCCTTTTCCAGCAGGAGGGGTAGTGTATCTCTGAACGTCGACATTACACCACACTTCTACTTGACCCGTTGATTTGTTGTAAACTCTCTTATTCGGTATGTTGTATCCTAGAAAGATTCCCTCTTCAGCCTTCTCGCTAAACTTGCCTTTTTGAGTTTTCTTCAGTAGGGTGCATAGTGCGCCAAACGATTCGAGATACTCTAGATTTGGTTTACGTCGTTGAAGTAACTCGTAACACATCTTGCCATGATGTTTTACCACCGGAACTCGATTTAACGTGTAACACGCATTGGCAACTGCCTCATTCCAAAATTGGATAGGCAGTTTCGAGTCTGCTAGCATTGTTCGTGCTGTCTCTATCAAGCTTCAGTTCTTCCTTTCAACAATCTCGTTTATCTATGGTGTGTAGGCAGATGTGAACTGATGTACAATTCCCTTTTCTTTGCAAAATGCCTCCATCCATTGGTTCTTGAACTCTGTTCCGTTGTCTGAGCAGACTTGTCTAACCTTTAGCTTGTAGAGAGATTCCAGTGTAGTTACTAACCCCATGAATGACTCAACTATTTTTTATTTTGATTCTAGAAACATCACCGAAGAGAATATTGAGTAGTCATTTGTAACTACATAGCAGTACAAGTCGTCTGCGATGCTTCTTGTACTGATTGTACCAAACAGATCCATGTGAAGAAGCTCAAGAGGCAGTTCTATGGTAAGGCCTGTTTGTGGTAAATAGACAACTGGCTAATGGGTTGAACTTTAGATTCACTGGCCCTTTTTGGTGGAGTCATGGATCTCCTTTTTGATGAGCTAGGTTTAGTGTCATGAAGTTCAAATCTTTTCCTTGGTGTCTGATAATAAGGACAGTAAGACGTGATGTGTCCCTACTTTCCACAGTTGTAGCAAGATCTACTTTCGACATGTTGGTGTAATTGTTTGGAGGTTTTAACTTGTTTAACAAAATTAGTTGTTTGAACCTTGTTAATATCTTTACTCTTTTGTTTACCTGGACTTGGACATGATGCATGTGGTTGGTTAACATGTATGGTCTTTTTTGGTTCAGACTTAGACGTGGTTGAACCTGACTTTATATTAACCTTTTCAAATTTTTCATCCAGATTCACCATAGGCATTTTACCTTTTGATTTAAAAGTGGCCTCCTTTTGTATAGTGCCAGATTCATTTGGTTTACATGTGGAATCTGGATCACTTACAACAGGAGTGGACACCACATGATCCTTGATTGGGTTGTTATTTATTGATTTGCTTTTGGCATTCAACAAGGTCTCATGTGGTGGTGGAACCACTTTGTAACCGAGTCCCTCCCAGTTGTTACATTCTCTCACTAAGTGTTGGATAATGTGAGAAGAACTTGTCCAACTATGTAGTTTTTGTTTTAATGAATTTATTTCTACTTCCAAAACTGCTTTTTCTTTCTTAGTGTCTTCTAAGAAGTTTAAATAGAACTTAATATCATTAGCTTGGTTAAAAGCCACAACTTCAGTGTTCCTAAGTTGTTTATTTAACAGTTCTATTTTCTCTTTATAATTGTGCTCATTTAATTTTAAAATACGATTTGCTTTAGTGCACAGTTGCAAGTCCTTTACCAGGCTATCATTGTGATCTAATAACCTAGCAAATTTTAAGTCTATGCTTTCCATAAATTTATTACATTCAATGCATGCATGACTATAATTTAAGACTCTTGGCAAGGGAAGATCGAGCATGATCTCCCCTCTCATCCGGTAGCCCTAGGCTCTGGGCAGACTCCCTCTCAAATCCTTATTCTCTCTACACATTGAAACTGGTATATATAGGCCTCGGCCCATATTAGATGCGACTGGGCCTATTCGTGCAATTGGCCATGCGTATGGTTCAATCATACGACTTTACCATGCGTATGGTTAAATCATACGACTGGACCATACTTATGGTTCAGTCCTACGAATGTCCCAATCGCATCTTTCAGTCGCACGACTGGTCTATTAGCATGGCTCAGTCATATGACTGAGTCTTATTCGCATATGCTCCTGCGAATGACCAAGTTTCATGTGTTTACAACATATCAGGTGTATTACATTAAGCCTACACTATTTGACAAGCGATGGACAAACTATATATGACTATATATGCTCCAACAAATTCCCCCTTGGACGTTGCTTGCGAATAGTAGATAACACCTCTTACAATCTTCAGTCAATCTTTGCTCTGGTTTTCAATAGAATCAAACGAAAAACCATATTAGCCAACGTTGTCGATCCGTCAGGTTGCTACAATATTCCTAAAAATGAATTTAGGCACAACAGCTTTCATTTACTTTACAAAACTGTAGGATTCTATGTGCCCAAGACACTTAGTATATTGATGTGGTTAGTACGTTATGATCCAAGTCGGGTTATACCCAATGACAAGCTTAGCAAACACCAATTAATATTTAATTGATGATATGATCATGCAATTAAATATCTACACCAAATTTAGAAAATGGGTTTTCTAAATAAGTTGCATATGAGATGGAACAAATTATAAGGATAATTTGTTAATGAGTTTATTATTATTTTTGTCATTTAAAAGGGTTTAAATAACATTAATAACATATGAGTGTACTTTAATTAAATTGTTTAATTAAAGAAGACATATGTCACATTTTAAATAAGTCTAGTAGATGACTTATTAATGTGTGACAAAACACTAGTTTTAATTGTGTGTGTGTTCAAGTTTTAGTGGGAAAACTTGGGTTTTAAATTCATTTTTGGCCGCCCCTTTAATGGTGATTGGACCATTTTGGTGTCTAGAAAACACACATAACTTAAATTAGTCTTACACTCTTCATTTGACCACACTCTATACATGCAAGAACAACCAAAATAATCTCTCTCTCTCTCTCTCACAATAGCTACAGCCACGAGCAGCAGCATTAGGACTTTTGAGAGCCATTTTGTGTTGATTTTGGTGTTGAATCTTCCTAACAAGAAGGTGCTTTGCAAGGAGGCTTGGGGTATACAAGCTTGAGGGCTCCTTCCTTGGAGTTTTGGCCGAATTTTCAGCATCTTTTCTACTCTTCTTTGGTCGATTTTAGGGCTGCAGAAAGGTAGATATGGCAGCCCCTTTGTGGTTGTCATATTATGTTGTTTTATGTATACATAGCATGTTTATTCACATACAAAAGATCCCTTTTGATTTGGGTTTGTTTGTCCATCTTAAAACATCATTAAGAACATGAAATTTTCACATTATAAACATGTTATAATGCTATACTTCCGCTGCGTTTTTCAGAAAGTTTAAAAGGTTAAACTTGTTTTCTTGTGTTCTATCAAACCCATCAATGGCATCAAGAGCCGGTTATGTGGATGACTTGCTTGTTTTGTCCTTTAAAATTGGTTTTAAGGATGTTTATAGACTTGTTATGGGCTGCTATATATTTTGTATGAATGATTCCCCAAACTTTGAAGGTCATATCACACATGCTAGTGATTAGATCTTGAAAGATATATATTATGAAATGTTGATTGTTTGGACAATGTTTAAAACCCAAAATTTCAGTTTATGTTGGCTGAAATTTGGTGGTTTTAAGTGGGGTTTCATTTTATGTTTTGATGATATGATCATTGGTTGTTAGTGTGCATAACCTAGCCTTTGACCTTGTGTTGTTTGGATGCTTGCAATGTTTGTTTTGGTTGTTTTCTCTGGGTTGTAATATTATTCATTTGTGCTTTGTTTAAAAATGTAATTTGTCTATTTATTCATTGGGATGTAATAATAGATTAGGAGCCTTTTTCCTTTTACTAGAAATATGTATTAGGATATATATATTTTGTAAAAGAAGATGCTCGGGATGGAAGCACAATGGAAGACACAAAAGAAGGACTCGATGCATATGGATGCAAGTTCAAGTGGGAGTCCATCAAGACCCCTATTTTGTGTTGTTTTCAACCCTTAGGAAAGACCTAATGACCACACTTGTGATGGCAAACAAGTATGGTCACAATAGTTGCTAAGGTTATGCACATTATGGTTGTTTATGTTTATGCTTGTTTGATTGTTTGGTTGATATTTTGTCATACATTACAAACTCATTAACAAAACTTTACAAGCTGAAAATTGGTAGTTCTTAATCATTAAAAGTAATAAAAGGTTATTAAAATGATTTAATGATTTTAAAGATTAAAATTGGTTTTAATCAAAGGACCATAGGGTACCTTGTATTTGAAAGCATGCAAATACAAGTACATAGAGTTTTCTAAAACTAGAATTATGAAATCTCTAAACTTTTAACAAACAAGTTCAACACCGTCCTTTTGCACAACACTTGAGTCATTTGGAAACTCTAAATGGGATAAAGGTCACCTAACCATTTAGAGGGAACTTGTGATTTAAGGTGGGGATACCACATTGGTGGGATAAAGGTCACCTAACCACTTATGTGGGTAAACTCACACGTGTGTGCAAGTAGGGTAACTTGATTTGCAAACCATGTTAAATGGATCACCTAAATGTGGTTTCCAAATGATATTGATGGGATTATCGTGCCGACTTTACATATGATGTTTAAAGGTCGATCCCATACATCTAGAAGTTGCAAATGGTTGCAACCGTCAATCGTTGACCACCTTATAATTTAAATCGTGGGATAAAGGTCACCTAACCACAATTTAAATGTAATGTTGGGTTCTAGATTTTAATATGAAAATACCTTAAAAGGCATTTATTATTAAAATTACAATATCGAAAATACTAAAATAAAACTTTGTTAAAATTTTGTAGATGGCCTCAAATAATGATAATTCCGATAACTCATCCGCTTCCAACCAATCTCTACGAGCGATCCTCCAAAAGGAACGTCTAAACCATAACAACTTCATCGATTGGTATCGAAACTTGAGAATCATTCTCAAGCAAGAGAGAAGATCGTATATTTTAGACGACCCTATCCCCGATCAACCTAGCGAGGATGATGAGGAGGCCTATAACGATTGGCTGAAATACACTGAGGACTCCGTCCAAGTGTCTTGTCTCATGCTAGCGAGCATGACTCCAGATCTCCAAAAGGAGTATGAACACCACGGAGCTTACGACATGATAACCCAACTGAAGGAAACGTTCCAACAGCAAGCAAGGGTTGAGCGCTTCGAAACGGTTCGAGCACTCCATGCATGTCGTATGGACGACAACCAATCTGTTTCATCTTATGTACTTAAGATGAAAAGTCACATTGACCGCCTCGAGAGGCTAAATTGTCCCGTCTCGAAGGAATTGGCCACGGATTTGATCCTCAATGGCCTTACCAAGAAGTTCGAGACATTCGTGTTGAACTACAACATGAATGCTTGGGACAAAAGCATTGGTGAGCTTCACTCAATGCTCAAAACGGCCGAGGCGGCCATGGGTAAAAGGGTTTTTCCCGTTCTCACCATCAATGAAGGGGAACAACAAAAGGCCTCGTCCCGCACCCAAGGCAAAGGTTGCAAAGGGTAAGGGACCCGTTTGGGGAAAAGGGAAAGGGGTGGCAAGGTGCCACCCAAACCACAAGAGAAAAAGCAAAAGGTTGCTACTAACGACCCATGCTTCAAGTGTGGGGAGATTGGACATTGGGCAAGGAATTGTCCTGTCCATCTCCAAGAGTTGAAAGCAAAGAGGGATGCCGGGCAGACCTCAGGTACAATATACATGATCCATATTGATTTAAACATGATATCCTCTAACATGGGTATTAGATACCGAATGTGGACTCACATTTGCAATTTGTTGCAGGGGTTCAAAAGAAGTAGTGACTTCAGGAAGGGGATGTAAGCCTCTACATGGCAATGGGGCTAAAGTTCAAGTTAAAGCCCGTGGTGACTACATCTTGAAACTTCCAAATGGTTTGGAATGATTTTGAACAATGTTTTGTATGCTCCTAGTTTGACTAGGAATATTATCTCTGTAGCCCTGTTAAAAACATTTGGATATGTATTATCATTTATTGAAAATGATATTCATGTTTCTTTAAATCGTATGTTCTATTTTAAAGCCATTCCCATTAATGGTATTTATGAATTGGCTCATGAAAATACTCTAAATAGCTCATTGTACCATACTAACACCAAGAAACTCAAGTTGGACTTGTGATACCTATCTTTGGCATTGTCGTCTTGGTCATATAAACAAGAAACGTATACAAACACTTCAAAAGAATGGTCTTTTAAAACATGAATATAATTCATTTGATGTATGTGAATCTTGTTTACAAGGAAAGATGACTAAGGCACCCTTTAGTGGAACTAATGAAAGGGCAAAAGATTTATTAGGAATCATACATTCGGATGTATGTGGTCCTTTTAAGCCAATGACTAGGAATGGTGAAAGATACTTCATTACCTTTACCGACGATTATAGTCGCTATGGGTATGTGTACTTATTAAGGCACAAAGATGAAGCTTTTGAAATGTTCAAAATCTTCAAGAATGAAGTAGAAAATCAACTTAACAAGTCAATTAAAGTTCTCCGTACCGATAGAGGAGGTGAATACCTGAGTGATGCTTTTCAAGATCATCTTAGGAGTTGTGGGATTGTCTCACAACTCACTCCACCTGGAACACCACAACATAATGTGTGTCTGAGAGGAGGAATCGAACCTTATTGGATATGGTTCGATCTATGATGGCTAGAAGCACATTACCTCTATCATTTTGGGGTTTTGCTCTGCTCTCCGCGGTCGTATTCTAAATATGGCCCCAACCAAAAAGGTGGAAAGGACACCTTTTGAGATATGGCATGGAAGAGTTCCATCCCTATCATACTTAAGGGTCTTGGGTTGTGAGGCTTATGTTAAGACTCCCACCCCAAACAAATTAGATGTCCGATCCACCAAGTGTATCTTTATTGGATATCCTAGAGATTCTATGGGATATTATTTCTATGATCCATGGAACAAAAGGTGTTTGTTGCCAGAAAGGGTGAGTTCTTAGAAGCAAAGTTCCATATGGGAGAACTAACTGTAGAACAGTGGATCTTGAGGAGGATCAAGAACCACAACCCGATACATGTTTTGTTGAAACTAGCACTCAACATGAGGATGTTGAAGATGATCAAATGGTTGATCAATACACACAAAACGTTCGCAGAAGTGGTAGAACTAGTAATCCACCTGAAAGATATGGATTTTTCATGGATGGATGCTATGTGGTAGATTCAGATGAACCAACCACATACCATGATGCAGTGTCCAATTTGGATTGTGACAAATGGCTTGAGGCCATGAACGTTGAGATGCAATCCATGTATGACAATCAAGTTTGGGAACTTGTTGTGCCACCTCTTAATTCCAAGGTAGTTGGAAGTAAGTGGGTTTCAGAAGGAAAACCGATATGATGGAAACTTGGATACTTATAAAGCTAGACTTGTAGCAAAGGGTTTCACTCAAACTCAAGGGGTTGATTATGATGAAACCTTCTCACCTGTTGCGATGCTAAAGTCTATAAGGATATTGTTTGCCATAGCTGCTCATTATGATTATGAGATTTGGAAAATGGATGTCAAAACGGCTTTCCTAAATGGATATCTTGAGGAAGATGTTATATGGTTCAGCCTGAAGGTTTTGTCGATCCAAAACATCCTAATAAAGTATGCAAGTTAAATAAATCAATCTATGGATTGAAACAAGCATCTAGAAGCTGGAATCATCGTTTGATAAGGAGGTAAAGAATTTGGCTTCATCAAAAACGCTGATGAGGCTTGTGGTATAAGAAGGCTAGTGGGAGCACAATAACTTTCCTAGTATTGTATGTTGATGACATACTACTATTTGGAAATGACATTCCAACCTTGGAAGGTGTAAAAACCTGGCTTGGAAGTTGTTTTTCCATTAAGGATCTTGGTGAAGCTGCCTATATTCTGGGAATAAAGATCTATAGGGATAGATCAAGGCGGTTGATTGGTTTGAATCAAAGTGCATACATTGATAAGATCTTGAAAAAGTTCAAGATGGAGAACTCTAAGAAAGGTACCGTACCTATTCAAAGAGGAACGATATTGAGTACGACTCAATGTCCTAGCTCAAAGGATGAGCAAGATAAAATGAAGGCAATCCATACGATATCTGCTATTGGATCCATCATGTATGCAATGATATGCACTCGACCGGACGTGTCATGCGCCTTAAGCATGACAAGTCGTTACCAGCAAAATCCTGGAAACAGTCATTGGATGGCTGTTAAGAACATACTTAAGTACCTAAGGAGGACAAGAGATATGTTCCTAATCTATGGATCTGGTGATGAGGAACTCGTTGTAAAAGGTTACACGGATGCGAGTTTTCAAACCGATCGTGATGATTCTCGGTCACAATCAGGATATATTTTCATTCTGAATGGAGGAGCGGTCTCTTGGAAGAGCTCAAACAGGATGTGGTGGCTCTATCAACTACAGAATCAGAATATGTCGCCGCCTCATTAGCAGCTCAAGAAGCTGCATGGTTGAAGAAATTCATTGCCGATCTAGGGGTTGTCCCTTCCATTCAGGACCCCCTAGAGATCTTTTGTGATAACGAAGGTGCGATTGCTCAAATCAAGGAACCTCGTGCTCATCAAAAGACTAGGCACATTGAGCGGAGATTCAACTACATACGAGATGAAGTTGAAAAAGGAAAGATATGTATTCGCAAAGTTCACACGGATCAAAACATTGCGGATCCTCTCACGTAGCTCCTTGAAAAGGCAAAGCATGAAGGTCACACTTGTGCCATGGGACTTCGATATTCTAGTGATTGGATTTGATCGGTAAACTTTGTATTTGGATATGTGGAACTCTTATTATTTGAATAAAATTATTTGGTATAATGTTTCAATTAATGTTCCAATTTAGCATGTTTAATCCATGAGTAAATTGTTTACTCTAAATGTCCGTAGTCGTTCACACTTGTGGGAACAAGAGTTGAGGGTAAGATTATTATGAACTTGGATTGGTTGATATTCATAAGGATGAATATAGAGCAATGGGTTGCTACCAAGGTTCATAGATATTTGTGGGATACAAATATTGGACTAACCCGCATCTCAAATTTTACTACATGGAATCTTATTGATTGATCATAAGTAAATTTGTGTAAAGGCGAATATCAATTGGTATCCTCCGACCTGAGATACATATTGGGTTTGATATTCACCAAGTATTATACCTTGAGCTTATTCTTCACTGTCCTGAAATATTGGACAACACATAAGGGTATGTTCAGATATGACACGAGGTGTTTGTGTGAGAAACGTATGTAGTCAAGATGGAATTTGTTTCTTATTCGTTGAGAGTTAGATGTCTAAGGCCTGATAAGTTAAATCAACAAGGAATGATCATTCTGTGTCTTGGATTTAACATGACATTTGTAACAAAAGGATAAATGATTGATTCACCTAAATCATTTCAAGTAGGGTACTTGAAAGGGATGATATTATTGAATGGCTATAAGTCATGCGTATTAAGGGTAGTAAACCGTTGTTAGGCGGTATTTACTGCTTGCATCAATCTTCTATGAATCTTGGGCAAGTGGGAGATTGTAGGATTCTATGTGCCCAAGACACTTAGAATATTGATGTGGTTAGTACGTTATGATCCAAGTCGGGTTATACCCAATGACAAGCTTAGCAAACACCAATTAATATTTAATTGATGATATGATCATGCAATTAAATATCTACACCAATTTAGAAAATGGGTTTTCTAAATAAGTTGCATATGAGATGGAACAAATTATAAGGATAATTGTTAATGAGTTTATTATTATTTTTGTCATTTAAAAGGGTTTAAATAAAATTAATAACATATGAGTGTACTTTAATAAATGTTTAATTAAAGAAGACATGTGTCACATTTTAAATAAGTCTAGTAGTGATCTTTTATAGTGTGACAAAACCTAGTTTTATTGTGTGTGTGTTCAAGTTTAGTGGGAAAACTTGGGTTTTAAATTCATTTTTTGGCCGCCAAATAATGGTGATTGGACCATTGTTGCGTCTAGAAAACACACTAACTTAACATGAGGTTACACTCTTCATTGACAGAACACTCTATACATGACAAGAACAACCAAAATAATCTCTCTCTTCTCTCTCACAATAGCACAGCCACGAGCAGCAGCATTAGGCTTTTGAGAGCCATTTTTGGTTGATTTTGGTCTGTGGAAATATTCATAACAGAAGGTGTTTGCCAAGGAGGCTTGGGGTATACAAGCTGAGGGCTCTCTTGAGAGTTTGGCCGAAATTTGTCAGACATCCTTTTCTATCTTTGGGCGATTTAGGGCTGCAGAAAGTAGATATGGCAGCCCTTTGTGGTGTCATATTATGTTGTTATGGTATACATATGCATGTTGTTATTCACATAACAAGAAGATCCTTTTGAGTTGGGTTTTGTTGTCCATCTTAAACAATCATTAAAGAACATGAAATTTTCACATTATAAACATGTTATTAATGCCTATAGCTGCCGACATGCGTCTTTTCAGAAGTTTCAAAGGTTAAACGTGTTGTCTTGGTCTATCAACCATCAAAAACATCATCACAGTAGCAAGATGCCTGCAGGATCGTTCAAGGGCTTGAACACATTACAACACAACAACACAATGAGGAGATTAACTAAACGTTAATCAAACAGTGAACTAGGTAACCAAAGGTGATGCAGAGAACACAAGTAAAGCAAGAGACAGAACAAGAGAGTATAGTTTTCAAGGTAGCAGTATATTGCTTTCTCAAGTTCTTTTACAAGTGTTACAAAGCATAAGAAAGATACAAGAACTTGGAATACTTATACTACAACCTACAGCCGGCTATACTATGAAAGCCAGCTGGATACAATTGACTAGACACTAACAAAATCAATTGTAGGATCAAAAGGCATATCTGCCTTTTGACCTTGTGACTATGACATGCCATAGCTCACATCCTTATACATTACAAAAAGGATAAAGTACATAAAGTGGAAAGTTTCAGACTCAAGACCTCAATGTACAGTTACCAAAAGCATGGACCTTTTCACCAACTCTTGTAAGTTGGTGACTTATCAGAGACGCAGCGGAAAAGGTGCTTTATGGAACAGTACATCAGATAAAGCATGTGTACTAAAAGTCTTCGGAAGAAATCTGTCTTCATAGGTTGAAGCTTCGGAAGACTTTGTCTCTTCAAGCTTCGGAAGACTTCATGTTAGGCTTCGGAAGATATTGGTCTTGGCTTCGGAAGATATTACACTTAGAGTATTTTCTAATGCTTTGTGTAATTCTTCCGAAGCATTCTTCACTTCAGTACTTAGTGCATGTTGCTGAAACACTTAGGCAGTTTTGGGTTGCATCAGACTTCAGGAATCCTTACAAACTCCCCTAGGCTGATGCTACCAAAACACTTAGAAGATCTTTAAATGTTTGTAGTCTTCAGAATAATCAAGACCATCCCTTTCTTCATTTGATGGTCAGGATCATCAAGACTCTCATAGTATCTTCTCATTTCAAAGAGATCATGCAGAGGTAAGTTGATTATGTCTTGCCATGAGTAGACATTTTCAACACCTTGATCTCTGATAACATTCCATCTTTCTGGATTGGTAGAGTAAGTCCAGGATAAGATGGGTGTCTCGGTTGCTAGAGGAGCCACTTGCATAGGAGTTGATTGGGCTGCCTCATCATGCACTTCCTCAGGTTGATCTGATTCAGCCTGGGGTGTAGAGGTAGATGACTTTGGCTTCTTCTTTTTAGTCTTTGGTTTAGAGGCCATTTTCTTCTTCCTCTTTAATGTCTTTAACTGAGAAGACTGGTCTGCAGCACCATGTTGATCATCAGTGTCTTTCTCAGTTGGGTGTTCCTCCCTCACAGGTTCAGAAGGAGAGGGAGTTTGACCCTGTCTTGGATCAGAAGATGAAGTTTGCTGAGGCTCAGCTGGAGGTTCTGGTTCAGGTGTCTCTGGTTGTTCAAACTTGACCTCCACTTCAGGTGGGACTTGACTTGGAAGAGAGTGCAAGTCAATGAGTTCACCACTTTTAATCTTCTGCTTGATTACCCTTATATGCTCATCCATTGTAGATAGAGACATGGGACCAAGTCTCCTTCCGGAGAATCCATATGACTTCAAGAAGCTCATCATTCTTTGTCTGTCAGCAGACTTCTTTGCATTCTTTTGAATGATGGCTCTTGACTTTGCAGCTTCTTCCCTTAGCTTCCTTTTGGTTGTTTTTCTTTCTTTGACTAACTCAAGCTCAAGTTGCTTTAAGTACTCGAACTCAATGAAGTCATAGGACAGGGGAAGAAGTGTATTTGCCTGATAGAAGCCTGTGGCACTCAGGTAGTTTATCATTTTGATTCTATCCTCTTCTTTATCTACCTGAGGTTCTTGTGGAGCCACATCTTCCTGTGCAGGACTTTCTTGAACTGGAGAGAGAGGGGAGTATGCTTGTGAAGTCTTTTCTGTCTCCTCTCCTCTTTGAATTGGAGAAGTAACCTTGCATCCTCTTTCTCCTTTATCTCTCTTGACACTTCCATGTCAGCCAGTTCATTCACTCTTCTAAGGGGAGGGAGATGATTTCATCAACATCATAGTTCCTGGTCTGTAAATAATTAATCCTGACTGCCCTTTGTTCATCATTTTGAGTATTTGGTCTGGGGGCAGCCCTGATTGCAGCTTGCATGAATTTTGATGACCCAGAAGAACTTTCTCCCCTTAGCCTCCTTTTCCTCTCTCTCTCTCCTCCTCAATTTCCTCAGGAGTCATTATCCTTTTCCCTTTGTCACCAACAGACCTTTGTGACTCAGGGTGGATTGAGGCTTGGCCTTCATTGCTTGGTGTAGCTTCCATGCTCTGGCCAGAGAGAGGCTGAGAGACACCTTCACCAGCAGGTGTCTCAGATGGAGTTTGGACCTCTGCAGCAGTGTTGATGGTGAGACAAGGGTCTCAGGTTCTGCCACTGGGCCTTCAGCCAAGGTTTCCCCTATGAAACTAATCTTAGGGTCCACCTCAGCATCCAGTTGACCGATGACATTGCCTGATTGCCTAAGTCTCCTTCTTAGAGAGAACTCTGCAAGGATCCTGTCTTGGATTCTTTGAGCCAGCCTGTCAGCTTGTCTAGATTTGCTTGGGTTGACAAGTGGCATGTTGACTAAATCCAGTCCTTCATAGAAGCTCAGGCTTTGGAACTGAAAGACTTCTTGTTGACCTTGAACTCTGTGAAGTATGAGGGCTCTTCTGTCATCATCATACCTCCATCTGATGATGTAGTTGCCAGTTCCATGTGGTGGAGATGAGACAGCCCTTGGTATACCTTCCTCAAAGAGACTCCTGATGAGAGAGTCTATAGAGTCCACATTAATGTGAACTTGAGGAAGTTGCTGAGAATGCACAACAGCAAGTGAGGATGGTGAGTCCTCTATGTCCATTCTCTTTGAAGAACTCCCAGGTTCTGTGGTTGTGATAACTTTCTCCCCCTTTTGGTAGCATCACCCACTTGCATAGGTGAGCTGGAGGATAAATCAGTCACTCCACAGGTTCTTGTGTTCCTGGTTGAGCTCTCCTTAAAGGTCTCTCAGCTAGTTTTTCCTGCAGATATGAAATCTGGAGTTGCTGATCATTGACCCTGTTTTGCAGGGTAGTCACCTGAGATTCCAAGTGACTAACCTTAGAGACTAGATAGGTGCATGTTTGTGACAATTGTTGTACCTTTAGTCTCAAATTCCCCTCATCTTCATCAGAAGAATCACTGGGGGATGAGAGGATTGGACCAAAGTCCCTTCTCTCACCACCAGCTTGAGTTTCTTGGCTGCTGGTTTTCCTCTGCTCACTGGCAACCTCAGTTAAGATGCCAATGGGCTGAGTTGCCATGGTTGAGGTCTTAATGATGTAATCACTTTCAAAAGTGAGAGCCTCTTCCATATGGACATCCTGAACAGGTTCAGATGTGTCCACCTCAGTAATAGGTGACTGATGAGGGATAGACTGAGGAGAGTCAGAGGTACTCATCTCTCTTGAGTAGGGGAGGAGAAGAGAGACTCATGGTACTCACTGAATCCTAAGTCTTCATCAGTGTAAAAGGATAGGTTGGGAATTGGTTGGTTAGATCCAAAGGCTGGGGATGGTAGCTGTCCCCTGAAGGTTGTTCACTTGAGTGTTGAGACTCAGAGTGAAGGCTTACAGTTGTTGGGCTAATGAGCTCATCAGGTTGAGCTTGAGGAACCTCAGCCCTGATAGGTAAAGTAATGGGAGTGGTTTGCTCCTCAGGAGAAGTGGGAGCTCTGGAGTCCACTTCTTCCTGTAAGGTTGAGTATTTGGGGGCCTGCACAGACTCAATAGCCTGAGCAGGGGTTCGTTGGGATTTTCTTTTGTAGGTGATGAATATTGGAGGTTGTGAAGAGGGTAGGAGAGCAGTAGGTGTGGGTTCAACACTAGCTTGGACTGCTATGTTGTCACCTTGAGCAATGAGCTCTAACATTTTTGGGACTAGGGCTGTTTCTACCCCTGAGAAGCCTACAGTTGGCTTCTTCATAATTTTAAAGATGCCGGGCTTCATCTGTCCCAGTTTAAGAATATTGCCTGTTTCCCTCAACTGTGAGCCCAGTTCACAGTTAAGAATGTGTTGAACTATTGCAAACATGTAATATTCTAAGGAGTCTAAGTTTGCAAGTAAATTAGTATAAACAAATTGTGAATACCTGAACTTGACCCCCTGAACCATCCCATGAACTATAAAGGAGAGATCCTCAGGAATCTGGTCCCATCCACCATGCTTGTTTGATAAGCTGTGGATAACCACATGGAGCAGGTATTTCCACTGGGATGAGACCTTCCCTTTCCTGAAGGTCTTTACAGAGAAATCTCCTTCATAGCCCATCTGCTCGAAGGAATGATTAACCGCTTCTTTTGGAAAGAACACTTCACCTGCTTCATCATCCAGCTGAAGATGTCGGTTGATGATGGCCGGAGTGATGAAAATTGTTCTCCCCTGCACTGTGGCAGACAGTGCCTTCTCCCCATCCATAATGACCTCTTGGCAGGTCTTCCAGAATTCAAGCAATGATCCTCATATAGAGGAGGATCAATGGTTAGGGAGGTGAAGTAGTGAGACAAAGACAAGAAACGGCAAACCTCTGAGAAATGAGGATCTTTGTCAGAGCATAACAGAGCAACCTGATTGTGTTGTCTGTGTAGCTGCATGGCAAAGTGAGGATCATTTCTGTGTGTAAGGTCAGCCATTGTGAGGTAGCTCAGAGATGAAGAGAAAAGAATGGGAAGTAAATTTCAGAGAGAAAGCTTTGGGTTTTAGGTATGGAAGAAAAGCAGATGATAGAAGAGGGGGGAAACCGTTGGGTTTATATGAGAGAGAAGGATTTCAGATAAAGTTTAATGAAAGAGGATAAACTTTGAAATCCGTATGTCGGTCCCACCTCTGAAAAAGTAGTTTACCTTTTTGCTCAAAAAGTAGTTTTCTTGGAATTCGAAAAGCTTCCGAAAGTAATTTGTCTTCGGAAGTTTGATTGAAAAAGCTTCCGAAGCTAAAGTGACTTCGGAAGAATTTTCCTGAGAGTCTTAAAGATTTATGCTTCGGAAGAGAAATAAACTTTTGGATGCTTTGTATAAGAATGAACAAAGCTTCCGAAAGTAATTTTTGCTTCGGAAGGAAAAAGTCCTTAAAAATGAATAAGTGTCTAAGTTGAGAATTTTAAGCTTCGGAAGATAAAGTTTGACTTCTTCCGAAGGTAAAATTCTTAGACAGTCATTTATTTTGAAGACATATTTTTCTTCCGAAGGTAAAATGTTATCTTCCGAAGTGTCAGAAAATTTTCAAGAATCCAAGGAAAGTCTTCAAAAAGAGTTTTTCATTCAAAGAAAACATGAGCTTATGAAAGTGATGAACTAGACAACTTAGGACACACATATTTTAAGAAGAAATAATTAGAATTAGTTTTTAAAAAATCTACTCAAAGTTAATCATCCCAATAGCTGATATCAGATATTTAAATCTCTGTTCATCAAAAGCTTTTGTGAACAGATCAGCATATTGTTCATCTGTGTGAACTTTGACTAGTTTAATTAACCCCTTTTCATAGTTATCTCTTATTAAATGATACCTGATGTTGATGTGTTTGGTCCTTGAGTGCTGCACAGGGTTCTCAGTGATAGAGATAGCACTGTTGTTGTCTATGTGGATAGGAGTCTCTTTGAAGTTAAATCCGTAGTCTAGCATCTGATTTTGAATCCAAAGCACTTGAGCACAGCAGCTTGCAGCAGCAATGTATTCAGCCTCAGCAGTTGATGCAGACACACAGGTTTGTTTCTTGCATTGCCATGAGACAACCTTCCACCAGGAATTGACATCCCCCAGATGTAGACTTTGCAGTCATGTTGCAACCACCATAATCACTGTCTGTATAGGCATACAGATTGAAATTAGAATTCTTTGGATACCATAAACCAAGTGTTGAAGCCTTTGAGGTATCTTAAAATCCTTTTCACAGTGATTAAGTGAGACATCTTAGGATTAGCTTGATATCTTGCACAAATACATGTAGCAAACATGATATCAGGCCTGCTAGCTGTAAGATACATAAGAGACCCAATCATAGCCCTGTATAAGTGCTCATCTACACACTCCCCCTCAAGATCTGGACCAAGAGAGTGGTTTCTGGCTATGGGTGTCTTAGCAGTCTTACAATCAGTCATGTTGAACCTCTTGAGTATATCTTGAATATACTTTGACTGACTTATGAAAATGCCATCTTCAACCTGCTTCACTTGAATTCCCAGAAAGAAATTAAGTTCTCCCATTGAACTCATTTCAAATCTATCTTTCATCAGCTTTTCAAAGTCTTTGCAGAGCCTTGAATTGGTTGAGCCAAAGATGATGTCATCCACATATACTTGAACTAGCAGAATGTCGTTTCCTTGTCCTTTGATGAAGAGAGTTCCATCTATAGTACCTCTCCTGTAACCATGTTTACAGAGATACTCAGACAGTGTCTCATACCACTTCCTGGGTGCCTGATGCAGCCCATAGAGAGCTTTGTCAAGCTTGCAGACATAATCAGGATGATCAGGATCTACAAAACCAGGTGGTTGTTTGACATAAACCTCCTCATCAATCACTCCATATAAGAAAGCACACTTTACATCAAGTTGGTAGACCTTGAAGTTCTTGGATGCAGCAAATGCCAGGAATATCCTAACAGCTTCTAGTCTAGCTACAGGAGCAAAGACATCAGTGTAGTCAATCCCTTCTTCTTGTGTGTATCCTTGAACAACTAGTCTAGCCTTGTTCTTGATGATGATTCCTCTATCATCCTTTTTATTCCTAAAAACCATTTGGTTCCAATGGTAGTCTTCCCATGAGGAAGAGGACAAAGGTTCCAAACTTTCTGTCTTTTGAATTGAAGCAGCTCTTGTTGCATAGCTTCAACCCAACTTCCATCCTTTAGAGCCTCCTCAACTTTCTTTGGCTCTAACTGGGATAGAAAACAAGAGTGAAGACAAAATTTGCTTCATGGGTTTGCCCTCTTGTCTTTACCCCGGAGATAACATCTCCAATGATGTTTGTAGTAGGATGAGACTTGTGGATCCTTAGCTGAGGGATCACAGCAAGTTGCTGAGATAGATCCAAATTTGAGAAATTTAGATCTGGTCTTGAAGATTGATCCTCCACATTATCACACTTATCAAGATTAACTTGATCCAATGAGTGTGTGACATCATTGATGTTATCATCTATGGTATGGTTATTAGCATCAAGAGATTCTTGATCACTTTCACCATCACCATTGTTATCTTCTGCAATTGAGGTGTCTTTATCTGGTTGAGAGGCCTCTGAACTGGAATTTGAAGGCATGCCAGATGTATCAGCTGGATTTGTCATTGTTGTGCTGATAGAAACCTCATTTGCTGAAGTGGTTCAACTGGAGCTGAAGGTCTTCCAAGCTCAATCTTGGATCAGGATCACCTGTATTTAAATTTTCTGCAGATCCTGAAACATGCTCACAAGATTTATTAAAACAGTTGGTAACTAAATCAAGATCAAATAGCCAATCCGGACCAGAACCAGCCACGGAGTGTGCTCATTGAAAGTCACATTGGCTGACTCCTCAATGATTCTAGTTCTGAGATTGTATACTCTATAAGCTTTAGCTTGAGAAGAGTATCCAATGAAGTGTCCATCGTCTGATTTCTCAGCAAACTTGGCAACTTGATCTTTGGTATTCAAGATGGTGCAGGGACATCCAAATGACCTGAGAAAACCAATGAAAGGTTTCCTCTTGTGCCAAAGTTCATAAGGAGTCTTACCATGTGTCTTAACTACTAAGACTCTGTTTTGCACATAGCAGGCAGTATTAACTGCCTCTGCCCAGAAGGTGATAGGCAGTTTAGAGTCAGACAACATAGTTCTTGCAGCTTCAATAAGTGTCCTGTTTCTCCTCTCAGCAACTCCGTTTTGCTGAGGAGTCCTGGGAGCACTGTATTGTCTTGTAATACCCTTTTCATCAAAATGTATCAAGGATTTGGTTTTGAATTCAGTTCCTTGATCACATCTTATGGTTTTGACCTTGTGATCACATTGATTCTCAATCTTTAAGATGAAATTCTTTAGAATCTCAGGAGTCTCATCTTTAGTTCTAAGAAAGAAAACCCAAGTGAATCTTGTAAAATCATCTGTGATCACTAGACAGTATAAGGTCCTTCCTAAACTCATTACACTGGTGGGGCCAAAGAGATCCATATGTAATAAGTGTAGGGGAGTAGTGATGGAGTTCCTTTCCTTAGGCTTGTGAGATACCTTGTGTTGCTTCCCTTTCAGGCATGCAACACAATGATCATCACTTGTAAACTCTTTCTTTGGCATTCCAGTTACCAGATCATGTTTGATTAATTTATTCATATTCTTAAAGTTTACATGGCACATTCTTTTATGCCATAGGAAAGACTCATCACTATTTGCTTTAGATAGAAAGCATGAAACTTCTCCAGAGGGAGATGTTTCTTGCAAATCCATCTTGTACATGTTCCCTTTCCTGGGGGCTCTGAGCAGAATATGCTCATGAGGAATGACCACTCCAGGTTTGAGAACAATGCACTCATGCTCAGTGAAGAGCATGTTATGACTCTGATCACAAAATTGAGATACACTCAGAAGATTGTACCCAAGCTCCTTAACAAAGTTTACCTTCTCAATGCTGAGCTTACCATTTGTGACCTTGCCCCTTCCATAAATGTAACCACCTTCATTTCCTCCAAAAGCAACTGGTCCTCCATCAATTCTCTCAAAATTATGAAGTAAAGACCTATCGCCTGTCATGTGCCTGGAACAGCCACTGTCAATTATCCAGACATTCTTGTTTGTCTTGAGCTGTTCCTGCACAAAGAAAATGATTAGTTACATTTGGAAACCCAAGCCTTACTTGTCTTGGGTTCAGTAAGTGTAATAGAAGGTAATGCAACAGTAATAGATCCTATGGTTGTACAGAGGGGATCTTCGGCTGTTGTTGATGGAGAAACCTCAGTCATTTGGTCTTTCTTAGACTTCCACACCACCTTTGGAGTCTTGGACTTGACCTTCAAAACCTTAGAAGCTTTTGGAGCTTCACAAGTTTTAATGACTGATACTTCGGAAGAATCTACAGTCACTGCAGACTTTAGTACTTCGGAAGAATCCTTTCTTCCGAGACCAACTTTGCTTCCGAAGGTAATTTTCCATTTACCTTCTTCTTTGATTTGGAGCTTCCGAAGGAAACAGACTTTCCTTCCGAAGCTTGAGACTTCTTGAGATTCTTTGAAGTCTTTGTATTGGTGTGGATAGTACTTTTAGGATTGTATGGACAATCCTTGGCAATATGAGAAGTACTTTCACACATAACACACAACATTTTCTTCTTCAAAGAAATCTCCTTTTGAGAGCAAGACTGGCCTTGGTCACATCCCTTTTTCACCTTCATCTTGGTAGATTCAGATACAGTTCCCTTGGGCTGTGAACTGTTCTTGGAATTTGATGGTCCAGGCTGTGCAGCAGTGGTACACAGCAGCTCAGTCTTCTTCTTTGTACTGAGATGATTTGAACATGAACCAGAACTCTTGGATAAGAGGCTTTGGTGGATGTCTTCAGTCCTTATTGCTTTGAAACCTGCAGAGATGAACACTTGTTTCTGCTTAGCATCAAAGGTAGCCTTGATTTCTTGAGCCTTCTTTGCTTTCCTTTTGCTCTTCCTGATCAAGTTCTTTCTCTTGGACTTGGTCATCACAGTTAATTTCTTCTCCTCAGAAGGATAGTGGCCCTTGGAGGAATCCTCTTCTTCACTCTTCTCAGAGGGATTCCTCACTATCACTTCTTCATCATCCTCACTTACTGGATCTATGAGAGGAAGCTCATCTTCACAAGTTCCACACCTAGGAGATCTTACAGACAAGATTGTGTGTGGAGGAGCTATCTCATTTGATCCCAGTCCCTGTCTATTTTGATAACAAACCTTATTGTGTAGGGATGAGGATATCATGTTCTTGAAGGTCTCTTCTTCAAGAACACTTTTCTCTGCCAGGGCTTTGCTGATCACAAGCTCAGCCTGGCACTTAGTCAACTTAGTGATGAGATCTTGGATCTGAGTTTTAAAATCTGTATGTTCATGTTTTAGTACTGAAATGGTTTTCTCCAAGTCTTCTATCTTTAACTTGTAATCATTTTCAGACTTTCTAAAGTCAGATTTTAATATGTTTAATGACTCAAGATCAGATCTCATCTCTAGGTTGTAGGACCTGTATCTATTTACTTTAGCAATGCATTCAGGGGAGCAAAGATGTTCTAATACCTTGGCTTCATCATGATCAGCCATCAATGCTTGGTTTGGAGAAGCATCCTCCACCTGAAAACTCCAGTCAAATCCTCCCTCTTCAACAGCAACCGCAGCATGTTGCTTTGTCTTCTCAGCCTGAGGGGTATTGTTGTGTGTAGTTTGGTCTGAGTTGTGTTTGACCCCCATTTGCTCTGGGTGCCTTACACTCCCTGGCGAAGTGACCCATAAGGTTACAATTGTAACACTTAACTTTGCTTTTATCCAGCCCAAACTTACCACTGGTAGCATTGCTTGGAAATTTTCTTCCTGTCCTCTTGTAGAACTTCTTGGCTCTGTGAGTGAGAAGAGCCATCTGCTGAACTATCTCCATGTATTCCAGGTCATCTGGATGGATACAGTCTAGATCTTCAAGAGTGAAGAGATAATTTCCACAGCTTTCATCTGCAGACACAAAGGCTTGAGAAGAACTTGTCTCTTGGAATGGGCTTCCTTGAGTAAAGTTCTCCCTTGGTGTCTCCGGGAAGGTGATGAAAGGACCCTTTTGTGAGTTGTCAGGGTAGCATAGGAGATGATGTTGGGGTTCTATGCTGTCCCTTTCACCACATGAAGGGCTGAACCCATTTGATTGTTAGAGTTGCCAGATGAACCTTGTAAGTTCATCTCCATCTGGTATCCACTGAGAATCCCATATAACTCTGTCAGAGTAAGAGTTTTAAGGTTCTCAGTCCTCTTGATTACCACACAATAGTGTGTCCATTGCCTAGGAAGTGAGGACATGAACTTCCTTACAATGTCTCTGTTCTCAAGAGGAACTCCTCCATCCACAAGGGTATCCACAATCTCAACATACCTGAAGTATTGTTGGGTCATGGTTTCACTGTTTTAAAGGTGAAATTTTCAAACTGCTGCTTCAGAAGATCTTTCTTGTTCTCCTTGGCTTCAGAGGAGCCTTCATACATCAGCTTCAGTGCATCCCACAGCTGTTTAGCTGTTTTGCACTTCTTAAAACCTCTGTACACAGAGTTTGGGATAGCAGTCTGAAGAGCAGTCATGGCCTTCCTGTCAATCTCTACTCTTTCCTATCTTCATCTGAGTAGTTGGCCACATCTTTAGGAATCATACCAGCACCGGTAGCAGAGGGGGTGCTGGGTATGAAAGGTCCATATTCAACAGATTCCCACATTCTTGAGTCAAGAGACCTGATGAAGCCTTCCATCCTCATGCACCAGGTGTCGAAGTCATCAAGAGTGATCAATGGGGATTTGTTCATGGTTCCAGTCTCCATATCAGTCTTTGAGATGGAAGCCATTTGAAAAAGTTTAGTTTTTGTGTGTGTGAGGGATCTTAAGATGGTTAGATCTTATCACGAGCCTGAATGCTCTGATACCAATTGCAGGATCGTTCAAGGGCTTGAACACAATTACAACACAACAACACAATGAGGAGATTAACTAAACGTTAATCAAACAGTGAACTAGGTAACCAAAGGTGATGCAGAGAACACAAGTAAAGCAAGAGACAGAACAAGAGAGTATAGTTTTCAAGGTAGCAGTATATTGCTTTCTCAAGTTCTTTTACAAGTGTTACAAAGCATTAGAAAGATACAAGAACTTGGAAACTTATACTACAACCTACAGCCGGCTATACTATGAAAGCCAGCTGGATACAATTGACTAGACACTAACAAAATCAATTGTAGGATCAAAAGGCATATCTGCCTTTTGACCTTGTGACTATGACATGCCATAGCTCACATCCTTATACATTACAAAAAGGATAAAGTACATAAAGTGGAAAGTTTCAGACTCAAGACCTCAATGTACAGTTACCAAAAGCATGGACCTTTTCACCAACTCTTGTAAGTTGGTGACTTATCAGAGACGCAGCGGAAAAGGTGCTTTATGGAACAGTACATCAGATAAAGCATGTGTACTAAAAGTTCGGAAGAAATCTGTCTTCATAGGTTGAAGCTTCGGAAGACTTTGTCTCTTCAAGCTTCGGAAGACTTCATGTTAGGCTTCGGAAGATATTGGTCTTGGCTTCGGAAGATATTACACTTAGAGTATTTTCTAATGCTTTGTGTAATTCTTCCGAAGCATTCTTCACTTCAGTACTTAGTGCATGTTGCTGAAACACTTAGGCAGTTTTGGGTTGCATCAGACTTCAGGAATCCTTACAAAATCCCCTTAGCTGAGCTACCAAAAAAATAGAAGATCTTAAATGTTTGTAGTCTTCAGAATAAATCAAAACCATCCCTTTCTTAGGGAGGGTCAGATAATAATAGACATCTCATAGTATCTGCTTCATTTCAGAGATCATGCAGAGGTAAGTTGATTATGTCTTGCAATGAGTAGACATTTTCAACACCTTGATCTCTGACAACATTCCACTTTTGGATTGGTTTATGTGAGTAACGTCAGGTAAGAGGGGTCCGGTGCTAGAGGAGCAAATGCAAGGAGTTGATTGGGCTGCATCTCATGCACTTCCTCAGGTTGATCGAGAGCACCCTGGGGAGTAGAGGTAGTGACTTTGGCTTCTTCTTTTTGTCTTTGGTTTTAGAGGCATTTGTCTTCCTCTTTAATGTCTTTAACTGTGAAGACTGGTCTGCAGCACCATGTGATCACAGTGTCTTTCTCAGTTGGGTGTCCTCCCTCAAGGTTCAGAAGGAGAGGGAGTTTGACCCTGTCTGGATCAGAAGATGAAGTTTGCTGAGGTCAGCTGGAGGTTGGTTCAGGGTCTTGGTTGTTCAAACTTGACTCCACTTCATGTGGGACTTGACTGGAAGAGAGAGTGCAAATCAATGAGTCACCACTTTTAATCTTCTGCTTGATACCCTTATATGCTCATCCATTGTAGATAGAGACATGGGACCAAGTCTCCTTCCGGAGAATCCATGGACTTCAAGAAGACTCATCATCTTTGTCTGTCAGCAGATTCTTTGCATTCTTGAATGATGGCTCTTGATTGCAGTCTTCCCTTAGCTTCTTTTGGTTGATTTTTTTCTTTGACTAAATCAAGCTCAGTTGCTTTAAGTACTCGAACTCAATGAAGTCATAGGGCAGGGAAGAAGTGTATTGCCTGATAGAAGCCTGTGCACTAGGTAGTTTATCATTTTGATTCTATCCTCTTCTATCTACCTGAGGTTCTTGTGGAGCCACATCTTCCTGTGCAGGACTTTCTGAACTGGAGAGAGAGTGGGGTATGCTTGTGAAGTCTTTTCTGTCTCCTCTCCTCTTTGAAAGCAGATGGATACAATGACTAGAACACTAACAAATTCAATGTAGATCAAAAGGCATATCTGCTTTTGGACCTTGTGACATATGACATGCCATAGCTCACATCCTTATACATTATAAAAAAGGGGATACAGTACATAAGGGGGAAAGTTCAGACTCAGGACATCAATGTACAGTTACCAAAAGCATGGACCTTTTCACCAACTTCTTGTAAGTTGGTGGACTTATCAGAGACGCAGCGGAAAAGGGCTTTATGAACAGTACATCAGATAAGGCAGTGTACTAAAAGTCTTCGGAAGAAATCTGTCTTCAAGGTTGAAGCTTGGAAGACTTTGTCTCTTCAAGCTCGGAAGACATCATGTTGGCTCGGAAGATATGGTCTTGGCTTCGGAAGATATACATTAGAGTATTTTCTAGCTTGTGTAATCTTCCGAAGCATTCTTCACTTCAGTACTTAGTGCATGTTGCTGAAACACTTCTAGTTTTGGGTGCATCAGACTTCAGGAATCCTTACAATTCCCATATAATTGATTTTTCCAGATAATGACATGAACAATTTTCCATTGCTGCGATCTTCACACAAGCTAACCTGATTAACATAGCACCTGCAGAAATTCCCCCTCACATTCAGCATATCCAATATATAAAGGTTGGTGCTCTCCTGGCATATTTCATATGGTGTATTGGGCAAAAGTTTGAAGGTTCAATCCACAGCTGACAATATCAAACAAATCAGCATGCACGTAGATCATCATCAGAAAACTGCTCACCTCATCATCACTTTCTGATTGGTCTTCAATTCTCTAAACATGGATTCCCCAAGAGTGAATCCTCTCTATGCGGATAATAAAATTTATTGGCCCATCAATAGTCAGATGCTCCTGACTACCCCACAAAATCAGCAACGACTGTGACATCTTCTCTTCTCTCTTTCTCGTTCCAAATACATCACCTATTCGGAAGTCCGACGCATAATGGGGTATACATCGAAACATATTTGACAAAATAACCTCAGGGTGAATATGCTTTGCTAATCTCAAATCTATGCATGATGCAGTTCCAGACTCTTTTTTTTGGTCTAGAACAAATGCGGATGAGTCAATGCGGATGGCTCATTCGTGCGATTGAAACATAGACTGGTCCAGTAGCACGAATGAACATACGACTGGTCTAGTCGAACGAATGGTCCATTTGCATGGTCCAATCGTACGAATGGTCCATTCGCATGGCCTAGTCGCATGAACGGGTTTGCACGCAAATTTTCAGATCTATTGGACCAAAAGAACCAATGAGCCTGATCAGAAAAACTCAACCCACAAAACCAATTCCATTACCCCAAAAGCCATCTCAAACCATACCTAGTGATACACCCAGAAGGAGGAGAAGGGTGTTGAGGGTAGAAGAAGAAGAAGAGGATGATAATGAAGACAGTCTGCAAATCTCTGCTGTTCTCAAACTTAAAACACCTGAGCCCAGAAGTCAACAGATGATCACACCTGACTTACAAATGCAAATGGTGAAAGTGAAGATTGAAGAAGCAAAACAGCAGAAGCAGCATGATGAGCAATTTCTCAAAATGGTTGACAAGGACTTCCTTCAGTCCTCATCCATTCAAGAAATGAAGAAACAAGCTCTAAGGTTGTACACTCTTAGACATACATTCCAACATCAAAGAGAAAGAGTGAGAATTTGGCCAGACCCCAGGGTAAGTTCCAAAATTCACAAGAAGAACATACCAAGTAGATATCATGGCCAAGTGAAAAAGACTTTGAATGCTGCAATTATGTTGGCTATGGTAGTCTCACCCTGGGAGATTATAGAAGAATTCAAGAGAGCACACAACTCAAAGACACCCCTCAATCTATACTTGAAAACAAAATGATCAAGAAGGGGCTGTTATACAAGAGAATTGAAGATCTTCAAAAGAGTGAACTCCAGTTGTTGCTAGAAGGCTCTCATCCAGATGAATTCGCATACAGAGAGATCACAACTGTTGAGTTAAAGAATAGGAAGACAGTAAGATATTTGTCTGAATATTATGGCCCAGAGTTGTTTATTGACGGAGAATCAGAAGAACTCACCAAGGAGGAACCAGTTGTTCTCCTTGAGGCCTATGCAGAGAGTCTTATAGACTCATCAATGGGAATTAGGTTTCATGGTTGGGACAAGACTCTGTGCGCAGTTTCCCCAAGATAGAGTTCCCTTCCACACTTAGCCAATCAAAAGATCAGAAACCTTTTCCCAGCCTGTGCTTACATGATTACCTCTGAAGCTGATCAAGAGCGTGTTCCTGCCAAAGAATAAGTGGGATCATCAATAAACTTAGAGGTTTTGGCTGCATTAGTTCAGGGGGTGTTTGTTGGACCAAAAGAACCAATGAGACTAATCTAGAAAAACCTCTAAGTCCCATAGACATTACAACTGCTGAAGAAGATCACAACAGCTGAAGACATCAGCTAATTACAAGGTCTGAAGACAAGATCTAAAGATTTCTACTGAAGACAAAGTCTGAAAGTAAAGTACTGAAGACAAAGTCTGAAAGTGAAGTACTAAAAACAAAGTCTAAAGCTATCAGCTGAAGACAACGTCTGAAGTAAAAGTCTGAAGAACAAAGACTGAAGACAAAGACTGAAGACCAGAGTGATCAGTAGTTGTCACAACAGCTGAAGTTATTAACTTCAGTAGTTGTGATGGTTTTCCTTTTCAGTACTTGTGATTTACCTTTTCGGTAGTTTATATTTTCAGTAGTTTTAGTTCAGTAGTTTTATGTTCTAGTACTTAGCATTCTCTGAGATGTGATCAGTTGTTGAGAACATTCTCTGTAGTTTGCATAGTTTCAATTGTTTGTATAAATCTGTTAGATGTCACTATCAAGTGACATCAGCAGACGTCACATTCCTTATATAAGGAATGTTGACCTAGTTGTAATGTGTGACATTCAGCCACCACGAAAGCATTAGAATGAAATATTCCTTTTGCATAATTCTCTCTCTCTCTAAATCGTGTGCTTTTCTATTGTATATCAATTGAGTTCTTGCTAAATTGTCTAATTCATTGTTCAAATTCCGCTGCAATCTACTCTAATTGATCAAACTTAGATCACTGATCCTAACAAACGGTATCAGAGCTAGTTAATCATTGATCGATCTAACAATTGATCATTGAAACTACTATTTCAATATCTAAGTTTGATCGAATTAGTATATTTGCAAGAATTGGTTTAAAGATTGAATTTCTGCTGCTTTCGGTTATTTGCTTTGAGATTTCTCTTGGTTCATATTGAGTTTGTTGTGTTTTGCGCTAAATCAGTTAAAACTTAATTGAATTTGATTGAATCTGAGAATGACTACTCCTTCTAACGACCCTCACAATACTGGTTCCTCAACCAAGCCTCCGATGCTGGTTAGGACTGAGTATAACATATGGCAACGAAGAATGCTCCATCACCTATCTGTTAACAGTTCAGGTTGTTGGACATCTGTGGTACATGGTCCACACAAGCCTATGGTGAACAATCCGGAAACCAACCAAATGGTTCGAAGAAGAAGGAACAATACTTAGATGAGGATCGGAAACTGTTTGAGATTGATGCTAAAGCACATGGAATTCTGGCCATGGCACTGCCGAATGAAATCTATTCTGGGCTTATGCATCATGAAACTGCTCATGACCTCTGGAATGCATTGAAAGAACAATTTAGTGGAACAGATGAGGTCTTAGCAAACAACAGAGAAATCCTTGCCCAACAATATGAGACATTCTCTCATAGGAAGGGTGAGACACTGACTGAACAGTTTGAGCGTTTTTCTTGTTTGATCTCTGAGCTGAAAATGGTCAAACATGAATACACTAATAGCCAGATGAACGACAAATTCCTCAGATCACTGCTGAGAGATGGGACACATATACCATTGTCCTACACTCCAGTGCAAATCTGGATAGCCTATCTCTACCCAACTCATGGGAAATGTACATTTGAAAGAGAGATATAGCAGAAAAGGAAACTGGCATCATCAGGAAAGCTCACTGATGACTTTGTACCAGAGAACACTACCTTGGTTGGTCATGAGTCAGAATATGCTGCATCTGAAAGAAATTATGATGAGCATATAAATTTCTCTTCAAACAGTTCTGATCAGGCATTTGTTAGTGTTGATAGTCAGTCAGGTTGTAATAGTGACAATTTGTACTTCATTTGGATGATTTGAAAGGTATTGCTAATGATGACCTAGAAGAGATGGATATTCTAAGCCAAATGGCCTTGATTAATATCAGATCTCAAAAGTTCTACAAGAGAACTGGCAGGAAATTTCCAGGACTCTCTGGCAAAACCAAAGTTGGTTTTGACAAGAGTAAGTTGAGGTGTCACAAATGCCACAGGCTTGGGCACTTTGCAAGAGAGTGTAGATCAACTAGATCTAACTCCTCTGCACCCTTTGTGACTTTTCCAAGCAATAGTCACAAAACAGAGGGCAACATCTGCTAGTTCTAGTCATCACTCATAACCATTATCCTGCATATTTTGTCCCTCAGGGTCCAATGTCATATCCATATCCCTGCTATTACATGCCATAGCCAAATCAAGTTCAAGTTTCTATTGCAAAACAACCTCAAGCCTTACTTGAGCCTCAACCATCTCAATCATCTCAATCACAACCTCATCACAGCTTCTTCACCCCTGGTGCTGTTGACTGGAGCAGTCTACCAGATGATCTTTTTGGTAATGAGCATTATTTGCTAGTGATGGTCAACATGGTGGTGAACATCCTTTTGGGAATCTTGCTCTAATGGCCCTGGAGTCTACTGAGGGTT
This sequence comes from Flaveria trinervia, assembly GCA_025506515.1. Lineage (NCBI taxonomy): Eukaryota > Viridiplantae > Streptophyta > Magnoliopsida > Asterales > Asteraceae > Flaveria > Flaveria trinervia. The sequence goes on along the minus strand of CM046443.1, from coordinate 47,584,804 downwards.
CATGGTCCAATGCATCTTCATCACAGTAACCCAGGTATCCTCTGAGGCTAAGGCCAAGCTATGTTCTAAATCTTGCATAGCTGCATTTATCTCTATTAGAGAGGCAAATATAGCTTTAATAAATCAAAATCTTGAGCTTGAGCAAACCCTTTCCAAAAGAAATGCTGAGTATGAGTCTGTCCTTAAAGATAAAGATGATGAGATTTATAAGCTAAATGCCAATTAAATGATGAAAAGGCTAAGGTAGAGGTCATTCTTGAGAACCACAGAGATCTCAAAGGAAACACTTGCAGCTACCCAGGTTGAGTGTGACCGCTGGGTATCATCCTGCAAGGGATTTGAAATGCTTCTCAGCAAGCAAACAGCTCTATTGTGAAGTTTGGAATAGGTTACAATCACATTGCACCACCTAAAGATTTTACTCCAAAATCAATAGTAAAACCTGAAGGTGAAAGTAATTTCCAAACCACATCATCATGTGTCTCATCCTCAAGTGATCACCCAAGATCAGAAGATGAAATTAGTGTTGATACCTCAGCAAATCAATTGCCTGATGGATTAACTATGATAAGCACATGAAGTTGAGTACTTCATATGTTGTCCCTCAAAGTACCTCAAGTACTGAAGGGAAAGTCACAACATCTGAAAAGCATTTCAAATCAACTGGAATAAAAGGGTTAACAATGCTGAGGAATCTATCATACGGTCTTTCAGGACGGATAGAGAACAGCTGAAGAACAAGTTTAGTTGTTACAGATCCTTCAGTACTTAAACAAGTACTGAAAGGAGGAAAGTACTGAAGATCACACCTTCAGTAGTTTCCACTTCAGCAGTTGATCAATCCAAGATGAAGAATAAGCCATGTGAAATATGTGGTAAATTCAATCATCTTTCTAATGAATGTGGTACAAAAAGGGTTCCAAACTCAACAGAGATAAGCCCAATAAAATTCAGATGGATAAAATGAAAAATGAGTTTGAGACCAAGTTTGTACCATAGTCATCCCAATGTGATAAACCCAAGGCTTCACCCAAATCCAAAAAGAAGGATAGGGTTTATCATAAAACAGCTGATAGTGTTCCTAATGATAAACATCAGATTAAGTCTGTGAATTACAAGGAGGAAATGGTGGGTCACAGGAACTCATCAAAAACAAGTACTGATGTGTCACAAGAGCTGAAAGCTTTAGCTACAAATTAGACACAACTTGTTACGATGGTTCAGCGTTTGTTGGGGAGAGTTAACCAACTAGATGCACCTATGATCAAATCACTGAAAAGGTATTCCAAGCCCAAATCCAAGGAATCCATTTCAGCATCATCTCCACCTTCATCAGCTGTTAATCATGAGAAACAAGTTATGGTTAAATCTGTTGATGAATACAGAACCAAAACCAAAAAGGTTTGGGTCTCAAAACCTAACTAGTTCCTTGTGATGAATGCAGGGTTCTTCAGGATGCCAAAGGAGCATCTGGTATGTAGACAGTGGAGGAACTATGCATATGACAGGGAGCAGTTCTCTTCTTAATGACTACTCTCAAGGAAAGAAGGGATTTGTTTCATTTGGAAATGATGCTAAGGGTTACATTATCGGGAAAGGATATGTGTCTAATGGAGAACTCAGATTTGATGATGTTAACCATGTGGAGAATCTCAAGTATAATCTACTGAGTGTCAGTCAGATGTGTGATAAAAGGCATGTTGCACTTTTCACAAGCCAGAACTGCAGGATTCTGTCTTCCCAAGTTCTGAGGCTGATTGACAAGGTATTGGATGATGAACATACTCTCCTGAAGGCCAACAGGATTGGAAGAGTATATGCCCTGGATTTGTCAAAGAGATTGATTTGAAGGGTCATCCTTGCTTGTTCTCCAAAGCCTCTCCTCAGGAATCTAAACTGTGGCACACGAAGGCTGGGTCATGTAAATCTCAAAAATGAATCACTGATCCACAATAGTTTAGTAAGAGGTCTACCAATAAAGGAGTTCCACTGTGATGAAATCTGCACTGCTTGTTTAAAGGAAAACAACACAAAGTCTCATTCCCTCCTATTGAAGAACCTAAGTCCACTGCTGCTTGCAGTTACTGCACATGGATCTATTTGGTCCTGTGAGAGTGATGAGCATGGCAAAGAAGAAATACTATTGGTAATTGTGGATGATTACTCCAGATTTGTATGGACTTTCTTCTTGCATTCAAAGGATGAGGTTGCTCAGACGATTATAAACTTTGTGTTGTATGTTGAGAAGCAGTATTCCATCAGTCAGGTGTATAAGGAGTGATAATGGAATAGAATTCAGAAAATACACTTGATGATTTTTATCTCTCAAAGGGAATCAAGAGGCAGTTTAGCATCCCAAGGACTCCAGAACAAAATGGAGTAGTGGAGAGAAAAGAACATGATGCTAATTGAAGCTGCAAGGTCTATGTTGGCTGACTCTGGTTTGCCATTGACCTTTGGGCTGAAGCTGTCCAACACAACTTGCTATGTGCAGAATAGAGTTTTAGTAAATCAGAGGTTGATGAAGACTCCATATGAAGTTCTACATCATTTGGCTCCTCTAGTTTCATTCTTCAAAGCCTTTGGGTGTCCTTGTTCATTCTCAACACAAAGGATTAACTCCACAAATTTGATCCTAAGGTGGATGCAGGGTATTTTGTAGGATTTCATCCACATGCAAGGCTTACAGAATCTTCAACTGCAGAACAAAGTGTTGAAGAAGAACCTTGCATGTGAAGTTCAATGAATCTCCTAAGGATAAAATTCCACAAAACCCTGTGGAGTTGTTTGATCTGGATATACTGCAATATGTTCCTTATCAACCTCCAGCTGGTGCAGATCATGTGAATAAATCATCTTCTGCAGCAAGTCTTCCACCTGGTGGTACTGAAGATGATGATGATATCAGTACTCACCTTTTCAAGTTTAGTGATTAACTGCCTGAGTCCATTAAACTTGATGTTCCTGTAGCTTCAGCTCTCCACACAAAAAATGCTAATGATATTTCTGACTCCTCTACATCATGTGAATTGCCATCTCATACTTGGTTTCAAGAATGGGATCGACATCTGTTGCTGTTGAACGATTACAAACACTTGCACTAATCTTCTAGTGTACCAAGAGCTGAAGAATCACCCCATGTCTCAAATCATTGGTGATATCAATGCTGGTGTCTCAACCAGAAGTCAATTGTCCAACTTCTGCTTCTATGCTCTCTTCATCAGTCAGCTAGAGCCAAAGAACTATCATGTTGCTTTGAGAGACAATGAATGGGTTGAAGCCATGCAGCTTGAGTTACTTCAGTTCCAAAAGCAGCAAGTGTGGGAACTGGTTCCCCTACCCCCAGGTAAGTGGGCAATAGGCACTAAATGGGTGTTTAGGAATAAAACTGATGAAAATGGGCTTATTGTCAAGAACAAGGCTAGAATGGTTGTACAAGGGTTTTCACAAGAAGAAGGTATTGATTATGATTAAACCTTTGCCCCTGTGGCCAGACTAGAGGCAATTAGATTGTTCTTAGCCTATGCTGCACTCCACAATCTTAATGTTTTTCAAATGGATGTCAAAAGTGCCTTTTATATGGTAAAATAAAAGAAGAGGTTTATGTGCGTCAACCACCAGGTTTTGAGGACAATAAAAATCCTGATTGGGTGTATAAACTTGATAAGGCTCTTTTGGGTTGAGGCAAGCTCCTAGAGCCTGGTATGAAACACTTTCAAATTTTATTCTTCAAAATAATTTCACTAGAGGCTCATAGATAAAACTTTGTTTATTAAGAAAGTGGATCAGCATAAGCTACTTGTTCAAATTTATGTTGATGATATAATTTTTGCATCCACTGATCTCTAATTGTGTGATGATTTTACAAGTTCAATGAAACAAAATTTGAAATGAGTGCAATGGGAGAATTACAGTTCTTTCTAGGCTTGCAAATCAAACAAAAGGCTAATGGAACCTTCATTCATCAGTCAAAATATACAAAAAATCTTTGGAATAAGTTTGATTTACAAAACTGTAAGCCCTTTCTACTCCCATGTGCAACACCACACAACTGGATGTAGATCAGAAAGGTAAAGCTGTTGATGAACACACTTACACATGTATGATTGGGTCCTTGATGTACTTAACGCTTCTAGACCAGATATTATGCTTGCAACTTGTGTTTGTGCTAGATTTCAGGTGTTCCTAAAGAGTCTCATTTGATTGCAGTCAAGAGGATCTTTAGATATCTGCAAGGTACACAATCTCTAGGTCTTTGGAATTCCACTGGACACTCTTGAAAATTAGTTGCTTTTTGATAGTGACTATGCAGGGTGTAAGTTAACAAGAAAGTCAACTTCTGGTGGATGTCAATTCCTAGGCAACTGTTTGATTTCTTGGCAGAGTAAGAAACAAACATCTGTTGCTACATCCACTGCTAAAGTAGAGTACATTGCTACTGCAAGTTGACATCTCAGGTACTCTGGCTTCAGAACCAATTATTGGATTATGGCATTACAGAGACTAAGACTCCATTATTAACGGATAGTGCTTCAGCTCTGTGTATTGTTAAGAATCCAGTCCAGCATTCTAGGACCAAACTATACAGATGAGACACCATTTTATTAGGGATTGTTTTGAAAAAGGTCTGATTGATCCAAAGTTTGTGCCAAGTGCTGATGAGCTTGCAGATATATTCACTAAGCCTTTGGATAGTTCAACTTTCCAAAACCTTGTGTAAGGGTTGGTATGCTGCAGCTAGAATAAGTGACAACTACTGATGATCTTAGTAAACAAGTACTGATGACCATTAGTAAACATGTCACAAATATGTACTGATTCTGTTAAATGTAACTGATGCAGTTACAAACTACTGATGTAGTTACAACTACTGATGTCAGTAAAAACAGATAAGTATGATGTCCTATGAAACACCTGAAAACAGCTAAAAAGTCTGATGAGTAAGTGTTGAGGACAGTATGAAACAGCTGAAAAGCTAAGAATTGACGAAAACTACTCATGAGAATTTTCTCTTCAGTCGTTTCCACAAACTGTTGTTTCACCTTAAACAACTGATGACAAAACCATGTCTTCAGTAGTTTCACAACTACTGATGACTAACACCAAGTTCTCAGTTGTTTTCTACACCTGAAGACAAAACCAAGGTTTTCAGTAGTTTCATAACTACTGATGACTAAAACCAAGTCTTTAGTTGTTTTCAAATGTCTGATAGTTAAAACCAAGTCTTCAGTTGTTTTCATACAACTGCTGACAACACTAACACTTTCAGTCGTTTTCTTTTCAGCATTTTCTTAACCTATAAATACGTGAACTTATAGCCAAACGTTCCATTAGCCGTTTTCTATCCTTTTCTCTCTCAACAATGGCGACCATGAAACTCAAATCTAGACACAACTGTGTTGCCTACCTCTCGAAATCGGCCTTCTGGAACAAATTTGAAAATGCCATCGATCTTATGGTGGATTCCCAATACCGAACCTCCTTTCTTTTGAATCCTACCATATACCCCGATTCCTTACACCAATTCTGGACCAACGTCTCTGTCACAACTGGTGAAAATGATAGCCAAATCACTCTCCAGTCGTTGGTTAACCAGAAACAGGTGGTAATCACCCCTGACATCATTCGCCAAACCCTAAATTTGCATGATGCCACCTGTATTATAGAATACCCGAAAGGCACCATTGATATGTCTTTCATCAACAACGGGTATGAAAGAGACTTAAGTGTTACAACCATTCTCAAAAAGCACTTCCATGATGTTGAAAGACTTATCTTCCACATGGTGAATGTCTATCTTGCTCCAAAGACATCTTCATGGGATCAGATGTCCTCAAGATGGCAACAGGTATTGTATTCTATTTTTGAACGACAAACTCTAAATTTTTCTGAGATAGTGTTTATGGAACTTAAGGATCTGGCTCAGAAACCCGTGACAAACAGATGGCTACTATATCCTAGGTTTCTGATGGCCATAATTTTAAATCAATTAAAATCTGAAGGTCTTGTTGGTCTTGGAGTCCCTACTCTAGCTGTTTTAGCTGAGGTATACTCCAGACATAACTCTAACCTTACTCTCAAAGGGACTGCCCGGCTGCTCAAACCCAAGCAGAGGGAACCCACAGCCTCCACCTCCAGATCCAAAGTCCCTACCAAACCCAAACCCCAAAAGCCCAAAAAGGCTGCTCAGGGAGATGAGTCCCCTGCGGATGCTCCTGTACCACCAATACAGGAAACACATACTGGTTCTGACCCCCAGTCATGTCAGAGACTCAACCAGCTGAAACCGCACAGGTATCCTCTCAACAGGATCCTGTTGCAACCAAATTTGGGGATACCACATTACTGGAACCTGTCTCAGTTGAGAGGGTTACCATTGAAGAGCATCTCTCACCCCGGGTGCAATCTGCTTCTGACCAATCTCCAACTGCAACCGCCCCTCAAAGCCCAACCTTATAGTTGCTAAAGTGCTGAGTCAGCTGCATTCCTCACCCCCTCCCCAGAAACCAATTAACACTGGGAATACCTCAACAATTGAGGGAGAGGACCAAAATGCTACTGATAACCCACAGCACAGGGGTTATAATGTTCAATCTCCAAGTGTAGAAGAGGAGGTTAGAACATCTGGTCAGGCTGCCACTTCTACTGATTCAGCAAATGAAGAGGATGAAGTTGGTAATATATAAGACCTCACCAGAGGCAACTGCCAATGAAGGACAAAGTCCTGAGACAGGTAGTCCCCAGAACCAAGAACAAGGGGCACATGCATATACTGATCTACACTCAGGGCATGTACATCTTGATTTAATCCGGAGGTGAGATGATTCAGCAAAGACTGATGATGACCTGGGCTTTTTCTTTGATGTCTTAGCGTATAACACTATCCTAGAGACTGAGGTGAGCAGACTCAAAGAGCTGCTAGCCAAAATGTCTCAGGATGAAAGTCCATCTACCCCCATTGACCCACAGATGGCACCTTCATTTGAAGGTTCACCAAACACACAGCCAATACACTTAACTACGCCACCAGCCACTGCTTTTAGCACCACCTCTCAGGGACAGAACCCCTCTGAGCAGATGGTTGCAACATTTCAAAGCTCCTTACCTCTCATCACTCCCATCATCACTGAGATAGTACATAAAGCCATTGATGAGAGGATCTCCTCAAATCTCCACACACTTATTGATGATGTTGTTCACAAGTCACTTTCTGCCTTTCAAGCCCCAGATCCCAATGCATCCAAAAAGGGGGAGACTGCTAAGTCTAAGGTAGCGAAAGAAAGGAAAAGGAAGAGAGTAGAAGATGAGAAAGAACCAGAAAAAGAAAAGGAGTTGGAGAAAGAACAAGAATTGATCTCAAAGAAACAGCTGATCACAGTGCAAGAGCTTAGCACAGACATAAAGCAGAAAGATCAGCTGATCACTTACAAAAGGAAGAAAAGTGTTGCGTCAAAGTCTAATGGAGAAAAGTCCTTAGAAGATCTTGTCAAAGAAGCTGATGAAGCTTACAGCAGATCTATGGACAAAATAATATATCAGCTCTTCAGACAGGGTCATGACACAGTCACCTTAGATGTTGAGATTAGAAGGCTGGAGATAAATGAGATTCAAGCAAGATGGGCTAGTTACAGTGTGATGGATAGGGAAAGATTGGAGATTATGATTAGATTTATTACCAAATATCTAGGAAGAACATTGATAAAGATAAAGTCTTGGTCCAGAGATAGTATCTTGGAGATAACCAAGAAAGTATGTTCTGCTGGAAACTATAACAAAGGGTTGATCATCGAAGCACTAGATGAAACAGGTGCTGGGAAGAGAACTGAGATGGAAAAGCTCTCAAAAGCCAAACTCACCACTAAACTGCTAGATCAACCTTCTCATACTCCCACTCAAAAACAACCCTTAAAGCAATCATCTCTAAAATCTGCCAAGTCTATCCCTAAACCAAAACCACCCACAACTCAACCCACAAAACCAATTCCATTACCCCAAAAACCATCTCAAACCATACCCAGTGATATACCCAGAGGGAGGAGAAGGGTGTTGAGGGTAGAAGAAGAAGAAGAGGATGATGATAATGAAGATAGTCTGCAAATCTCTGCTGTTCTCAAACTTAAAACACCAGAGCCCAGAAGTCAACAAATGATCACACCTAACTTGCAAATGCAAATGGTGAAAGTGAAGATTGAAGAAGTAGAACAGCAGAAGCAGAATGATGAGCAATTTCTCAAAATGGTTGACAAGGACTTCCCTCAGTCCTCATCCATTCAAGAAATGAATAAACAAGCTCTGAGGTTGTACACTCTTAGACATACATTCCAACATCAAAGAGAAAGAGTGAGAATTTGGCCAGACCCCAGGGTAAGTTCCAGAATTCACAAGAAGAACATACCAAGTAGATATCATGGGCAAGTGAAAAAGACTTTGAATGCTGCAATTATGTTGGCTATGGTAGTCTCACCCTGGGAGATTATAGAAGAATTCAAGAGAGCACACAACTCAAAGACAACCCCTCAATCTATACTTGAAAACAAAATGATCAAGAAGGGGCTGTTATACAAGAGACTTGAAGATCTTCAAAAGAATGAACTCCAGTTGTTGCTAGAAGGCTCTCATCCAGATGAATTCGCATACAGAGAGATCACAACTGTTGAGTTAAAGAATAGGAAGACAGTAAGATATTTGTCTGAATATTATGGCCCGGAGTTCTTCTTTGAGGGAGAAGCAGAAGAACTCACCATGGAGGAACAAGTTGTTCTCCTTGAGGCCTATGCAAGAGAGTCTTACAGACTTATCAATGGGAATTAGGTTTCATGGTTGAGACAAGACTCTGTGTCCAGTTTCCCCAACATAGAGTTCCCTTCCATACCTAGCCAATCAAAAGATCAGAAACCTTTTCCCGGCCTGTGCTTACATGATTACCTCTGAAGCTGATCAAGAGCGTGTTCCTACCAAAGAATAAATGGGATCATCAATAAACTTAGAGGTTTTGGCTGCATTGGTTCACGGGGATTTGTTGGACCAAAAGAACCAATGAGCCTGATCAGAAAAACCTCTAAGTCCCACAGACATTACAACTGCTAAAGAAGGTCACAACAGCTGAAGACATCAGCTGATTACAAGGTCTGAAGACAAAGTCTGAAGACAAGATCTGAAGACAAGATCTGAAGATTTCTACTGAAGACAAAGTCTGAAAGTAAAGTACTGAAGACAAAGTCTGAAAGTGAAGTACTGAAGACAAAGTCTGAAGCTATCAGCTGAAGACAACGTCTGAAGTAAACGTCTGAAGAACAAAGACTGAAGACCAGAGTGATCAGTAGTTGTCACAATAGCTGAAGTTATTAACTTCAGTAGTTGTGATGGTTTTCCTTATCAGTACTTGTAATTTACATTTTCGGTAGTTTATAGTTTCAGTAGTTTTAGTTCAGTAGTTTTATGTTCTAGTACTTAGCATTCTCTGAGATCTGATCAGTTGTTGAGAACATTCTCAGTAGTTTGCATAGTTTCAGTTGTTTGTATAAATCTGTTAGATGTCACTATCAAGTGACATCAGCAGACGTCATATTCCTTATATAAGGAATGTTGACCTAGTTGTAATGTGTGACATTCAGCCACCACGAAAGCATTTGAATGAGATATTCCTTTTGCATAATTCTCTCTCTCTAAAATCGTGTGCTTTTCTATTGAATATCAATTGAGTTCTTGCTAAATGTCTAATTCATTGTTCGAATTCCGCTGCAGTCTACTCTAATTGATCAAACTTAGATCACTGATCCTAACAAGATCTACAGCCGTCAGGGCTGCCAAAAACCCTAATCTAACAAATTTTACATGAACCGAATCAATATAGGCATCATCAGATCCGAAAGGGGATCAGAATGTGGTTTCGCATTCAATTTTAACATAGAAGCACCACACGTAACAAGATCTGAGCAAAACACGAAGAACATGAAGTTGGTTAACATCAAAGAACCTGAAATCAATCCAGAAATCAAGAGCTCGGGTTGCTAGAATGATTGTTAGATTATTCATGCAGTAACCAGCTCTGATACCAATTGTGAAGTCGGCTAGATCGGTAAACATCCGAGCATGTTCTTGACGGAAGGATAAACAACAGCAAACACCAAGAAACAATCAATAAAACGTACTATAATTTAATGGTTTCATTGATAAAACCTAATGATTACAAGGTCGTTACAACATAAGAATCAAGACTCTTGGCAAGGGGAGATCGAGTATGATCTCCCTTCTCCTCCGGTAGCCCTAGGCTCCAGGCAGACTCCCTCGCAAATCCTTAATCTCCCTTGCAGGATCGTTTAAGGGTTTGAACACAATTACAACACAACAACACAATGAGGAGATTATCTAAACTCTAATGAAACAGTAAACTGGGTTAACCAAAAGTGATACAAAGAACACAAGTAAAGCAAGTGACAGAACATGAGAATATGGTTTTCAAGGATGCAGTATATTGCTTTCTCAAGTTCTTTTACAAGTGTTACAAAGTATATTAAAGATACAAGAAACTTGAAATACTTATACTACAACCTACAGCCGGCTATACTATGAAAGCCAGCCGGATACAATTGACTAGACACTAACAAAATCAATTGTAGAATCAAAAGGCATATCTGCCTTTTGACCTTGTGACTATGACATGCCATAGCTCACATCCTTATACATTACAAAAATGATAAAGTACATAAAGTGGAAAGTTTCATACTCAAGACCTCAATGTACAGTTACCAAAAGCATGGACCTTTTCACCAACTCTTGTAAGTTGGTGACTTATCAGGGATGCAGCGGAAAAGGTGCTTTATGGAACAGTACATCAGATAAAGCATGTGTACTAAAAGTCTTTGGAAGAAATCTGTCTTCATAGGGTGAAGCTTCAGAAGACTTTGTCTCTTGAAGCTTCGGAAGACTTCATGTTTGGCTTCGAAAGATATTGGTCTTGGCTTCGGAAGATTTTACACTTAGAATGTTTTCTAATGTATTGTGTAAAACTTCCGAAGCATTCTTCACTTCAGTACTTAGTGCATTGTTTCTGAGACACTTTGGATGTTTTGGGTTGCATCAGACTTAAGGAATCCTTACAAACTCCCCCTAGGCTGATGCTACCAAAACACTTAGAAGATCTTCAGATGTTGGTAGTCTTCAGTACAATCAAGACCATTCCTTTCTTCATTTGGTGGTCAGGATCATCAAGACTCTCATAGTATCTTCTCATTTCAAAGAGAACATGCAGAGGTAAGTTGATTATGTCTTGCCAGGAGTAGAAATTCTCAACACCTTGATCTCTGACAACTTGCCATCTTTCTGGATTGGTAGAATAAGTCCAGGACAAGATAGGTGTCTCAGTTGCTAGAGGAGCCACTTGCATAGGAGTTGATTTGGTTGCCTCAGCATGCATTTCCTCCGGTTGATCTGATTCAGCGTGGGGTGTAGAGGTAGATGACTTTGGCTTCTTCTTTTTAGTCTTTGGTTTAGAAGCCATTTTCTTCTTCCTCTTTAATGTCTTTAACTGAGAAGACTGGTCTGGAACACCAAGTTGATCATCAGTGTCTTTCTCAGTTGGTGTTTCTCCCTCACAGGTTCAGAAGGAGAGGGAGTTTGACCCTGTCTTGGATCAGAAGATGAAGTTTGCTGAGGCTCAGCTGGAGGTTCTGGTTCAGGTGTCTCTGGTTGTTCAAACTTGACCTCCACTTCAGGTGGGACTTGACTGGAAGAGAGTGCAAGTCAATCAATTCACACTTTTAATCTTCTGCTTGATCACCCTTATATGCTCATCCATTGTAGATAGAGACATGGGACCAAGTCTCCTTCCGGAGAATCCATATGACTTCAAGAAGCTCATCATTCTTTGTCTGTCAGCAGACTTCTTTGCATTCTTTTGAGTGATGGCTCTTGGCTTTGCAGCTTCTTCCCTTAGCTTCCTTTTGGTTGTTTTTCTTTCTTTGACTAGCTCAAGCTCAAGTTGCTTTAAGTACTCGAACTCAATGAAGTCATACGACAGGGGAAGAAGTGCATTTGCCTGATAGAAGCCTGTGGCACTCAGGTAGTTTATCATTTTGATTCTATCCTCTTCTTTATCTACCTGAGGTTCTTGTGGAGCCACATCTTCCTGTGCAGGACTTTCTTGAACTGGAGAGAGAGTGGGAGTATGCTTGTAAAGTCTTTTCTGTCTCTTCTCCTCTTTGAATCGGAGAAGTAACCTTGCATCTTCTTTCTCCTTTATCTCTCTTGACACTTCCATGTCAGCCAACTCATTCAACTCTTCTAAGGGGAGGGAGATGATTTCATCAACATCATAGTTCCTGGGTAAATAGGTAATCCTGACTGCCCTTAACTCATCATCTTTAGTATTTGGTCTGGGGGCAGCCCTGATTGCAGCTTGCATGAATTTAGATGACCCAGAAGAACTTTCTCCCCTTAGCCTCCTTTTCCTCTCTCTCTCTTCCTCCTCAATTTCCTCAGGAGTCATTATCCTTTTCCCTTTGTCACCAACGAAACTTTGTGACTCAGGGTGGATTGAGGCTTGGCCTTCATTGCTTGGTGTAACTTCCATGCTCTGGCCAGAGAGAGGCTGAGAAACACCTTCACCAGCAGGTGTCTCAGATGGAGTTTAGACCTCTACAGCAGTTGTTGATGGTGAGACAAGGGTCTCAGGTTCTGCCACTGGGCCTTCAGCCAAGGTTTCCCCTATGAAACTAATCTTAGGGTCCACCTCAACATCCAGTTGACCGATGACATTTCCTGATTGCCTAAGTCTCCTTCTTAGAGAGAACTCTGCAAGGATCCTGTCTTGGATTCTTTGAGCCAGCCTGTCAGCTTGTCTAGATTTGCTTGGATTGACAAGTGGCATGTTGACTAAACCTAGTCTTTCATAGAAGCTCAGGCTTTGGAACTGAAAGACTTCTTGTTGGCCTTGAACTCTGTGAAGTATAAGGGCTCTTTTGTCCTCATCATACCTCCACCTTATGATGTAGTTGCCAGTTCCTTGTGGTGGAGATGAGACAGCCCTTGGTATACCTTCCTCAAAGAGACTCCTGATGATTGAGTCTATAGAGTCCACATCGATGTGAACTTGAGGAAGTTGCTGAGAATGCACAACAGCAAGTGAGGATGGTGAGTCCTCTATGTCCATTCTCTTTGAAGAACTCCCAGGTTCTGTGATTGTAATAACTTTCTCCCCTTTTTGGTAGCATCACCTACTTGCATAGGTGAGCTGGAGGATAAGTCAATCACTTCCACAGGTTCTTGTGTTCCTGGTTGAGCTCTTCTTAAAGGTCTCCCAGCTAGTTTTTCCTTAGATATGAAATCTGAAGTTGTTGATCATTGACCCTGTTTTGTAAGGTAGTCACCTGAGATTCCAAGTGACTAACCTTAGAGACTAAATAGGTGCATGTTTTTGACAATTTCTGCACCTTTAGTCTCAAGTTCCCCTCATCTTCATCAGAAGAATCACTGGGGGATGAGATGATTGGACCAAAGTCCTCTCGCTCACCACCAGCTTGAGTTTCTTGGCTGTTGGTTTTCCTCTGCTCACTGGCAGCCTCAGTTGAGATGCCAGAGGGCTGAGTTGCCATGGTTGAGGTCTAATGATGTAATCACTTTCAAAAGTGAGAGCCTCTTCCATATGGACATCCTGAAGAGGTTCAGAAGTGTCCACCTCAGTAATAGGTGATTGATGTGGGATAGACTGAGGAGAGTCAGAAGTACTCATCTATCTTTGAGTAGGGGGGAGAAGAGGACTCATGGTACTCACTGAATCCTAAGTCTTCATCAGTATAGAAGGATAGGTTGGGAATTGGTGGTTGAGATCCAAAGGCTGGGGATGGTAGCTGTCCCCTGAAGGTTGTTCACTTGAGTGTTGAGACTCAGAGTGAGAGCTTAAGGCTGTTGGGCTAGTGAGCTCATCAGTGTGAGCATGAGGAACCTCATCACTGATTCTTGAAACAATGGGAGTGGTCTGCTCCTCAGGAGAAGTGGGAGCTCCAGTATCCACTTCTTCCTGTATTGGTGAGTATATGGGGGCCTCCACAGACTGAATAGTCTGAGCAGGGGTTCGTTTGGATTTTCTTGGTAGTGATGGATATTTGAGGTTGTGTAGAGGGTTGGAGAGCAGTAGGTGTGGGTTCAACACTAGCTTGGACTGCTAGGTTGTCACCTTGAGCAATGAGCTCTAACATTTTTGGGACTAGGGCTGTTTCTACCCCTGAGAAGCCTACAGTTGGCTTCTTCATAATTTTAAAGATGCCGGGTCATCTGTCCCAATTTAAGAATATTATGTTTCCCTCAACTGTGAGCCCAGTTCACAGTTGAGAATGTGTTGAACATATCTAGGAAACATGTAGTATTCTAAGGAGTCTAAGTTTGCAAGTAAATTAGTATAAACAAATTGTGAATACCTGAACTTGACCCCCTGAATCATTCCATGAACTATAAAGGAGAGATCCTCAGGAATCTGGTCCCATCCACCATGCTTGTTTGATAAGCTGTGGATAACCACATGGAGCAGGTATTTCCACTGGGATGAGACCTTCCCTTCCTGAAGGTCTTTACAGAGAAATCTCCTTCATAGCCCATCTGCTCGAAGGAATGATTAACCGCTTCCTTTGGGAAGAACACTTCACCTTCTTCATCATCCAGCTGAAGATGTCGGTTGATGATGGCCGGAGTGATGAAGATTGTTCCCCCTGCACTGTGGCAGACAGTGCCTTCTCCCCATCCATAATGACGTCTTGGCAGGTCTTCCAGAATTCAAGCAAGTGATCCTCATATAGAGTAGGATCAATGGTTAGGGAGGTGAAGTAGTGAGACAAAGACAAGAAACGACAAACCTCTGAGAAATGAGGATCTTTGTCAGAGCATAACAGAGCAACCTGATTGTGTTGTCTGTGTAGCTGCATGGCAAAGTTAGGATCATTTCTGTAAGCAAGGTCAGCCATTTTGAGGTAGCTCAGAGATGAAGAGAAAAAATGGGAAAGAAATTTCAGAGAGAAAGCTTTGGGTTTTAGGTTTGGAAGAAAAGCAGATGATAGAAGAGGGGGAAACCGTTGGGTTTATATGAGAGAGAAGGATTTCAGATAAAGTTTAATGAAAGAGGATAAACTTTGAAATCCGTATGTCGGTCCCACCTCTGAAAAAGTAGTTTACTTTTTGCTCAAAAAGTAGTTTTCTTGGAATTCGAAAAGCTTCCGAAGGTAATTTGTCTTCGGAAGTTTTGATTGAAAAAGCTTCCGAAGCTAAAATGGCTTGGGAAGAATTTTCCTGAGAGTCTTGAAGATTTATGCTTCGGAAGAGAAATAAACTCTTGGATGCTTTGTATAAGAATGAACAAAGCTTCCGAAAGTAATTTTGCTTCGAAGGAAAAAAGTCCTTAAAAATGAATAAGTGTCTAAGTTAAGAATTTTAAGCTCGGAAGATAAATTTTGACTTCTTCCGAAGGTAAAATCTCTTAGACAGTCATTTATTTTGAAGACATATTTTTCTTCCGAAGGTAAAACGTTATCTTCCGAAGTATCAGAAAATTTTCAAGAATCTAAGGAAAGTCTTCAAAAAGAGTTTTACATTCAAAGAAAACATGAGCTTATGAAAGTGATGAACTAGACAACTTAGGACACACAAATTTTAAGAAGAAATAATAATAGAATTAGTTTTAAGAAAAAGTCTACTCAAAGTTAATCATCCCAATAGCTGATATCAGATACTTAAATCTTGTTCATCAAAAGCTTTTGTGAACAGATCAGCATATTGTTCATCTGTGTGAACTTTGACTAGTTTAATTAATCCCTTTTCATAGTTATCTCTTATTAAATGATACCTGATGTTGATGTGTTTGGTCCTTGAGTGCTGCACAGGGTTCTCAGTGATAGAGATAGCACTATTGTTGTCTATGTGGATAGGAGTCTCTTTGAAGTTAAATCCATAGTCTAGCATCTGATTTTGAATCCAAAGCACTTGAGCACAGCAGCTTGCAGCAGCAATGTATTCAGCCTCAGCAGTTGATGCAGACACACAGGATTGTTTCTTGCATTGCCATGAGACAACCCTTCCACCAAGGAATTGACATCCCCCAGATGTAGACTTTGCAGTCATGTTGCAACCACCATAATCACTGTCTGTATAGGCATACAAATTGAAATTAGGATTCTTTGGATACCATAGACCAAGTGTTGAAGCACCTTTGAGGTATCTTAAAATCCTTTTCACAGTGATTAAGTGAGACATCTTAGGGTTTGCTTGATATCTTGCACAAATACATGTAGCAAACATGATATCAGGCCTGCTAGCTGTAAGATACATAAGAGACCCAATCATAGCCCTGTATAAGTGCTCATCTACACACTCCCCCTCAAGATCTGGACCAAGGGAGTGGTTTCTGGCTATGGGTGTCTTAGCAATCTTACAATCAGTCATGTTGAATCTCTTGAGTATATCTTGAACATACTTTGACTGACTTATGAAGATGCCATCTTCAACCTGCTTCACTTGAATTCCCAGAAAGAAGTTGAGTTCTCCCATTGAACTCATTTCAAATCTGTCTTTCATCAGCTTTTCAAAGTCTTGCAGAGCTTTGAATTGGTTGAACCAAAGATGATGTCATCCACATATACTTGAACTAGCAGAATGTCTTTTCCTTGTCCTTTGATGAAGAGAGTTCCATCTATAGTACCTCTCCTGTATCCATGTTTACAGAGATACTCAGATAGTCTCATACCACTTCCTGGGTGCCTGATGCAGCCCATAAAGAGCTTTGTCAAGCTTGCAGACATAATCAGGATGATCAGGATCTACAAAACCAGGTGGTTTTTGACATAAACCTCCTCATCAATCACTCCATATAAGAAAGCACACTTTACATCAAGTTGATAGACTTTGAAATTCTTGGATGCAGCAAATGCCAGGAATATCCTAACAGCTTCTAGTCTTGCTACAGGAGCAAAGACATCAGTGTAATCAATCCCTTCTTCTTGTGTGTATCCTTGAACAACTAGTCTTGCCTTGTTCTTGATGATGATTCCTCTATCATCCTTCTTATTCCTAAAAACCCATTTGGTTCCAATGGTAGTCTTCCCATGAGGAAGAGGACAAAGGTTCCAAACTTTCTGCCCTTTGAATTGAAGCAGCTCTTGTTGCATAGCTTCCACCCAACTTCCATCCTTTAGAGCCTCCTCAACTTTCTTTGGCTCTAACTCGGATAGAAAACAAGAGTGAAGACAAACATTTGCTTCATGGGTTTGCCCTCTTGTCTTTACCCCGGAGATAACATCTCCAATGATGTTTGTGGTAGGATGAGACTTGTGGATCCTTAGCTGAGGGATCACATCAAGTTGCTGAGATAGATCCAAATTTGAGAAATTTAGATCTGGTCTTGAAGATTGATCCTCCACATTATCACACCTATCAAAATTAACTTGATCCAATGAGTGTGTGACATCATTGATGTTGTCATCTATGGTATGGTTATTAGCATCAAGAAATTCTTGATCACTATCACCATCACCATTGTTGTCTTTTGCAATTGAGATGTCTTTATCTTGTTGAGAAACCTCTGAGCTGGAATTTGAAGGCATGTCAGATGTATCAGCTGGATTTGTTATTGTTGTGCTGATAGAAACCTCATTTGCTGAAGTAGTTTCAACTGGAGCTGAAGGTGTGTGAGTTGAAGGTCTTCCTAGCTCAAATCTTGGATCAAGATCACCTGTATTTAAATTTTCTACAGATCCTGAAACATGCTCACAAGATTTATTAAAACAGTTGGTAACTAAATCAAGATCAAATAGCAATCTGGACCAGAACCAGCCACACTGGGTGTGTGCTCATTGAAAGTCACATTGGCTGACTCCTCAATAATTCTAGTTCTGAGATTGTATACTCTATAAGCTTTAGCTTGGGAAGAGTATCCAATGAAGCGTCCATCGTCTGATTTCTCAGCAAACTTGGCAACTTGATCTTTGGTATTCAAGATGGTGCAGGGACATCCAAATGACCTGAGAAAACCAATGAAAGGTTTCCTCTTGTGCCAAAGTTCATAAGGAGTCTTACCATGTGTCTTAAACTCTTACTACTAAAACTATGTTTTGCACATAGGCAGTTTAGAGTCAGACAACATAGTTCTTGCAGCTTCAATAAGTGTCCTGTTTCTCCTCTCAGCAACTCCGTTTTGCTGAGGAGTCCTGGGAGCACTGTATTGTCTTGTAATACCCTTTTCATCACAAAATGTATCAAGGATTGGTTCTTGAATTCAGTTCCTTGATCACATCTTATGGTTTTGACCTTGTGATCACATTGATTCTCAATCTTTAAGATGAAATTCTTTAGAATCTCAGGAGTCTCATCTTTAGTTCTAAGGAAGAAGACCCAAGTGAATCTTGTAAAATCATCTGTGATCACTAGACAGTATAAGGTCCTTCCTAAACTCATTACACTGGTGGGGCCAAAGAGATCCATATGTAACAAGTGTAGGGGTGTAGTGATGGAGTTCATTTCCTTAGGCTTATGGGATGTCTTATGTTGCTTCCTTTCAGGCATGCAACACAATGATCATCACTTGTAAACTCTTTCTTGGCATTCCAGTTACCAGATCATGCTTAATCAATTTATTCATGTTTTTAAAGTTTACATGGCACATTCTTTTATGCGATAGGAAAGACTCATCACTATTGGCTTTAGATAGAAAGCATGAAACTTCTCCAGAGGGAGATGTTTCTTGCAAATCCATCTTGTACATGTTCCCTTTCCTAGGGGCTCTGAGCAGGATGTGCTCATGAGGAATGACCACACCAGGCTTGAGAACAATGCACTCATGCTCAGTAAAGAGCATGTTATGTCTTTGATCACAAAATTGGGATACACTCAGAAGATTGTACCCAAGCTCCTTAACAAAGTTTACCTTTTCAATGCTGAGCTTACCATTTGTGACCTTGCCCCTTCCAGAAATGTAACCACCTTCATCTCCTCCAAAAGCAACTGGTCCTCCATCAATTCTCTCAAAATTATGGAGTAGAGACCTATTGCCTGTCATGTGCCTGGAACAGCCACTGTCAAATCCAGACGTTTCCGTTTGTCTTGAGTTGTTCTGCACAAAGAAAATGATTAGTTACATTTGGAAACCCAAGCCGTACTTGTCTTGGGCTCAGTAAGTGTAATAGAAGGTAATGCAACAGTAATAGATCCTATGGTTGTACTGTGAGGATCTTCAGCTATTGTTGATGGAGAAATTTCAGTCATTTGGTCTTTCTTAGACTTCCACACCACCTTTGGACTCTTGGACTTGACCTTCAAAGCCTTGAAGCTTTTGGAACTTCACTGGGTTTGATGACTGACTCGAAGATTCTGCGGTCACTGAGCAGACTTGGATCTTCATGTCAGTGCTTCGGAAGAACTCCTTTCTTCCGAGACCAATTTTACTTCCGAAGTAATTTTCCATTTACCTTCTTCTTTGATTTGGAGCTTCCGAAGGAAACAGACTTTCCTTCCGAAGCTTGAGACTTCTTGAGATTCTTTGAAGTCTTTGTATTGGTCATGTGGATGGTACTCCTAGGATTGTATGGGCAATCCTTAGCAATGTGAGAAGTATTTTCACACATGACACATAACATTTTCTTCTTCAAAAGAGTCTCTTTTGAGAGCAAGACTGGCTTTGGTCACATCCCTTCTCACCTTCATCTTGGTAGATGCTAAGACAGTTCTTTTGGGCTGTGAACTGTTCTTGGAGTTTGATGGTCCAGGCTGTGCAGCAGTGGTACACAGCAGCTCAGTCTTCTTCTTTGCTCTGAGATGATTTGAACATGAACCAGGACTCTTAGATGAGGAGTCTTGTTGATGTCTTCAGTCTTTACTACTTTGAAACCTGCAGAGATAAAAACTTGTTTCTGCTTAGCATCAAAAGTAGCCTTGATTTCTTGAGCCTTCTTTGCTTTCCTTTTGCTCTTCCTGATCAAGTTCTTTCTTTTGGACTTGGTCATCACAGATGATTTCTTCTCCTCAGAAGGATAGTGGCCCTTGGAAGAATCCTCTTCTTCACTCTTCTCAGAGGAATTCTTCACTATCACTTCTTCATCATCCTCACTTATAGGATCTATGAGAGGAAGCTCATCTTCATAAGTTCCACACCTAGGATATCTTACAGACAAGATTGTGTGTGGAGGAGCTATCTCATTTGATCCTAGTCCCTGTCTATTTTGATAGCACACTTTGTTGTGCAGGGATGAGGATATCATGTTTTTGAAGGTCTCTTCTTCAAGAACACTTTTCTCTGCCTTGGCTTTGCTGATCACAAGCTCAGCCGGCACTCAGTCAATTTAGTTATGAGATCTTGGATCTGAGTTCAAATCTGTATGTTCATGTTTTAGTACTGAAATGGTTTTCTCCAAATCTTCTATTTTTAACTTGTAATCATTTTCAGACTTTCTAAAATCAGATTTTAATATGTTTAATGACTCAAGATCGGATTCATCTCTAAGTTGTAGGACCTGTATCTATTCACTTTAGCAATGCATTCAGGAGTACAGAGATGTTCCAATACCTTGGCTTCATCATGGTCAGCCATCAGTGCTTGGTTTGGAGAAGCATCTTCCGCCTGAAAACTCCAGTCAAAGCCTCCTTCTTCAACAGCAACAGCAGCATGTTGCTTAGGCTCTCAGACTGAGGAGCTTTGTCAGTGTAGTTTGGTGGGTGGTGTTGGCCCCCATTTGCTTTAGGTGCCATACACTCCCTAGCAAAGTGGCCCATAACGTTACAGTTGTAACACTTAACTTTGCTTTTATCCAGCCCAAACATTCCACTGGTAGCATTGCTTGGAAATCTTCTTCCTGTTCTCTTGTAGAACTTCTTGGCTCTATGAGTGAGGAGAGCCATCTGCTGAACTATCTCCATGTATTCCAGGTCATCTGGATGAATGCAGTCCAGGTCTTCAAGAGTGAAGAGATAATTCCCACAGCTTTCATCAGTAGACACAAAGGCCTGAGAAGAACTTGTCTCTTGGAATGGACTTCCTTGAGTAAGTTTCCCTTGGTGTCTCCGGGAAGTGATGAAAGGACCCTTTTGTGAGTTGTCAGGGTAGCATAAGAGATGATGTTGGGGTTCTATGTTGTCCCTTTCAACCACATGAAGGGCTGAACCCATTTGATTTTTGGAGTTGCCAGATGAACCTTGTATGTTCATCTCCATCTGGTATCCACTGAGAATCCCATATAACTCTGTCAGAGTAAGAGTTTTAAGGTTCTCAGTCCTCTTGATCACCACACAATAGTGTGTCCATTGCCTAGGAAGTGAGGACATGAACTTCCTTACAATGTCTCTGTTCTCAAGAGGAACTCCTCCATCCACTAGGGTATCCACAATCTCAACATACCTGAAGTATTGTTGGGTCATGGTTTCACCTGCTTTAAAGGTGAAATTTTCAAACTGCTGCTTCAGAAGATCTTTCTTGTTCTCCTTGGCTTCAGAGGAGCCTTCATACATCAGCTTCAGTGCATCCCACAGCTGTTTAGCTGTTTTGCACTTCTTAAAACCTCTGTATACAGAGTTTGGGAGAGCAGTCTGAAGAGCAGTCATGGCCTTCTGTCAATCTCTACTCTTTTTCTATCTTCATCTGAGTAGTTGGCCATATCTTTAGGAATCATACCAGCACCAGTAGCAGAGGGGTGCTGGGTATGAAAGGTCCATTTTCAACAGATTCCCACATTCTTGAGTCAAGAGACCTGATGAAGCCTTCCATCCTCATGCACCAGGTGTCAAAATCATCAAGAGTGATCAGTGGGGATTTGTTCATGGTTCCAGTCCCCATATCAGTCTTTGAGATGGAAGCCATTTGAAGAGTTTAGTTTTTGTGTGTGTGAGGGATCTTAAGATGGTTAGATCTTATATCAAGAGCCTGAAAGCTCCGATACCAATTGCAGGATCGTTTAAGGGTTTGAACACAATTACAACACAACAACACAATGAGGAGATTATCTAAACTCTAATCAAACAGTAAACTGGGTTAACCAAAAGTGATACAAAGAACACAAGTAAAGCAAGAGACAGAACAGGAGAATATGGTTTTCAAGGATGCAGTATATTGCTTTCTCAAGTTCTTTTACAAGTGTTACAAAGTATATTAAAGATACAAGAAACTTGAAATATATACTACAACCTACAACCAGCTATACTATGAAAGCCAGCTGGATATAATTGACTAGACACTAACAAAAATCAATTGTAGAATCAAAAGGCATATCTGCCTTTTGACCTTGTGACTATGACATGCCATAGCTCACATCCTTATACATTACAAAAAGGATAAAGTACATAAAGTGGAAAGTTTCAGACTCAAGACCTCAATGTACAGTTACCAAAAGCATGGACCTTTTCACCAACTCTTGTAAGTTGGTGACTTATCAGAGATGCAGCGGAAAAGGTGCTTTATGGAACAGTACATCAGATAAAGCATGTGTACTAAAAGTCTTCGGAAGAAATCTGTCTTCATAGGGTGAAGCTTCGGAAGTCTTTGTCTCTTGAAGCTTCGGAAGACTTCATGTTTGGCTTCGGAAGATATTGGTCTTGGCTTCGGAAGATTTTACACTTAGAATGTTTTCTAATGTATTGTGTAAATCTTCCAAAGCATTCTTCACTTCAGTACTTAGTGCATGTTGCTGAGACACTTTGGATGTTTTGGGTTGCATCAGACTTAAGGAATCCTTACATCCCTACACATTGAAACCGGTATATATAGGCCTCGGCCCTATTAGATACCATTGGGCCCATTCGTGTGATTGGACCATGCATACGGTTCAATCGTACGACTGGACCATGCATACGGTTCAATCGTACGATTGGACCATATTTATGGTTCAATCTTACGAATGTCCCAATCGCATCTCTCAGTCACACGACTGGTCCATTAGCATGGCTCAATCATACAACTGAGTCTCATTCTCATATGCTCCTGTGAATGACCTAGTTTCATGTGTTTATAACATATCAAGTGTATTACATCAAGCCTAGACTATTCAACAAGCGACAGACTGTTAGACCAAAAGAACCAATGAGCCGGATCAGAAAAACCTTTAAGTCCCACATGATATCACAACAACTGTTGAAGGCTTCATCAGCAGTTCGACAAGTGCTGAAGACTTCAACAGCTGAAGATCAAGTACTGAAGACTTCAACAGCTGAAGACTAAAGTGTTGAAGCTCAACAGCTGAAGAACACAAGTGCTGAAGCTAAAGACTAAAGTGCTGAAGTCCAACAACTGAAGAACACAAGTGTTGAAGCTGAAGACCAAAGTACTGAAGGTCAACAGCTGAAGAATACAAGTGCTGAAGCTGAAGACCAAAGTATTGAAGTTCAACAGCTGAAGAGTCCACAAGTGCTGAAGATCAACAACTAGTGTACAAAGTCTGAAGACAAAGACTGAAGACATCAGCTGATGACATCTACTGAAGTCATCAGCTGATGAAACGTCTGAAGTTCAAGTCTGAAGACCAAGTGCTGAAGTTTTAGTAGTTTGTCATAACAGCTGAAGAGTACTTCTTCAGTAGTTGTGTTTATCAGTAGTTTTATGTTTTTCGTTTCAGTATTTTAGTTTCAGTAGTTTAGCATCAGTAGTTTTATATTTTGTGCTTAGCACTCTCTGATATGTTCTCAGTAGTTGTGAACATTTTAGTAGTTTGTTAAGTGTTAGTTATTTTTGTAATAAATCTGCCAGATGTCACTATCCCGTGATATCAGCAGTGATTGCACTCTATATAAGGAGTGTCAACGTAATTGTAATAAGTGAATGATTGAGCAGAAACATTTGATATAATTGAAACATTCCTTTTCACAGAAATATATTCTCTCGTTACAACCGTATTTGTTCTTAATGCATACGAATATCAAATTCTTGCTATAATTTGTCTAATTCTTGATCTTATTCCGCTGCGTTACACTCTAATCCATCAAACTTGAGATCACTGATCCTGTCAAATGGTATCAGAGCAGGTTAATCATTGATCGATCTAATTATTGATCATTGAAACTGCTATCCAAGATCCAAGTTTGATTGAATTAGCATTTTTGCAAGAAACGGTTATAGAGATTGAATTTGCTGTGTTTTTGGCCATTCATCCTGAGATTTATTCTTGGTTTTCATTGAGTCTGTTGTGGTCTGTGTAAATTCTTTTAAAAGCTTGAATTAGATTGTATTTGGACCTAAAATGACTATTCCTTCCAATGATCCTCACAATACTGGTTCCTCAACCACGCCTCCAATGCTGGTTAGGAGTGAGTATAACATATGGCAACGACGAATGCTCCATCACCTGTCTGTTCACAGCTCAGGTTGTTGGACATCAGTGGTACATGGTCACACAATCCTATGGTGAATAACTCGGAAACAAATCAAATGGTTCCGAAGATGAGGAGCAATACTTAGATGAGGATAAGAAATTGTTTGAGATTGATGCAAAAGCCCATGGAATTCTGGCCATGGCACTGCCCAATGAAATCTATTCTGGGCTAATGCATTATGAAACTGCCCATGACCTTTGGAATGCCTTGAAAGAACAATTTGGTGGAACAGATGAGGTCTTGGCAAATAATAGAGAAATCCTTGCCCAACAATATGAGACATTCTCTCATAGGAAGGGTGAGACACTGACTCAACAGTTTGAGCGGTTCTCTTGTTTGATCTCTAAATTAAAAATGGTCAAACATGAGTACACCAATAGCCAGATGAATAACAGATTTCTCAGATCACTGCCTGAGAGATGGGACACATATACTATTGTCCTACGCTCCAATGCAAATTTGGACAAACTATCTCTCACCCAACTCCATGGAAAATTGCTCACATTTGAGAGAGAGATAGAACAGAAACGAAAACTGTCATCATCTGGAAAGCTCACTGATGACTTTGTACCAGGAAACACTGCCTTGGTAAGTCATGAGTCAGAGTATGCAGGATCAGAATGCCACTATGATGAGCATATTGATTTCACCTCAAACAATTCTAATCATGCCTTTGTGAGTGTTGATTGTCATTCTGGTAATAATAGTGACAATCTATGCTTTATCATGGATGATTTGAAGGGCATTGCTGATGATGATTTAGAATAGATGGATATTTTGAGCCAAATGGCCTTGATCAATATCAGATCTCAGAAATTCTACAAGAGAACTGGCAGGAAATTTCCTGGACTCTCTGACAAAACCAAAGTCGGTTTTGACAAGAGCAAGTTGAAGTGTCACAAATGCCACAGGCTTGGACACTTTGCAAGAGAGTGTAGATCAACTGGATCTAACACCTCTGCACCCTTTTTGACTTTTCCAAATAACAATTCACAATCCAAAGGGCAACATTCTGCTGGTTCTAGTCATTCATCACACCCAATCTCCTGCATATTTTGTTCCTCAGGGTCAAATGCCATATCCTTATCCCAGCTATTATATGCCACAGTCAAATCAAGTTCAAGCTCCTATAGTACCACAACCTCATGCACTACCAGAACCTCAACCATCTCCATCTCAATCACAACCTCATCACAGCTTCTTCACACCTGGAGTCGTTGACTGGAGTAGCTTACCTGATAACTTGTCTGGTCACACTGAGCAATACTATGTTGGTGCTAGTCAACATGGTGGTGAACACCCTTTTGGAATCTTGCTCTCATGGCCCTGGAGTCTACTGAGGGTTCCTGCTCAAATGCATCATCTTCACAGGTAACTCAGGTATCTTCAGAGGCTAAAGCCAAGTTATGTTCTAAATCATGCATAGCTGCCTTTGTCTCTATTAGAGAGGCAAATGTAGCATTAATAAATCAAAAACTTGAGTTTGAGAAAACCATTTCCAAAAGAAAAGCTGAGTATGAGTCTGCTCTTAACAGTAAAAGTGATGAGATTTATAAGCTTAAATGCCAATTAAATGATGAAAAGGCCAAGCTAGAGGTTATTCTGGAAGACCACAGGAGTCTCAAAGAAAAACTTGCAGTGACCCAAGTTGAGTGTGACCGCTGGGTCTCATCATGCAAGGGGTTTGAAATGCTTCTTAGCAAGCAAACTGCTTGAAATGTGAAGTTTGGTATTGGTTACAACCATACTGCTCCACCAACAGACTTTACTCCTAACTCCGTAGTTAAGTCTGAACTGAAAGCAATCTCCAAACCACATTATCGTGTGAATCATTCTCCAATGATAATCTAAGATCAGAGAATGAAACCAGTGTTAAGATCTCAGCAAATAAATTGACTGATGGTCGAACTACTGAGACTCATATGAAGCTGAGTACTTCAGATGTTGTTCCTCAATGTACCCCAAGTACTCAAGAGACCCACATCTGAAAAGCATTTCAAATCAGTTGAAATACAAGGACTAACAACTGCTGAGGAATCCATCAAACGGTTTATTAGGACGGATGGAAAATAGTTGAATTACCAGTCTTCAGCTGTTACAAATCCTTTAGTACCTAGTACTGATAGGAGGAAAGTACTGAAGATCACACCTTCAGTAGTTTCCACTTCAGCAGTATAGATGTCCAAGATGAAGAATAACCATGTGAAATTTGTGGTAAATTCATCATCTATCTGATGAATGTTGGTACAAAAAGGGTTTAAAACTCCAAGGGATGAGCTCATTAAACTAGAAATAAATAAAATGAAAACTGAGTTTGAGACCAAGTTTGTACCACAATCATCTCAACCTGATAAACCCAAGGCCTTACCCAAATCCACTAAGAAGGATGCGGTTTATCAGAAGACAGCTGATATTGTTCCTCATGATAAACATAAGACTA
Organism: Flaveria trinervia; assembly: GCA_025506515.1. Taxonomy (NCBI): domain Eukaryota; kingdom Viridiplantae; phylum Streptophyta; class Magnoliopsida; order Asterales; family Asteraceae; genus Flaveria; species Flaveria trinervia. Next base: position 47,558,040 of record CM046443.1, on the reverse strand, counting down.
AGTCTGTGAAATCTAAGAAGGAGGAAATGGTGGATCACAGGAACTCATCAAAAACAAGCTCTGGAGTGTCAAATGAACTGAAAGCTCGAGCTTCAAATCAGACACAGCTTGTTATGATGGTTCAGCATCTGTTGGGGAGAGTTAACCAACTTGAAGCCCTTGTGATCAAACCACTGAAAAGGAATTCCAGGTCAAAATATTTTAGCACCATCTCCATCTCATCAGCTGTTAATCATGAGAAACCAACTATGGTTAAATCTGTTGATAAGTCAGTCCCAAAACCAAAAAGGTTTGGGTCTCCAAAGCTAACTAGTTTCTTATGATTTTGCAGGGTTCTTCAGCATGCCAAAGAAGCATCTAGTGTTAGACCAAAAGAACCAATGAGCCACGATCAGAAAACCTCTAAGTCCCACATGATATCACAACAACTGCTGAAGGCTTCATCAGCAGTTCGACAAGTGCTGAAAACTCCAACAGCTGAAGATCAAGTGCTGAAGAATTCAACAGCTGAAGACTAAAGTGGTGAAGTTCAACAGCTGAAGAACACAAGTGCTGAAGTTGAACAGCTGAAGAACACAAGTGCTGAAGCTGAACAGCTGAAGAACACAAGTGCTGAAGCTGAAGAGCAAAGTACTGAAGTACAACAGCTGAAGAGTTTACAAGTGCTGAAGATCAACAACTGGTGTACAAAGTCTGAGAGACAAAGACTGAAGACATCAGCTGATGATATCTACTGAAGTCATCAGCTGATGAAACGTCTGAAGTTCAAGTCTAAAGATCAAGTACTGAAGTTTCAGTAGTTTGTCACAACAGCTGAAGAGTACTTCTTCAGTAGTTGTGATATCAGTAGTTTTATGTTTTTACTTTCAGTAGTTTTGTAAAACGACTGAAGAGCTTGTTCTTCAGTCGTTGTAATTTCAGTAGTTTTATGTTTTTCAGTAGTTATAGAAACTGATAACACTTAGTATTTTTGTAAGGAGATGTTAGCTGTTTTGACATCTTCAGTAGTTGTGTTTCAGTTGTAATAATTCTGTTAGATGTCACTATCAAGTGACATCAGCAGACGTCACATCTCTTATATAAGAGGTGTCGACCTAATTGTAATTGTGACATTTCGTTACCACGAAAGCGAATATTGAATGAAATATATTTGCAGAATTCTCTCTCTATAACCGTCTTTGTCCTTCATTGAATATCGTTTCGTTCTTGTGAATTGGCTAATTCATTGTTCGAATTCCGCTGTTATACTCTCTAATCAATCAAACGTAGATCATTGATCCTAACAAGTGGTATCAAAGCGGGTTAATCATTGATCGATCTAACAATTGATCATTGAAACTGCTAATTGATATCTGTGTTTGATTGAATTAGCATATTCGCAAGAACTGGTTATAGATTATTGAATTTCTGTCGCTTTCGTTCATTTATTTTGAGATCTCTTTTGGTTCAATTGGTTGTTGCGTTTTGTTCTAAATCTGTTTTAGCTTAATCGAATTTGATTGAATCTGAGATGACTACTCCTTCTAATGATCCTCACAATACCGGTTCCTTAACCAAGCCTCCGATGCTGGTTAGGACCGAGTATAACATATGGCAACAAAGAATGCTTCATCACCTATCTGTTAACAGTTCAGGTTGTTGGACATCTGTGGTACATGGACCACATAAGCCTATGGTGAACAATCCGGAAACCAATCAAATGGTTCCGAAGAAGAAGGAACAATACTCTGATGAAGATCGGAAAATGTTTGAGATTCATGCTAAAGCCCATGGAATTTTGGCCATGGCACTGCCTAATGAAATCTATTCAGGGCTTATGCATCATGAAACTGCTCATGATCTCTAGAATGCCCTGAAGGAACAATTCGGTGGCACAGATGAGGTCTTAGAAAACAATAGAGAAATCCTTGCCCAACAATATGAGACATTCTCTCATAGGAAGGGTGAGACACTGACTCAACAGTTTGAGCGCTTTTCCTGCTTGATATCTGAGCTGAAAATGGTGAAACAGGAATACACCAATAGCTAGATGAACAACAGGTTCCTCAGATCACTGCCTGAGAGATGGGACACAACACTATTGTTCTATGCTCCAGTGCAAATCTGGATGGCCTATCTCTCACCCAACTTCATGGGAAACTGCTTACATTCGAAAGAGAGATAGAGCAGAAGAGGAAACTGTCCTCACCAGGAAAGCTCACTGATGACTTTGTACCAGGGAATACTACCTTGGTTGGTCATGAGTCAGAATATGCTGCATCTGAAAGCAATTATGATGAGCATATTGATTTCTCTTCAAATAGTTCTGATCATGCATTTGTTGGTATTGAGAGTCATTCTGGCAGTAATAGTGACAATCTATGCTTCATTATGGATGATCTGAAAGGAATAGCTGATGATGATCTAGAAGAGATGGATATCTGAGCCAAATGGCATTGATTAATATCAGATCTCAGAAGTTCTATAAGAGAACTGGCAGGAAATTCCTAGACTCTCTGGCGAAACCAAAGTTGGTTTTTGACAAGTAGTTGAGGTGTCACAAATGCCAAAGGCTGGGACACTTTGCAAGAGAGTGTAGATCAACTGGATCTAATTCGTCTGCACCCTTTCTGACTTTTCCTAGTACTAGTCCACAAAACAGAGGGCAACATCCTGCTGGTTTGTGGTCATCATTCACATCCTAGATCTCCTGCATACTTTGTACCCCAGGGTCAAATGTCATATCCTTATCCCTGCTATTATATGCCTCAACCAAATCCTGTTCAAGCTCCAATTGCACAACAACCACAAGCATTGCCTGAACCACAACCTTCCCAATCTCATCAACAAACTCAACCTCAACAACACACCTTCTTCACCCCAGGAGTTTTGACTGGAGCAGATTACCAGATGACTTGTCTGGTCATGAACAACTGTTCTCATGTGCTGGTCAACATGGTGGTGAAAGTCCCTTTGGAAATGTAGCTCTTATGGCTTTGGATTCTACTGATACTTCATCCACTAATGCCTCTACACCAAAGGTATCACAGGTATCCTCTGAGGCAAAAGCCAATTATGTTCTGAAGCATGCATAGCAGCATTTGCATCTATTAGAGAAGCAAATGTAGTTTTAATCAACAAGAACATTGAGCTAGAACAAATAATTTCCAAAGGCAAAGCTGAATTTGAGTCTGTGCTTAATGATAAGAATGATGAGATTTACAAACTTAAATGCCAAATAACTGATGATAAGGCTAGGGAAGAGATACTTCTAGAGAAGTATAAAGATCTCAAAGAAACCCTTGCAGTTACCCAGGTAGAGTGTGATAGATGGGTACAATCATGCAAAGGTTTTGAAATGCTTCTTAGTAAGCAATCTGCTTCCAATGTGAAGTTTGGAATTGGTTACAATCACACTGCTCCACCTACAGATTTTACTCCCAGAGCAGAGGTAGAATCTGATGGTGAGAGTAATAACCAATCCATCTCATCATGTGATCTACTTTCTGATACAGCACAATCAGAAGTAGAAGTCAGCATCAAGCCCTCTCAAACCTATCAGCTGATGTTGATGGTTCCACTGCTGACACACACATGATCAATGAGTTGATCAACTCAGGAGTTAATTCTAAAAGTCCTGAAAGGACTAGAGAGCAGGATTTAAACCTGAAGTTCAAACTCCAACTACTGCCAGTACTGAAAAGAAGAAAACTGTCAGTAGAAAGAGTTTGAAGACTACTAAAGAGGTAGTCAAGCAAGCAAACAATGCTTCCAAAGTACTGAAGAGCAAGTCTTCAGTTGCTTCACCCTCCTTATTAGATGATCAACCTAAGATGAAGAAGAAACCATGTGAAGTATGTGGTTTGTTCAATCATCTTACAGATGATTGCTGGTACAAAAGAGGTTCCAAACTCAAACATAAAGAAGAAATTAAAGAGAAAATGGTAAAAATGAAAACTGAGTTTGAGACCACATTTGTATCAGCAACATCAAATCCTGTAACCCTTAAGTCCTCAAAGAAATCCAAAAAGGAAGGGGTTAAACAGGTGACAGCTGAGAGTGCTCAGAAGAAGAAGGTGCAACATAGGAACTTATCAAACTCCACTGGCAATGTGTCTGATGAGCTGAAAGCTTTATCACAAAATCAGACACAGCTGGTTATGATGGTTCAACATCTATTGGGTTAGAGTTAACCAATTAGATGCTCCTATGTTGAAACCACAGAAAAAGTGGTCCAAGCCAAAGGATTCCTCTTCTTCACCATCTTCTTCCTCTCAGGCTGTTGTTTCTAATAAACCTGTTAGTTTACCATCTGTTGATGAGACCAGGCCCAAAACCAAAAAGGTTTGGGTCTCCAAACTAACTGATTGTTTATTATTGCAGGGTTCTCCAACATGCCAAAGTAGCATCTGGTATGTAGACAGTGGGGGATCTATGCACATGACTGGGAACAGCTCTCTTCTTCATGACTACTCTCAAGGAAAGAAGGGGTTTGTTTCTTTTGGCAATGATCAATGGCTAGGGGTTACATCATTGGAAATGGCTTTGTCTCCAATGGAGAAATTAAGTTTGATGATGTTAATAATGTGGAAAATCTCAAGTACAATCTCTTGAGTGTCAGTCAAATGTGTGATAAAGGTCATGTTGCTCTTTTCACCAATCAGAACTGTAGAATTCTGTCATCCAAAGTTCTACATTGATTGATAAGGTGTTGGATGATCATACTCTCCTGAGAGCCAACAGGACAGGAAGAGTGTATGCCTTAGATCTTTCCAAGAAAATAGATCTCAAGGCAATCCTTGCCTATTTTCCAAAGCCTCTTCTCAAGAACTAAACTGTGGCACAGGAGGCTGGGTCATGTTAATTTCAAAAACATGAATCAACTTATCCACAATAGTTTAGTTAAAGGCTTACCAATAAAGGAGTTCCACTGTGATGAAACCTGCACTGCTTGTTTAAAAGGAAAACAGCACAAAGTCTCATTCCCTCCTTTGAAGAGCCCAAGTCCACTGCCTGCTTGCAATTACTGCATATGGATCTATTTGGTCCTGTGAGAGTGATGAGCATGGCAAAGAAGAAATACTGTCTGGTAATTGTGGATGATTACTCCAGATTTGTATGGACTTTCTTTCTACATTCAAAGGATGAGGTTGCTCAGAAGATTATTAACTTTGTGTTGTATATTGAGAAGCAGTATTCCCTTCCAGTCAAGTGTATTAGGAGTGACAATGGAACTGAATTCAGAAACCATACACTTGATGACTTCTATCTTTCAAAGGGAATCAAAAGGCAGTTTAGCATCCCAAGGACTCCAGAACAAAATGGAGTAGTGGAGAGAAAGAACAGGACCCTAATTGAAGCTGCAAGTCCATGCTGGCTGACTCTGGTTTGCCACTGACCTTTTGGGCTGAAGCTGTTAACACAGCTTGCTATGTGCAGAATAGAGTCTTAGTAAATCAGAGGTTGATGAAGACTCCATATGAAGTTCTCCATCACTTGGCTCCTCTAATTTCATTTTTCAAAGCATTTGGGTGTCCCTATTTGGATGCAGGGTATTTTTGTTGGTTATTCATCTACTTGCAAGGCATACAGAGTCTTCAAGTTTGAACAAAGATAGTTGAAGAGACTTTGCATGTGAAGTTTAATGAATCTCCTTTGGAAAAGATTCCACAAAACCCTGTGGAGTTGTTTGATTTGGACATACTGCAATATGTTCCTTATCAACCTCCAGCTGTGGCAGATCATGTGGATAAATCATCTTCTGCAGCATGTCTTCCACCTGGTGGTATTGATGATGATGATGAATATCAATACTCACCTATTCAAGTTTAGCGACCAACTGCCTGTGTCTGCTAAATTTGATGTTCCTGTAGCTTCAGCAGTTCCATCCACAACAAATGCTGATGAGATCTCTGTTTCCTCTACATCTTTTGAGTTACCATCTAATTCTTGGTTTCCAGAGTCTGCATCAACATCTGCTGCTGCTGAAGGTTCTACAAACACTTGCACAGATCTCATTGTTTATCAGAACTGAAGAATCACCCCATGTCTCAGATTATTGGTGATATCAATGCTGGTGTTTCAACAAGAAGTCAATTGTCTAACTTCTGCTTCTATGCTCTCTTCATCAGTCAGCTAGAGCCAAAGAACTACCATGTTGCTTTGAGAGACAATGGATGGGTTGAAGCTATGCAGCTTGAGCTACTTCAGTTCAAGAAACAGCAAGTGTGGGAACTGGTTCCTCTTCCCCCAGGTAAGTGTGCAATAGGCACTAAATGGGTGTTTAGGAATAAAACTGATGAAAATGGGCTTATTGTTAAGAACAAGGCTAGACTGGTTGTACAGGGGTTTTCACAAGAAGAAGGTATTGACTATGATGAAACCTTTGCCCCTGTAGCCAGACTAGAGGCAATCAGATTGTTTTTAGCCTATGCTGCATTCCACAATCTTAAAGTTTTTCAAATGGATGTCAAAAGTGCATTTTTATATGGAAAATAAAGGAAGAAGTTTATGTGTGTCAACCACCAGGCTTTGAGGATAATAAACATCCTGAATGGTGTATAAACTTGATAAGGCTCTTTATGGGTTGAAACAAGCTCCTAGAGCCTGGTATGAGACACTCTCTACTTTTCTTCTTAAGAATAATTCACCAGAGGCTCCATTGATAAAACTTTGTTTATTAAGAAGGTGGATCAGCATAAGCTACTTGTTCAGATTTATGTTGATGATATCATTTTTGCATCCTCTGATCCCCAGTTGTGTGATGATTTTACAACATTAATGAAAAAGAGTTTGAAATGAGTGCAATGGGAGAATTACAGTTCTTTCTAGGCTTGCAAATTAACAAAAGGCTGATGGAACCTTTATTCATCAGTCCAAATATACAAAAGATCTTTTGAATAAGTTTGATTTACAAAACTGTAACCCTGTTCTACTCCCATGTGCAACACCACACAACTGGATGCTGATCAGAAAGGTAAAGCTGTTGATGAAACACTTCACAGATGTATGATTGGTCCTTGATGTATTTAACAGCTTCTAGACCAGATATTATGTTTGCTACATGTGTTTGTGCTAGATTTCAGGCTGCTCCTAAAGAGTCTCATTTGATTGCAGTCAAGAGAATCTTTAGATATTTGCAAGGTACACAATCTCTGGGTTTATGGTATTCCACTGGACACTCTTGCAAATTAGTTGCTTTTTCAGATAGTGACTATGCAGGGTGCAAGTTAACTAGAAAGTCAACTTCTGGTGGTTGTCAATTCCTAGGCAACTGTTTGATTTCTTGGCAGAGTAAGAAACAAACATCTGTTGCTACATCAACTGCTGAGGCCGAGTACATTGCTGCTGCAAGTTGTACTTCTCAGGTACTCTGGCTTCAGAACCAACTTCTGGATTATGGCATTACAGAGACTAAGACTCCATTATTAATGGATAGTGCTTCAGCTCTGTGTATTGTCAAAAATCCAGTCCAGCACTCTAGGACCAAACATATAGAGATCAGACATCACTTTATTCGGGATTGTTTTGAAAAAGGTCTGATTGATCCTAAGTTTGTGCCTAGTGCTGATGAGCTTGCAGATATTTTTACTAAGCCTTTGGATAGTTCTACTTTCCAAAACCTTGTGTTAAGGCTTGGTATGCTGCAGCTAGAATAAGTGACAACTACTGATGATTTCAGTAATAATTACTGGTGATCATTGGTAACCATGTCACATATAAGTACTGATGAGTCCTTTCACCTTCAGTAGTTTTATAACTACTGACGGCTAAATGCCTCACAAGTACTGAAGTACTTTATCTGTTCCTAACTACTGATGTAGTTACAACTACTGATGTAGTTACAACTACTGAAATCAGTACAAACAGATAAGTACTGACGTCCTATGAAACACCTGAAAAGCAGATGCAAAGTCTGATGAGTAAGTGTTGAGGACAGTATGAACAGCTGAAAGGCTATGAATTGACGAAAACTACTGAAGAGAACTTTCTCTTCAGTTGTTTCTCCAACTGCTGTTTCATTCTAAACAACTGAAGCAAAACCATGTCTTCAGTAGTTTTATAACTACTGATGACTAACACCAAGTCTTCAGCTGTTTACAACAACTGATGACAAAACCACTGTCTTCAGTAGTTTCACAACTACTGATGACAACACACAAGTCCTCAGTTGTTTCATCATCTGAAGTCAAACCATGACTTTCAGTAGTTTTCTAACTACTGATGTCTAAAACCACGACTTCAGCTGTTTCAACGTCTGAAAGGGTAATACCATGTCAACAGTCGTTTAAAACTACTTGATGACTACCACCATCCTTCAGTCGTTTTCTAACCCGTACCCTATAAATATCCCTGACCTAATCCTTCAGAGCTTCATCTTCTTCAAACTAACGTTCATCTCTCCAAAACTTCTCTCTCCTAAATGGCGTCCATGCAACTCAAACCGTGACACAACAACTGTAGCTTACCTCACCAAATCGCCATTCTGGGCTAAGTTCGATAATGCTATTGATCTTATGGTCCAGTCACCCTACAAAACGGCCTTTCTTCTCAATCCAATCCTTCATGCCGAATCCCTTAACCAGTTTTGGATGAACGTCACCCTCACCACTGGGAGAACAACACAGCGTCTCTCCGGTCGGTCGTCAACAACCACGAAGTGGTCATCACTCCGATATACTTCATCAAACTCTACACCTGGATGATGCCACTTCCCCTGCTGGAAATCCAAAGGGCACAACTGATTTATCCTTTGCCCACCATGGATATCAGGGCAACCTTAGTGCCTCCACAATACTGAAGAAACATTTCCATGATGCTGAACGTCTAATCTTTCACATGGTAAATGTCTGTTTGGCTCCTAAGACTTCGTCTTGGGATCAAATGTCTACAAAGTGGAAGCAGGTAATGTATTCCATTCTTGAGCAACAGCCTTTAAATTTTTCAGAAATAATATTTTCAGAGCTCAAGGATATGGCTCAAAAACAACTGCTAACCGTTGGATATTATATTGCGGTTCATAATGGCCATAATTATAAACCAGCTTCAAGCTGAGGGACTTGTTGGCCTGGGAGTCCCTGCTATGGCTGTTTTGCCTGAAGTATACTCCACTCCCGGCACAACTCTGACCAATCACTCAAACTGGCTGCCAAGCTGCGCAAACCCACGCAGCTGGAACCCCCAGCCACCACCTCCAAATCAAAATTCCCCACCAAACCCACTAAAAAGAAAACCAAAAAGGCTACTCAGGGAAATGAGTCCCCTGAGGATGCCCCTGCAACACAAACGCATGCTATATCACTGTTATAACCACCTAGTGGATATAAGACTCTTCCAGCCATAGCCGCTCAGGATTCCTCTCAAAAGGAGCCTGCAGCCACCACACAAGGGGTACCCACACATCTGGGATCTTCCTCACTTGAGGAGATTGCCATTGAAGAGCACCATCCTCCCCAAGGTGCAGACTGCTTTTACCCCATCTCCCCATGCAACCGCCCCCCAAAGTCCTACATGCTTGTTGCACAAGTGCTGACTCAATTGCACTCCTCACCCCCTCCCCAGATACCAATTACTACTGGGAACACCTCTACCATTGAGGGGAGGACCAAAGTGCAGCTGAGAACCCACAGCATAGGGGTTACAATGTTCCTTCTCCTAGTGTAGCAATGGAGATTGGAACTTCTGTGAGGCTGCCACTTCTCCTGCGTCAGCATATGATCAGGTTGTAGTTGGTACCATTACTAAGACCTTACCAGAGGCAACTGCTGATGACGGACATAGTCCTGAGGCAGGAAGTCCCCAGTTCCAAGACAAAGGGGCACATGCTACAACTGATCTACACTCAGTGCATGTTCATCCTGATCCTATCAGGAGGTCAGGTGATTCAGTATCTACTGATGATGACCTGGGCTTCTTTTACGATGTAATCGCCCAAACACCATCCTGGAGGAGGAGGTGAGCAGTCAAAGAGCTGCTTGCCAAACTTCTAGGAACAAAGACCATCTGCCTCCACCAACCCACAGATGGCACCTTCAGTTGAAGGTTCCCCAAACACTTTACCCTCTCACTCCACTGAGCCTCCAGCTTCTGCTTTTGGCACTATCTCTCCGGGACAGAACCCCCCAGAGCAGATGGTTGCTGTATTCCAACAATCCATACCTCTCATCACTCCCATCATCAATGAAATTGTTACTAAAGCCATTGATGAGAGGATTTCCTCAACTCTACAACCACTCATTGATGATGCTGTGCAAAGACACTTTCTGCGGTACAAACCCCTACCACCAATGCTCCAAAAAGGGGGAGAGTACTGCAGTGAAAAAAGAAGAGGAAAAGAACTGAGGATGAGAAGGCACAAGAGCAAATCCGGAGTTGGAAAAAGAAAGCAACAACAACTGATCACCTACAAAAGAAAGAAAAGTGCTGATGATCAACCTACTGCTGAAGAAAAATCCTTGGAAGAGCTGGTAAAAGATGCAGATGACACACACAGCCGATCCATGGACAAAATCATTGACCAACTCTTCAAGCAAGGTTTTGATACAGCCACATTAGATAGTGAGATCAGGAAGTTGGAAGTGGAGGAGATTCAAACCAGATGGGCTGGGTATGATGTACTGGAAAAGGAGAGATTGGAGATCATGATTCGCTTCATTGCCAAATACTTAGGAAGATCTTTGATGGAGATTCGTGCATGGACCAGAGACAGTATTCTGGCTATAGCCACCAGAATCTGTCTGTCTGAGCAATTACATAAGGGATTATCATTGAAGCCCTTGATGAGCTGGGGCTGGAAAAGGTTTGAAATGGCAAGACTTACAAAAGCTAAACTCACAACCAAAATGCTGGAACAACCTTCCCTTTCACCCACTCAAAAACAGCCTACCCTCAAATCTCCAAACCAATCTCAAAGCCCAATCCAAACTTCCTCAACCTTCAAAACCAACTCCCTTACCATCTAAACACAGCCGATGATGCACCTAAGAAGAAGAAGAGAAGGGTGTTGAGGCTAGAAGAAGAAGAAGAGGATGATGTGGAAGAAGATAGGCTGCCTCTGTCTGCAGTTCTAACATTGGAAAGCCAACCCCGCCCATCACTCCCACCTCACAGATGGATGCTGTGAGAGTAAAGATTGAAGAAGAGCAGCAGCAAAGCTTCATGATGATGAAATGCAAAAGCATTGACAAAACTTATGCTGCTTCGTCATCAATTATTAGTATGAAGAAAGAAGCTCTGAGGTTGTACACTCTTGCCAACACATTTCAATATCAGAAGGAAAAGGTGAGAGTATGGCCTGATCCTAGGGTGGCTCACAGGATTGTAAAGAAAGACTTCCTTCGAGATACAAGGGCAAGTCAAAAGGATCGTAGATGAAGAGATCACAGTGGCCCTTGTAGTATCACCCTGGGAGATTGTCGAAGACTTCAAGAAGGCCTATGAGACTAAACAACCACCCCAAAAGATGTTAGAGAACAGAATTATTAAAAAGGGTTAGTCTACAAGAGGCTTGAGAACTTCAAACAAATGAGCTCAGTCTGTTACTTGAAGGGACTCATTGATGAGTTCGCATATGCATACAGAGACAATTACAACAGTTGAGCTCAAAAATGGTAAACAGGCCAAGTACATCTCAGAGCTGTATGGGCGAGAAGGATTGTTTGATGGTGAAGCCGAGAACCTGACCATGGAAGAACAAATCATGTTTCTCAGGCATACACAGAGAATCCTACAGGCTTATACACGGGAAGTAGATCTCATGAATGGCATAACAACTCTGTGTCCAGTTCCCCAAAACAGAGTTCCCATTCATATCTTGCCAACAAATATCTGAGATTTCTTCCCAGGCCGGAGCTTATATGGGTCATCTTCTCTACTGATCAAGAAGGAAAAAGACCAACCTTTTTGCCAACAATAAGTGGGAAAATAAATAAATTAGAGGTTTGGCTGCATTGGTTCAGGGGAGTTTGTTGGACCAAAAGAACCAATGAGCCAAGATCAGAAAACCTCTAAGTCCCACATGATATCACAACAACTGCTGAAGCTTCATCAGCAGTTCGACAAGTGCTGAAAACTCTCAACAGCTGAAGATCAAGTGCTGAAGACTTCAACAGCTGAAGACTAAAGTGCTGAAGTTCAACAGCTGAAGAACACAAGTGCTGAAGCTGAACAGCTGAAGAACACAAGTGCTGAAGCTGAACAGCAAACACAAGTGCTGAAGCTGAAGACCAAGTACTGAAGTACAAAGCTGAAGAGTTTACAAGTGCTGAAGATCAACAACTGGTGTACAAAGTCTGAAGACAAAGACTGAAGACATCAACTGATGATATCTACTGAAGTCATCAGCTGATGAAACGTCTGAAGTTCAAGTCTGAAGATCAAGTACTGAAGTTTCAGTAGTTTGTCACAACAGCTGAAGAGTACTTCTTAGTAGTTGTGATATCAGTAGTTTTATTTTTTTACTTTCAGTAGTTTTGTAAAACGACTGAAGAGCTTGTTCTTCAGTCTGTAGTTTCAGTAGTTTTATGTTTTTCAGTAGTTATAGAAACTGATAACACTTAGTATTTTTGTAAGGAGATGTCAGCTGTTTTGACATCTTCAGTAGTTGTGTTTCAGTTGGAATAATTCTGTTAGATGTCACTATCAAGTGACATCAGCAGACGTCACATATCTTATATAAGAGGTGTCGACCTAATTGTATTGTGACATTTCGTTACCACGAAAGCGAATATTGAATGAAATATATTTGCAGAATTCTCTCTCTATAACCGTCTTTGTTCTTCATTGAATATCTTTCGTTCTTGTGAATTGGCTAATTCATTGTTAGAATTCCGCTGCTATACTCTCTAATCAATCAAACGTAGATCACTGATCCTAACATCTGGTAGTGACAGTGCGTATCCATGCACATTTAACTGGTAGCAGCTCTCTTCTTCGATGATTACTCTCAGTCAAGAAGGGATTTTGTCTCATTTGGAAAATGATGCTAAGGGTACATCATTGGAAATGGATTTTGTTCTCATGGAGATATTAGATTGAGATGTCAACCATGTGAGAATCTCTCACATAAATCTGTTGAGTGTCAGTCAATGTGTGGCAACGGACATTTGCTCTTTTCAACAAGCCATTCTGTAGGATTCTGGTCTTCCAAGTTCTGAGCCTGATTGCAAAGTACTGATTATAATACTCTCCTGAAAGCCAACAGGATAAAAGAGGATAATGCCTGGATTTGTCAAAGAAAATTGAGTTAAAAGGCCCCATACTTGTTCTCCAAGGCCCCTCTCCAATATCTAAACTGTGGCATAGAAGGCTAGGTCATGTAATCCAAAACCAGAATCAGCTGATCCCAGAGTTTAGTGAAGGTCTTCAATAAAGGAGTTCAATTGTGATGAATCTCATGCATGCTTAAAAGGGAACAACATAATTTCATTCCCACCCATAGGAAGAATCAAGTCTAATGCCTGCTAGAACTACTGCACATTGATCTTTTTGGCCTGTTGAAGGTAATGAGTATGGAAAAGAAGAATATGTCTGGTAATTGTGGATGATTACTCTAGATATGTTGGACTTTCTTCTTTGCATTCAAAGGATGAGGCTGCTCAGTCCATTATGCACTTTGTGTTACACGTTGAGAAGCAGAATTCCCTACCAGGTAATTGTGTGAGAGTGACCATGGTACTGAATTCAAAACCCACACTCTTGATGAGTTTTACTTGTCAAAGGGAATCAAGAGGCAGTATAGCATCCCAAGGACTCCAGAGCAAATGGAGTAGTGGAGAGAAGAAAAGGACCCTCATTGAAGCTGCAAGGTCCATGTTGCTGATTCTGGTCTGCCACTGACCTTTTGGGCTGAGCTGTCAATACAGCCTGCTATGTACAGAATAGAGCCTTAGTAAATCAGAGGTTGATGAAAACTCCTTATGAAGTTTTACATCATTTAGCCCCTTTGATTTCATTCTTCAGAGCATTTGGGTGTCCCTGTTACATTCTCAACACAAAGGATCAAGTCCAAAAGTTTGATTCTAAGGTGGATGCAAGGTATTTTGTTGGGTATTCATCCACTTGCAAGGCTTACAGAGTATTCAACTGTCGGACAAAGATAGTTGAAGAAAACTTGCATGTGAAGTTCAATGAATCCCCTAAGGATACAATTCCACAAAACCCTGTGGAGTTGTTTGATCTGGACATTCTGCAATATGTTCCTTATCAATGCCTGCTGTTGCAGATCATATGAATCCATCATCTTCTGTAGCTAGTCATCCATCTGGTGTTACTGATGATGATGATGATATCAGTAATCACCTTTTCAAGTTTAGTGATCAACTGCCTGATTCAGCTAGACCTGATGTTCCTGTAGCTCCAGTAGCACAATCCACAACAAATGCTGATGAGATTTCTACAACTTCAACTTCCTTTGAATTACCATCTACTGATTGGTTTCAAGGAAATGCTGACCATCACCATCTGTTGCTGCTGAGCCTGCTACAAACACTTGCACAGATCTATTGTGTACCAAGATCTGAAGAATCACCCTATGTCTCAAATCATTGGTGATATCAATGCTGGCGTGTCAACAAGAAGTCAAGTCAAAGTTTCTGCTTCTATGCTCTCTTCATTAGTCAGCAAGAGCCAACGAACTATCACATTGCTTTAAGGCACAATGGATGGGTTGAAGCCAAGCAGCTTGAGCTTCTTCAGTTCAAGAAACAGCAAGTGTGGGAACTGGTTCCTCTACCCCAGGTGAGTGTGCAATAGGCACTAAATGGGTGTTCAGGAACAAAACTGATGAAAATGGGCTTATTGTTAAGAACAAGGCCAGACTGGCTGTACAGGGGTTTTCACAAGAGGAAGGTTTGATTATAATGAAACCTTTGCCCTGTAGCCAGACTGGAAGCAATTCAATTATTTTTAGCTTATGCTGCTTATCACAACCTTAAAGTTTTTCAAATGGATGTCAAAAGTGCATTTTTGTATGGGAAAATTAAAAAAGAGGTTTATGTATGTCAACCACCAGGTTTTGAGGACATAAAAACATCCTAATTGGTGTATAAGCTGGTAAGGCTCTATGGGTTGAAACAAGCTCCTAGAGCCTGGTATGAGACATTATCAAACATTCTTCTGGAAAATAATTTCACTAGAGGCTCCATAGATAAGACTTTATTCATTAAGAAAGTTGGGCAGCATAATCTACTAGTTCAAATTTATGTAGATGATATTATTTTTGCATCCTCCGATCCACAGTTGTGTGATGCCTTTACAAAGTTGATGCAACAGAAGTTTGAAATGAGTGCCATGGGAGAATTACAGTTCTTTCTGGGTTTGCAAATCAAACAAAAGGCTGATGGAATTTTCATTCATCAGTCCAAATACACAAAAGATCTTTTGGAAAAGTTTGATTTACAAAACTGTAAGCCCTGTTCTACTCCCATGTGCAACACCACACAACTGGATACAGATCAGAAAGGTAAAGTGGTTGATGAAACACTTTACAGATGTATGATTGGGTCCTTGATGTACTTAACATCCTCTAGACCAGATATTATGTTTGCTACATGTGTTTGTGCTAGATTTCAGGCTGCATCTAAGGAGTCTCATTTGATTGCAGTCAAGAGGATCTTTAGATATCTGCAAGGCACTCCATCTCTAGGTTTATGGTATTCTACTAGACATTCTTGTAAATTAGTTGCTTTTTCTGACAGTGACTATGCAGGGTGTAAGTTGACAAGAAAGTCCACTTCTGGAGGATGCCAATTCTTAGGCAACTGCTTGATTCTTGGCAGAGTAAGAAGCAGACCTCAGTTGCTACATCAACTGCTGAAGCAGAGTACATTGCTGCTGCAAGCTGTACATCTCAGGTACTCTGGCTTCAAAACCAATTATTGGATTATGGCATAACAGAGACTAAGACCCCATTGTTAATGGACAGCTCTTCAGCTCTTTGTATTGTCAAGAATCCTGTCCAGCACTCTAGGACTAAACATATTGAAATCAGACACCATTTTATTAGAGATTGTTTTGAAAAAGGTCTGATTGATCCAAAATTTGTTCCTAGTGCTGATGAGCTTGCAGACATTTTCACTAAGCCCTTGGATAGCACAACTTTCCAAAACCTAGTGCTAAGGCTTGGTATGCTGCAGCTAGAATAAGTGACAACTACTAATGATCTCAGCTCACAAGTACTGATGATCATTAGTTTATTATTGTCATATATAAGTACTGAAGTTATCCTCCCTTCAGAAGTTTTTAAAACTACTGGAGCTTAAGTAACTTCTCAGTACTCAAGTACTTTATTTGGTAAAACAACTGATGTAGTTACAATAGCTGATGTAGTCACAATAGCTGATGTAGCTACAACTACTGATGTCAGAAATGCAGATAAGTACTGATGACCAATGAAACGTCTGAAACTCAGATCTAAGTCTGATGAGTAAGTGTGGAGGTCAGACTGAAACAGTTGAAAAGCTATGAATGACGAAAACAGCTGATGAGAAATTTCTCTTCAATGTTTATACAACTACTGTTTCATTAAAACAACTGAAGCCAAAACTATGTCTTCAGTAGTTTACAACTACTGAAGACTAACACCAAGTCTTCAGCTGTTTACAACAACTGATGCCAAAACCACTGTCTTCAGTAGTTTCACAACTACTGATGACAAACACCAAGTCCTCAGTTTACATCATTTGAAGTCAAAACCAAGACCTTCAGTAGTTCACAACTACTAATGGTTAACACCAAGACTTCAGCTGTTTCAACATCTGATGGTCAAAACAAGTCTTCAGTTGTTTTATAACAACTGATGACAACCACCACCACTGTCGTCGTTTTAAACCTCTGAGGTTAATACCACGTCATCAGTAGTTTCAAACAGCTGATGACCACACCAAAACCTTCAATAGTTTTCTTTTAGCCTTTTCCTATCCCAACCCTATAAATACCTGTCTTCTTCTCAAACGTTCCATTAGTCGTTCTTCTGACCTTCATACTTTCAAAAATGGCAACCATGAGCCTAAAACCACGACACAACTGTGTTGCATACCTTACCAAGTCGGCTTTCTGGAACAAATTTGATAATGCCATTGACCTAATGGTGGATTCCCCATATCAACAGCTTTCTCTTGAATCCGACCATCTACCCTGAATCTCTCAGTCAATTCTGGTCAAATGTTTTTGTTCATACTGATGAGTCTACTGGCCAAATCTCTGTTCGGTCCCTCGTCAACTGAAACCAGTGGTTGTTACAGCCGACATCATTCGTCAGGCATTACACTTACATGACTCCACCACTGTGACTGAATACCCAAAGGGCACAATGGATATGTCCTTTATCAATAATGGGTATGAAGGTGATCTTCGGGCTACAACTATTCTGAAGAAACATTTCCATGTTGCTGAAAAACTTATCTTTCACATGGTAAATGTATGCTTAGCTTCAAAGACATCCTCTTGGGATCAAATGTCATCCCAATGCAACAGGTATTGTATTCTATTCTAGAACACCAAACGCTAAATTTCTCTGAAATCGTGTTTCTAGAATAAAGAACTTGGCTCAGAAACCTGCGGCAAACCACTGGCTATTATATCCCAGGTTTCTGATGGCCATTATTTAAATGAATTAAAATCTGATGGCCTTGTTGGCCTTGGAGTCCCTGCACCAGCTATTTTGGCTGAGGTATACTCCAGGCAGAACTCAGACCTCACTCTCAAAGAAGCTGCCCGAATGCTAAAACCCAAGCAGAGGGAACCCACAGCTTCCACCACCAGATCCAGAGTCCCCACTAAACCAAAAACCAAATGCCCCAAAACAGCTATTTAGGGAGATGAGTCCCCTGAAGATGCTCCTGTACCACCAAGGCAGGATATACTTGCTGGTTTAAACCCCTCAGCAGTATCAGAAACTCTACCAGCTAACACCACACAGGCATCCTCTCAAAAGGATCCTGATGCAACCTTATCAGGGGCAACCAATCGCTGGGACCTCTCTCACTTGAGGAGGTTATCATTGAAGAGCATTCCTCTCCCCGAATGCAATCTGTTTCTATCTCTCTCCCCAAGCAAATGCCCCCCAAAGTCCAACCATTATAATTGCAAACATGTGACTCAGCTGCATGCATGCCCTCCTCCTCCCCAACAAACACCAATAAAGGGGAGAACCACAGCAATTGAGGAAGAGGATCAACATGCTTCTGACAACCCACAGCACCGGGTTTAACTGTTCTATCTCCTGGTGTGGATATGCAGATACGAACATCTGGTGAGGCTGCCACCTCTTCTGAATCAGCACATGATTAGACTGAGGCTGGTAACATAGCTAAGACCTCATCAGAGGCAACGGCTGATGAAGGACATCGTCTTGAGGCTGGAAGTCCCCAGTTCCAAGAAAAAGGGGCACATGCTGAAACTGGTCTCCACCCGGTGCATGTACATCCTGCTACAAGCAGGAGGTCAGGTGATTCAACATCTGCTGATGATGACCTAGGCTTTTTCTATGATGTTCTAGCCCACAACACCATCCTGGAGGCTGAGGTAAGCAGACTACAAGAACTGATTGCCAAGAAGTCTCAGGATGTAAGTCCATCTGCCCCCACTAACTCACAGATGGCACCTTCATTCGAAGGTCCCCCAAACACTTCACCCTCTCACTTCACTGAGCCTCCAGCCTCTGCCTTTGGCACTATATCTCAGGGACAGAACCCCCCTGACAGATGGTTGCTGCATTCCAACAATCCTTACCTCTCATCACTCCCATCATCAATGACATTGTTCATAAAGCCATTGATGAGAGGATCTCCTCAAGTCTACAACCACTCATTGATGATGCTGTGCACAAGAACTTTCTGCGGTACAAACCCCTGCAACCAATGCATCCAAAAAGGGGGAGAGTACAGCAGTGAAAGAAAAGAAAAGAAAAAGAACTGAGGATGAGAAGGCACAAGAGAAAACCAAGGAGTTGGAGAAGGAAAAGGAACAACAACTGGTCACTTAGAAAGAAAAGAAAAGTGCTGGTGATCAGAAGAATGCTGAAGAAAAATCCTTGGAGGAGCTGATAAAAGATGCAGATGAAGCACACAGCCGATCCATGGACAAAATCATTGAGCAACTCTTCAAGCAAGACTTTGATACAGCCAAACTAGACAGTGAGATCAGGAGGTTGGAAGTAAATGAAATCCAAAACAGATGGGCTGGGTACAATGTGCTGGAGAAAGAGAGATTGGAGATCATGATTCGATTCATAGCCAAATATTTAGGAAGATCACTGATGGAGATTCGTTCATGGACCAGAGACAGCATTCTGGCTATAGCCACCAGAATCTGTTTGTCTGAGCAATTCATAAGGAGATAATTATTGAAGCACTTGATGAGGCTGGAGCTGGGAAAAGGCTTGAAATGGCAAAACTCACAAAAGCCAAACTTATAACCAAAATGCTTGAACAACCTTCCCAATCACCCACTCAAAAACAGCCTACCCCTCAAATCTCCGAACCAATCTCAAAACTCAAATCCAAACATCCTCAACCCTCAAAACCAATTCCTTTACACAAAAACCAACAACCATCATCCAGTGATGCACCTAGAAGGAGGAGAAGGGTGCTGAGGATAGAAGAAGATGAAGAAGAAGATGATGAAGATGATAGTCTGCCACTCTCTGCTGTTCTAAGGGTACCAGAACCCAGGAGTCAACTCGTGATCACACCTGACTCACAAAAGGAAATGGTTAGAGTCAAAATAGAAGATGAAGAACAGCAGGAGCAGCATGATGAGCAACTACTAAAGATGGTTTACAAGGAATTTCCCCAGTCATCATCTATACAAGCCAAGAAAGGGCATGCTCAGAGGCTGTACACTCTCAGACACACATTTCAGTATCAAAAAGAGAGAGTGAGAGTATGGCCAGACCCCAAGGTGAGCTCTAGAATACACAAAAGATCCATTCCACATAGATATAATGGCCAGGTTAGAAAAACAATAGACTCTACAATCATGTTGGCCATTGTAGTCTCACCTTGGAAAATACTCGATGAATTCAAGAAGGCTCGTAAATCAAAAATGACCCCTCAAGCCTTACTGGAAAATAAGATGATCAAAAAGGGGTTATTATATAAGAAGTTTGAAGACATTAAGAAGAATGAGCTCCAGTTACTCCCTAAGGGCACCCATCCTGATGAATTTGTCTATAGGGAGATAACTACTATGGAGTTGAAGAATGGCAGGACTGTAAAGTACCTATCTGAGTACTATGGTCCAGAGTTCTTCTTTGAATGAGGAGTAGAAGAACTCTCCAAGGAGGAATAGGTTGTTCTCCTTGAGGCCTATGTTCGTGAGTCCTACAGACTCGTAAATGGGAAGTAGGTTTCATGGTTGGGATCACAACTCTATGTCCAGATTCCCCAAAACAGAGTTCCCCTCCATACTTAGCCAAACACATGATTAGAAACCTCTTCCTGGCCTGTGCTGATCCGATTCTCTGAAGCTGATCAAGAGAAGTCTTTGCCAACATAAGTGGGACCTTAATAAAGTTAAAGGTTTTGGCTGCATTGGTTCAGGGGGAGTTTGTTGGACCAAAAGAACCAATGAGCCGAATCAGAAAAACCTTTAAGTCCCACATGATATCACAACAACTGCTGAAGGCTTCATCAGCAGTTCGACAAGTGCTGAAGACTTCAACAGCTAAAGATCAAGTACAAAAGACTTCAACAGCTGAAGATCAAGTACTGAAGACTTCAACAGCTGAAGACTAAAGTGCTGAAGCTCAACAGCTGAAGAACACAAGTGCTGAAGCTAAAGACTAAAGTGCTGAAGTCCAACAGCTGAAGAACACAAGTGCTGAAGCTGAAGACCAAAGTACTGAAGGTCAACAGCTGAAGAATACAAGTGCTGAAGCTGAAGACCAAAGTACTGAAGTTCAACAGCTGAAGAGTCCACAAGTGTTGAAGATCAACAACTGATGTACAAAGTCTGAAGACAAAGACTGAAGACATAGACTGAAGACATCAGCTGATGACATCTACTGAAGTCATCAGCTGATGAAACGTCTGAAGTTCAAGTCTGAAGACCAAGTGCTGAAGTTTCAGTAGTTTGTCACAACAGCTGAAGAGTACTTCTTCAGTAGTTGTGTTTATCAGTAGTTTTATGTTTTTAGTGAGGTTGAGTCAACAACTCCTGGGGTGAAGAAGTTGTGTTGTTGAGGTTGAGTTTGTTGATGAGATTGGGAAAGCTGTGGTTCAGGCAATGCTTCTGGTTGTTGTGCAATTGGAGCTTGAACAGGATTTGGTTGAGGCACATAATAGCAGGGATAAGGATATGACATTTGACCCTAGGGAACAAAGTATGCAGGAGATCTAGGATGTGAATAATGACCAGAACCAGGATGTTGCCCTCTGTTTTGTGGACTAGTACTAGGAAAAGTCACAAAGGGTGCAGAAGAATTAGATCCAGTTGATCTACACTCTCTTGCAAAGTGTCCCAGCCTTTGGCATTTATGACACCTCAACTTACTCTTGTCAAAACCAACTTTGGTTTTGCCAGAGAGTCCAGGAAATTTCCTGCCAGTTCTCTTATAGAACTTCTGAGATCTGATATTAATCAATGCCATTTGGCTCAGAATATCCATCTCTTCTAGATCTTCATCAGCTATTCCTTTCAGATCATCCATGATGAAGCATAAATTGTCACTATTACTGCCAGAATGACTCTCAATACCAACAAATGCATGATCAGAACTATTTGAAGAGAAATCTATATGCTCATCATAATTGCTTTCAGATGCAGCATATTATGACTCATGACCAACCAAGGCAGTATTCCCTGGTACAAAGTCATCAGTGAGCTTTCCTGATGAGGACAGTTTCCTCTTCTGCTCTATCTCTCTTTCAAATGTAAGCAGTTTCCCATGAAGTTGGGTGAGAGATAGGCCTTCCAGATTTGCACTGGAGCGTAGGACAATAGTGTATGTGTCCCATCTCTCAGGCAGTGATCTGAGGAATCTGTTGTTCATCTGGCTATTGGTGTATTCCTGTTTCACCATTTTCAGCTCAGAGATCAAGCAGGAAAAACGCTCAAACTGTTGAGTCAGTGTCTCACCCTTCCTATGAGAGAATGTCTCATATTGTTGGGCAATGATCTCTCTATTGTTTGCTAAGACCTCATCTGTGCCACCGAATTGTTCCTTCAGGGCATTCCAGAGATCATGAGCAGTTTCATGATGCATAAGCCCTGAATAGATTTCATTAGGCAGTGCCACGGCCAGAATTCCATGGGCTTTAGCATCAATCTCAAACAGTTTCCGATCTTCGTCAGAGTATTGTTCCTTCTTCTTCGAAACCGTTTGATTGGTTTCCGGATTGTTCACCATAGGCTTATGTGGTCCATGTACCACAAATGTCCAACAACCTGAACTGTTAACAGATAGGTGATGAAGCATTCTTCGTTCCCATATGTTATACTCGGTCCTAATTAGAACAAAACGATATTCAATGAAGAACAAAGACAGTTATAGAGAGAGAATTTCTGCAAATATATTTCATTCAATATTCACTTTCGTGGTAACAGAATGTCACAATTACAATTAGGTCGACACCTCTTATATAAGAGATGTGACGTTGCTAATGTCACTTGATAGTGACATCTAACAGATTTATTACAACTGAAACACAACTACTGAAGATGTCTAAACAGCTGACATCTCCTTACAAAAATGCTAAGTGTTATCAGTTGTTATAACTACTGAAAAACATAAAACTACTGAAACTACAACGACTGAAGAACAAGCTCTTCAGTCGTTTTACAAAACTACTGAAAGTAAAAATATAAAACTACTGATATCACAACTACTGAAGAAGTACTCTTCAGCTATTGTGACAAACTACTGAAACTTCAGTCGTTGGTCTTCAGACTTGAACTTCAGATGTTTCATCAGCTAATGACTTCAGTAGATATCATCAGCTGATGTCTTCAGTCTTTGTCTTCAGACTTTGTACATCAGTTGTTGATCTTTAGCACTTGTAAACTCTTCAGCTGTTGTACTTCAGTACTTTGGTCTTTCAGCTTCAGCACTTGTGTTCTTCAGCTGTTCAGCTTTAGTACTTCTGTTCTTCAGCTGTTCAGCTTCAGTACTTGTGTTCTTCAGCTGTTGTACTTCAGCACTTTAGTTCTTCAGCTGTTGAAGTCTTCAGCACTTGATCTTCAGCTGTTGAAGTCTTCAGCACTTGTCAAACTGCTGATGACGCTTTCAGCAATTGTTGTGATACCATGTGGGACTTAGAGGTTTTCTGATCTTGGCTCATTGGTTCTTTTGGTCCAACATAGGCGCATGGGGTTATTCAGACGCATGGGTACTATTGGGGCGCATGGCCCTACACTTAGTCGTCCGACTAATATTCTAGGCGCATGAGGGTACTTTTCAGGCGCATGAGTTACACTTAATCATTTCTAAGGCATTTCCAGGCGCGTGGGCCTTGTTTAGGCGCATGAACCTTTTATTCAACATGTTCCTAGGATAATTTCAAATCCAAACATCCAGCCTATCCGTTCTATGCTTATCAAGGCTATTCTAAACATGAACAACCTATAAGCATCTAAGAATCATCATTAAGCATTCATAATACATACGGGTATACATACATAAACATTTGAAAATCGTTTTAATACATTTTCAGCCCCAAGAAGAGTTTAAAACAAGTAAAACCGGGGTCTAAAGACTCACCTGGTGCAACTTTGGGTGTTTCTTCCTTCTAACCCGTATGCAACTAAGTTCGAACACCTTAAAAAAACCAAATACACACACACGAACACACACACAAACACATAAGCATATAAGCATATAACGAGGCAAAACCCAACATGAACACATAGAAACCTTGAATTCTTACCTTGAATTCAATCTTCTTCTTCTTCTTCTTCAACCGAGATTTTCTGCTCTCTCTCTCTCTCTCTCAAGAACCGATTAAAAAGGTGATGTGAAGAGAGGGTGGGCGGCCATGCCCACCTTTACACCAACTTTTGTACTTTTGTCCCTTTTTACACTTTAAACCCCTCAACTTGGGTTTTATTGCCATTTTCTTTCTTATTCTTCAACTCTTATCTTTCTTTTCTTTTAAAGAATAACCAGGTGTTACAAGTCCACCCCCCTTAAATAGGTTTCGTCCCCAAAACCTGTTATTCTTTAAACAAGCGTGGGTAATGCTGTCTCATTCTTCCTCGTTATCCCACGTAGATTCGGATCCCTTCCTGTGCTTCCACTGTATACACACAAGAGGAACCACTTTATTCCTCAGTCTATTCTCTTTACGATCAATGATTGTCACTGGTTGCTCCACATAATTGAGCCTTTCATCTACTTTGATGTCTTCCAGTGGAACAATTATGTCTTCATCAGCTAAGCACTTTTGTCAGATGAGATACATGGAATGTCGGGTGAATTTCATTTAACTCATCTGGTAACTCCAATCTATAGGCCACCTCTCCTACTCGAGCAATGATTCGGAAAGGTCCTATGTATCCCAGGCTTAGCTTACCTTGCTTCCTGAATCGGATAATGCCCTTCCAAGGTGAGACCTTCAACATAACCTGGTCACCCACTAGGAACTCAATCGGTCGGTGTCGTTTATCAGCATACGACTTCTGTCTGTCTTTGGCTGCCTTCATGAAGGCTTTAATCTTCTCAAGCTTCTCAGTCGTAGCCTCAATTACCTCGACGCTCCCCAATTCCTTCTGACCAATATCACCCCAACAAACAGGTGTTCTGCATCTCCTACCATATAGCATCTCATATGGTGGCATGCCAATGCTGGCATGATAGCTGTTATTGTATGAGAATTCGGCTAACGGTAGGTGGTCATCCCAACTTCCCCTAAAATCAATCATACATGCTCGAAGCATGTATTCCAGTGTCTGAATGAACCTTTCTAACTGACCATCAGTTTGGGGATGATATACCATGCTAATATGTAACCTCGTCCCCATGGCATCGTGGAATTTCTTCCAAAATTTAGATGTAACCGGGTGTCACGATCGGATACAATAGACACCGGCACACCATGACGAGTTACAATTTCCTTGATGAATAGATCTGCCAACCTCTCAGATGAATATGTCTCGCGGATCGGTAGGAAGTGAGCACTCTTCGTTAGACGGTCAACAATTACCCATATGGCATCGTACCCTTTCGGAGTACGCGGCAACTTCGTAATGAAATCCATGGTGATTTGCTCCCACTTCCATTCTGGTATATCCAAAGGTTGGATCTTCCCATACAGCTTCTGATGCTCGGTCTTCACATGTAAGCAAGTAAGGCACTTACCCACATACCCCACCACATCACGCTTCATACCCGGCCACCGGTAAACTTTCTTCAAATCTTGATACATTTTCGTGGCACCAGGATGAATGGAGTATCGAGTCTTGTGAGCTTCATCCATAATCTTCACATGTAGATCCCCAAAACGAGGAATCCACACCCGTCCAAATTGAGTTTTAACTCCAAGTGTGTTTTCACCCAATTCCCCAACTAGACCTCTTATCCTTTCAGAGTTAAGATGATCTTCTTTTAGTGTCTCATCTTGAAACTCTTTGACTTGTTTCATCACATCAGAGGTCATGATCAGTTGATATGCTTTCACCAAAATTGGCTCGGGCCTCTCCTTCCGACTAAGGGCATCAGCCACCACGTTGGCTTTGCCCGGATGAAAGTGGATCTTGCATTCATAATCTTTTATGAGTTCTAGCCATCTTCTCTGCCTCATGTTCAGGTCCTTCTGCTCAAAGAAATACTTCAAGCTTTTGTGGTCAGTAAAAATGGTGCACTTTGTCCCGTAGAAATAGTGCCTCCAAATTTTCAACGCAAAGAGCACGGCTGCTAGCTCCAAGTCATGAGTGGGATAATTGAACTCATGAACCTTCAACTGTCGAGATGCATAGGCTATAACCTTCCCTCTCTGCGTTAACACGCACCCTAACCCTGAGTAGGAAGCATCTGAATAGACCACCAAATCCTCACTTCCTTCGGGTAATGACAGAACAGGAGCTTGAGTCAACCTTGCCTTTAACTCCTCAAATGCTTTCTCCTGAGCTTGACCCCATATAAACTTTACATCCTCTCGGGTCAACTTGGTTAGTGGAGAAGCGATCTTAGAAAAGACTTGAATGAACCCTCGATAATATCCCGCCAACCCCAAGAAACAACGAATCTTGGATGGCGTCTTTGGAGACTTCCACTGCATCAGTGCCTCCACCTTTGTGGGGTCTACCATAATCCCCTCGGGATTTATCACATGACCTAGAAATTGAACTTCGCGCAACTAAAACCCGCACTTGGAGAATTTGGCATACAACTTCTCCCTTTTTAATGTCTCCAACGCCTCCCGAATATGACCGGCATGCTCTTCTTCGCTCTTCGAGTAGATCAGAATATCATCAATGAACACAATCACTGATCTATCCAACATTGGCCGGCACACTCAATTCATCAAATCCATAAAGGCAGCTCGCGCATTAGTTAGACCAAAAGACATAACAAGGAATTCGTAGTGTCCATAACACGTACGGAAAGCTGTCTTAGGAATGTCTTGTTCCTTCATCTTCAATTGATCTAGCCAGATGGTAGATCTATTCTTGAGAACCAACTAGCACCTTGGAGCTGGTCGAACAAGTCATCAATCCTTGGTAACGGGTACCGATTCTTCACCGTCAACTTGTTCAGCTCTCGATAGTTGATGCACATTCGCATACTTCTGTCCTTTTTCTTTACAAACAATATCGGAGCAGCCCACGGAGAGATACTCGGTTGAATGAATCCCTTATCCATTAGCTCCTGCAATTGGCTCATGAGTTCCTTCATCTCAGTCGGAGCTAATCGATATGGTGCTTTGGCAACGGGTTGAGCACCGGGTATTAAATCAATATGGAACTCAATTCAGGCGCATGGACACTATTCGAGCGTATGGTCCATTCGGACGCATGGACACTTAGACGCATGGGCTATTCAGGCGTATGGAAACTTAGGCGCATGGGGTTATTCAGATGCATGGGTACTATTGGGGCGCATGGCCCTACACTTAGTTGTTCGACTAATATTCTAGGCGCATGAGGGTACTGTTCAGGCACATTAGTTACACTTAATCATTTCTAAGCCATTTCCAGGCGCATGGGACTTGTTTAGGCGCATGAACCTTCTGTTCAACATGTTCCTAGGATAATTTCGAATCCAAACATCCAGCCTATTCGTTCTAAGCTTACCAAGGCTATTCTAAACATGAACAACCTATAAGCATCTAAGAATCATCATCAAGCATGCATAATACATACGGGTATACATACATAAACATTTGAAAATTGTTTTAATACATTTTCAGCCCCAAGAAGAGTTTAAAACAAGTAAAACCAGGTCTAGAAACTCACCTGGTGGAACTTTGGGTGTTTCTTCCTTCTAACCCGTATGCAACTGAGTTCGAACACCTAAAAACACACCAAATACACACACATGAACATACACACAAAAACATAAGCATATAAGCATATAACTGTGCCAAAACCCAACATGAACACATAGAAACCTTGAATTCTTACCTTGAATTCAATCTTCTTCTTCTTCTTCTCTAACCGAGAGTTTCTGCTCACTCTCTCTCTCTCTCTCTTAAGAACCAATGACAAAGGTGATGTGAAGAGAGGGTGGGCGGCCATGCCCACCTTTACACCAACTTTTGTACTTTTATCCATTTTTACACTTTTAACCCCTCAACTTGGGTTTTATTGCCATTTTCTTTCTTTATTCTTCAACTCTTATCTTCCTTTTCTTTTTAAAGAATAACCGGGGTTACGTGGTTTGCTAGAGAAGTGGGACTCGTTTGTGTCTAACTTGAGACAGAACAATATACTGGCAAAATTAGACATAAACAACTTCATCCTGAAATTGAGGGAGGAGGAACTAAGGATGAAGTACAGGTCACAGAAAGGATCCTATGACCAGAATCCTTCACTTTATAACTCCTCTCCCACTCCAACCAGTTCAGGAGCACCTCTTGCCACTCCTTCTCAAACCACCGCCTTAAGACAAGAAACGTCAGGGTCATCCACTACCCAATATATAGTGCCTGAAGCCAACACTACAAAGTTGAAGACCGAGAATCTCGGTAATATTACTGTGGAGGTTGCAAAGGAGCACATGGACCTTCTTGCAGTGGTTGTTCCTTCCTATGATTGTCTAGTAGCAGGGAAGATTGGCAATTGCCATCTAGCAGATGAAGACTACGAGTAGGTGGACGAAAATGAACTAGAAAGAATTGATATAATATGGGCTTTGGCAAGTGCTGTCAGGAGAGCGAAAAAGTTTGTGAAAAAGACTAGACAGAACTTGGTAGCCACAAAAGACACAACCTTTGGTTTCGACAAAACCAAAGTTACGTGCTTAATTATGCAGAAAAGGGGCATTTCAAACGTGAATGTGTAAAGCCCAAGAAGACAGGTAACGGGAATCCATTCTCATTTTTCAACCGTCAAGACAAACCCACGAGTGGAGCTACCTCGTCAAGCAAATAGACAAAGGCCTTAACTTCTCAAGGTGATGAAGGAAAGGATTGGACTTTCAGTTTTGTGTCTCCGAGTGAATCGAACATTGTCCATGTCGAGGGTTTGGATGATGACTCTGCATGTGAAGGTGAAATCATAGTTGAACTAGTGATGTCATATAATGAAGAAACTATGAATGTGGTCAATCACCTGATTGAAGTAGATCTCAGAACAACAAGTTCAGAATCTCTAGCATCCGAAGAGTCAAACTCTACATTGATGGCTGATTCAACAGATTCTTCACAGGTAAGTACAAAAGACCAACTCTTTGAAAATCATGCTTGTATTAAATGTAACAAATTTAGAGAAAGCATAGATCTAAAATTTGCAAGGTTATTAGACCACAATGATAGCTTAGTAAATTACTTACAACTATGCACAGAAGCTAATCGGATTTTAAAACAAAATGCGCACAGTTATAAAAAGAAAATAGAACTTTTAAATAAATAACTAAGGGAAACCGAGGTTGTTGCTTTTATTCAAAACAATTATATAAAGTTCTATTTAAACTCCCCGGAAGAAACTAAGAAAGAAAAAGCAGTTTTAGAAGTCGAAGTCAACTCATTAAAACAAAAACTGCATAGTTGGACCAGTTCTTCTCACATAGTTCAACACTTAGTGAAAGAACGAGATAACGGAGAGGGGTTGGGTTACAAAGTGGTTCCACCACCACATGAGATCTTGTTAAATGCTAAATGTAGACCAGTAAATAATAATCCAATTAAGGATCATGTGGTGTCCACCCCTCTAGTTAGTGATTCGGATTCCACGGGTAAACCGGTGAATTCTGTCACTAATCAGAAGGAGGCTACTTTGAAATCTAAATGTAAGATGCCTATTGTGAATTTGGACGAACAATTTGAAAAGGATAATGTAAAGTCAGGTTCAAACATGTCTATTTCTAAACCCAAAACGACCAAACCAGTTAACCAACCACGTGCTTCACGTCACAGTCCAAATAAACAAAAGGCTAAAGGTGTTAAAAACATTCAAACAATGATTTTTGTTAAAGTAAAAACATCTAAATAAGAAGTGTCCAAACCCAACCAGACACAGGTCACCCCAGTAACATACTCAACCCCACATAAACAGTTTCCTCAACATGTAGAAGGGAGATCATGCTACAGTTGTGGAAAGAGATGACATATTTCCACTAATTATCCTTATTATCAGACACCAAGAAAGAAAATTGAACTTTATGATACTAAACCAATTTCTTCAAAAAGGAGTTCTATTACTCCACAAAAAGAAGTAATGAACCTAAAGTTCAAATCGTAAGCCAGTCGTCTGTTTATCAAATACAGGCCTTACACAAAACTAGCTTATGGAAAGAAAAGTCAAGTCTAGTATCTGATAATGAGAACAAGAAGAAGAATGATATGCCCTCACCCTCAAATGGATAGTGGGTTGAGTTCATGATGTGTGATTCCTCAAGGTCACCCAAGCTAGTTAAGGATTGGGGTCCCAAACCTAAACTCATAATTTCCTCTGAATGTGCAGGATGTTCGTTATAGTGCTATCACAAACACCTGGATTATTGATAGTGGGGCGTCTAGGCACATGACCAGGAACCTGTCTCTCCTTTCAAATGTCAAACAAATTAAAGAGGTACATGTCTCATTTGATGGAAATAAAGGAGGATACATCACCACTCAAGGCGAAGTGGGAAACCAGAAAGTCAAGTTTGATAAGGTCAACTACATTCAACAACTACAAACTAACTTGCTTTCAATCTCCCAGATATGTGACAAAGGATTCAAAGTTGTTTTTGACAAACAAGAAGTGCTATGTGTTGAAGAAGTATTACATTATCCCGGAGGACCAAATCTTAATATCAGCTTCAAGATATAATTACTTATATGTCTTGGATCTATCAAAGGCATCCACAACCGATCATCAAGTTCAATGTTTCTTGTCAAAGGCAACTGAGAGGGACTGAATCTCCTGGCATAGAAGAATGGGACACATAAATCCACGGAAGATGAATCATCTGATCCAGAATGATTTAGTGAATGGAGTAAACGTCAAGAATTTTCAACTTCTGGATTTTTGTGTAGTGTGTAAGAAAGGTAAAAAGACCAAGAAGTCTCACAAGGCAAAGAAAATAAATTCCATTGAATTGCCTCTTGAACTTCTACACATGGATTTGTTTGTTCCTGTGAGCACCACGAGTATCGCTAGTGATTCGTACTGTTATGTAGTCACTGATGACTACTCCAGATTATCTTGGGTAATGTTTCTGAAATCCAAATCAGAGATATTGAATCGTTCAAACAGCTAGTGACTACATTGGAATCTCTCTACAAGCTGAAAGTGAGACAGATTCGTTCAGATAACGGCACGGAGTTCAAGAACCAGTGGATGGAGGCCTTCTGCAAAGAGAAAGGAATTGTAAACCAGTTCACATCTGCCTACACTCCACAAATGAATGAAGTTACTGAATGGAAGAACAGGAACTTGATAGAGACAGCAAGAACGATGCTAGCTGGCTCGAAACTATCCATCCAATTTTGGAACGAGGCAGTTGCAAATGCATGTTACACCCTAAATCGAGTCTTGGTGGTTAAACATCATGGTAAAACGTGTTATGAGTTACTCCAGCGTTGTAAACCTAATCTGGAGTACCTCGAACCATTTGGCGTACCATGTATGTTGCTGAAGAAAACTCAGTCAGGGAAATTCAGTGAGAAGGCCGAAGAAGGGATTTTTCTAGGATACAACATACCGAATAAGAAAGTTTACAACAACTCAACGGGTCAAGTAGAAGTGTGGTGCAATGTTGATGTTCAGAGATACACCACCCCCAGCTGGAAAAAGACCCTCATTCTTCTTTGGTTATTATGGATTCATTAAGTCATTCAACCTCCCTCTCTCTCTTCCTCATGATGAGTTATCAACCAAAATGATGTACGCTATCTTAAACACACCGTCACTAGACTCGACAACATCAGGTTCACAAGGCGAGTCTTCTAGTCCTTTAGGGGGAGCACTGGAGGTAAGTGACTCCTCCTCTGATAATGAAGACATGGAGAATGATCAGGTGGATCAAGAGGAACAGGTTCCTGCTATTGAAAGTACACAATGCCTCTAAAACTTCGGAACCTCGCACTCCAACGGCTACAGATACTGAACCAGGAATTCAAAATCTAGATCTTGAAGTAGTCATTCCCACCACTCCCGGATCTTGACTTAATGTATATCATCCTCTGGAAAACGTCATAGGGGATGTACAATTAGGAGTACAGACACGAAATCAGCTAAACTCAGCTGATTATGCCTCAGTCATGGAAAAAGGCTATCTCACGATGGTGCTTATCGATGTTTTGTATCTCAATTTGACCCAAAATATGTTTGTGAAGCCTTAAACGATGAGGCATGGGTGAGTGCCATGCAAGAAAAACTCCTACAAATCAAGAAGTTAGGAGTTTGGACACTGGTGGATAGACCCAAAGGTGCTAAGGTCATTGGCACTAAATGGGTCTTGAAATGCAAGAAAGATGACCAAGGGGTCATAATCAGAAACAAGGCTCGACTTGTTGTTCAAGGTTTTAAACAAGTCGAAGGAATTGATTACAATGAAGTGTTTGCACCTATGGCTAGAATGGAAGAAAGCCGTATCTTCCTAGCCTATGCATCTTACATGAAGATCAAAGTTTATCAACTAGATGTCAAGAGTGCATTCCTTCATGGGGAAATTCATGAGATAGTGTATGTTAGTCAACCCGAGGGATTTGGGGATCCTTACCATCAAGACAAAGTTTACAAGCTGGATAAGGCTCTCTACGGGCTCCATCAAGCCCTGAGAGCATGGTATGAGAAACTCTCAACTCATCTAGTGAAACATGGTTTTCGTAGAGGAGTTATTGACTGTACACTATTCATCAATGAAAAGGATGGAGACTTACTACTTATATAGATTTATGTTGATGACATAATCTTCGGTTCTAAAAACAAAGAGTTATGTAAAGAATTTGAATCTGTCATGAAAGCAGAATTTGAGATGAGTGCAATGGGGGGATGAAATTCTTCCAAGGATTACAGGTGGATCAGACACCAAAAGGAATCTTCCAACATCAGACTAAATATGTAGGGGACATCCTAAGTCGGTATGACATGGAGAATGCTTCAGCTGCTCGAACTCCACTTGACACGAACCACGATGTGGAACCCGACGAAAATGGTGATCTGGTTGATGCTACAATGTATAGAGGAATGATTGTATCCGTTATGTATCTCACATCGTCTCTTCCTGATATCATGTATGTGATGTGTCTCTGCTCCGAATATTACGCGAAGCTAAAAGTCAACCATCTCATAGGAGTTAAATGGATTTCCCATTATCTGAAAGGTACTCCAACACTAGGGTTGTGGTATCCTCATGACGATGACTTTGAATTTACAGCGTATAGTGACTCGGATTACGGTGGTTGCAATTAATTACAAGTCAACATCAGCAGGATGTCAGTTCTTTGGTAGACGGTTAGTCACATAGAAGTGTAAGAAGCAGACCTCCGCTTCTCTGTCAACATGTGAAGCTGAATACATTGCTGCTGCAAGTTGTTGTTCACAAATCATCTGTATTCAACAACA
Organism: Flaveria trinervia; assembly: GCA_025506515.1. Classification (NCBI taxonomy): domain Eukaryota; kingdom Viridiplantae; phylum Streptophyta; class Magnoliopsida; order Asterales; family Asteraceae; genus Flaveria; species Flaveria trinervia. Next base: position 47,524,914 of record CM046443.1, on the reverse strand, counting down.
AATGCGCAACTACGGTTTGCAATTCTCTAACACTCCTATCTATGTTTATAATTCTGCTGCTATAGCCGTTACAAAAAATCTAGTCCAACATCCTAAAATTAAACACATCGGTATTAAGTATCACTTTATACATGATTGTTTTGAAAAGAAATTAATCAGTGTGGTTAAAATAAATACGGATTTTCAACGCGCCGGCCTCTACACAAAAGCCTTTGATAAACCGAGGTGTTTATATCTATTAGAGGTTAATGGCGTGAAAAAGAAAAGTGATGTGCCCACAGAGGAAGAAAATGCTTAGTCTGGCATTTTTTTATTTATTTTTTCTTTTATTTTGTCTTATTTAATTTTCCTTTCTATTAAAATCCAAAAACTCAAAAATATTTTCATTTTTAGAAATTTAGGGGGAGAATAGGTTAGATTAGTATTAAATTAGTCATTTTATTTAATTATTTAAAAATAAAAAATATAAAAAAAATAAAAAAATGAGGTAGAAGGATAGCTTAGCTAAAAGGAAAGTAATCAAATCTGTGATACTGATTTAACGTTTTTGGAAAATGATAGTACACAAGGAATAGATTGTTTGGGACTTCAAAAGAGTTTAACTGATTAAGATGCAAAATTCAAAGTTTAAGTCTGAAAAGTCTAAGCAAAATAAAAGGAAAAATGATAGTAAAACTAGTATGCTACCAAGGTAACATAGAGAAAGTAGATCTAGAGGCTGCTAGTTCATTATATGATGTGTTGGTAGATTCATCACAATAGATTAGTAGATCTTATTGGTGGTTTCAATTGCAAACTAAGTTGTTCAACTTGTTATGGGTTCCCATCTTATCCCCGGTTAACATAATCAACGTTGTTCCAATAAGGGGTGAAGAGCAAAATAAACGCCACATATGTGGGTGGACGACCATATAAATGAGCAAAGCACATGGAAAAATGCAAAATGCAATCAAGCTAATAACTTATGTTGTTGGTGCATTATGTGCAAAACGAAAATAAATACTCTAACAAGAAGATAGGTTGTGTGCCTCTCTGTTGTGCGGTGGCACTGACCTAAGGATAAGCATAACCTAAATATTCTAGAACTCGTTGTTATTTGCGTCTCTCTGTTGTGCGATGGCACTGACCTAAGGCTTGGCATCTCTTTGAAAGCTCTTAGAATAGTTTCTTCTTGAAATATACTCGTTGACTGCTCAAAAATCTTCAGAGGAACGTTGATTACAATAGAAGTGTGGAATCCACAAATGCTTGTTGAAATAACTAAACCTTAACTCACCACTAATGTGTGTCAAAAATCTATGTATGGATTTAAGAGGACAAGTATACCGATAATCATCGTGAGCTGCAGTTCTTGAAAGTCAAAATCATTGTGTACATCTTGTGGCTCTGGTATGATTTCCTAAAATTGCTATTGACTCTCAGTGAAAACAAGGATCTAGCATCAAAATAGTTTCTTAACATGTCCCAAATGGCTCTGATACCACTTGTTAGGACCGTGTACGTATGGAGTACTAACTTATAATGCATGAAACCAGATCAAATAGTGAGGAATCCTATTTGATTGGCGATCCAATCAGTGAGAGCACAGTCCCGATCAATCTAACGATTAAAGAAACGTTACGAATGATTAGAACAAGATCAACTACAAACTATGAACTTGGAACAAGCTTTCTGGAGTCTTTGGACGGCTAGGGTACGAGTATGTGTCAAAATTCTTCAAGAGTTTTGTTTTTCCACGAATTAGGTGGTATTTATAGGTTAAGGTTTTTCAATCGTACGATTGAACAATTAGCATGGTTCAGTCATGCTACTAAATCATGCGATTGGTTCATACGCACGACTGAAGGTTCAGTCGCATGACTGAGTCAATCTTATGTCTCAATCGTGCGATGATCCAGTCTCCTGGTTCAGTTGTGCAACTGGTCCATTAGCATGAAGTATTCATGCGTATGGTCTATTCGCATGAAGACTTCATACGATTAAGTTTGAACACATTTCTCGATCATTATTGACTAAGAACTATGCACAATAACCTCAAACCTATATAGTTAGTTCAATATACTTTATCACACAATAAACAATGAAAAATTAAACATTATAAGCATCAATCACATATTGTATTTCATTCAACTCATTCATTACATATCTGTAAGACATGACAAACATTTACATTAAGCTCCTAAACTAGGTACATATGTATCAACATGTATTGATCTTGATTCAGCTTTTAGAAGCTTTGTGACTTGACAATGTTAGGAGACATGTTGATCTATGAGGAACCAACACGCACATCTGTGATTGATTCATCATCTGAGCTTATCCAATCTCGTATACACAGATCTTTCTCCAACGGATCTTGATTGACATCTCCTATTGTGTCGGCTTCGCTTATAGGATTCTGATTGCTTGATGATTCGACAACCGTTCCTTCTTTAACAAACTTGACAGGAACAAACGAAGGAATATTACCTGTTTTGAATTTGTTGAACAAGGTTGGAGAAGCAACTGATATTGGTATTGGAACAGCAGAGGTGGACTCGTCATTAATCTTCTTATCAGGCTCCTGCCTGAGGAATCCCAAACCTACAGGAGAATCCCGCACATCTCTAACCTCTTTAAGATTAACATTGCTTAAACCTGCATTTAAACTATTGGTTTCAGTAGCTTCAATCAAATCATTAGATGGATGAGGTTAAGGCATAGGATAGTAACAATGAGTGCTAGAGGGGGATAGATGTATGGATTTTCACCACAACCCACTCCCGTTTTGGTCCTAGCTCCCCTTTGTTTACACAGTAGCTCTTTCTGTTTCATTCTGGATATGGTCCATCTATCAAGCTTTGTTTTAAGCTTGCTTGTTTTAAATTCAGCCAAGGTAACTCTTTCATTTAATAGATTTATTTCAACATTTCTTTCAAGAAGAGTTCGTTTCAAATGATCATTTTCTTTTAAAGCTTCACTTAATTTTATAAAATACTTGGCTTCATTCTTTTTAAGTTTTGCATTTATGGTGGTTAATTCCTTTTGGTTATCTAAAAGTAATCTATTAGCTTTATACACACCAAATAACGAATTTTGCAAGCAGAAGAACACATATCCTGAACTTTCTCGTATGAAAGATCCAGGATGACTCTTTCAGCAGTAAGAGCCTTCTTGCAGTTGCAATCTCTGGTATTTCGCTTCTATTCCTCTTTCTTATCAGCATTACAAACTACATCATTCAACTCAGCTCCACATTTACCCATTGATGTCTGCTTAAGCTCCTCTTGTACCTCTTCAGTTCCAAGTTTAGGTAAACCGTCAGAATTGGTGCTAGAATCTTATCTCTCTTTTGGTTTCTCTGTGGAGTATGAAGTGATCTTTGGAGTTAGATATGTTGCTTCATAGTACTCATGACGTTTGATATCCAACTCAATCTCTTTCAGTTTGTTGATCACCTCCATCAGTTTGTAATCCCGAAAGCCTCTATCTCGTTTAATCGACTCGCCGTGTGAGCTCCATTCTGATGGGAGAGAATCAAGCAATCTCAAAACTTGTTCATGATTTCCTAATTGGGTATCAAACTTCTTCAGATTACTTGCCACTAATAGAAAATGATCAAAAAAATCCAACATCTTTTTGTTCTTTAAAGCTACAAAATTATCAAACCAACATTGTGTAATTATGAGATTATCAGATTCGAAGGATTTAAACAGTTTTGCAAAAGCCTTTTTTCTTTAGTTTATTGCAATTAACCCCCTAAAAATATTTTTCCCAAAATTTGTAAAATAATTCTCCCACAGGAAAAATATTGTTTTTAAATGTCACGCTAGACAATCTTAGCAACTAGGGGGAAAAGTCATCTTTAACATTCGAATTTCGCTGAAGAAATGATAATTTCGCTGAAGAAATGATAATTTCGCCAAAATTATAGTTTCACAGAGCTAGTTTCACTGTGAACTCTAGTTTCGCTGAGCCGACTATAGTTTCGCTGGAAATTTCGGCATTAGTTTCGCTAGCCAAATGCCTAAAATAGCTTAGTTTCGCCGACAAGTTCGCATGAAACAAGCTTGAACTTTCGTTCAATGATACTTTCGGAAGCAATTTCACTTGTAAATCACCCAAAAGCACTGTTGAACTTTCGTTTAATAAAACTAGTTTCGCATTACAGCAGAAAACAACTTCAATGAGGATAACCTATGTAGTTTCGCCGGAAGAACTCGTAGTTTCGCTGGATGAACTGATAATTTCACTGAACGAAGCTGAAAAGCTTTTTCAACACGAAATCAATCTAAAATCATCAAAAACTTAATGGATTTAAGATCTGATGATTAACAGAGCTTCCCCAACCAACAACCAACAAAATTCAATCAAATTCCATATCAAATACACCCGAATTTGATCTAAAATTGATGAAAACTTGATATTGAACAAAAACAACCAAAACCTCAACTTCTTAAAGTCTTCAAATCTTTAGTGAATTTGATCCAAAATGGCTCTGATACCAAATTGTAAGTCCAGGATAATCACACTTGAATCAAATCATGAGGATTTAGATCAAAATATGATAATCACAATCAAAACCACTTTGATCTTCAATTAGATTGCAAAAATATGTGTTTACAAATAATCCCTCAATCTATTGGTCATGCAACCCTCACAACACTAATGAAAATTAACCTATTTATAGTCTAGACTAATATTCACTAATTGCACTTAACTCTCTAGACTTAGGCTAATTAATGCAAAATTACATATTAAGCATAAAAATGACTAAAAACAAGATAAAACATATTTTGTTCACACAAAATATATTTATTACAATAAAACTCCTAGTCATCTAAATCTTCAATGTCTCGTCTCGCATCTTCGTCTCGAACATGTCGGGTTTGACTTTTGTTGACTTTGATCGTGATGTTGACTTTTGTTAACTTTCATTGTGTTGATAATATAGACTATCTTGTACAGCTCCAACAATATCTGAATGTGTATGCTCAGCTATGATGTCTCCTTCACTTGCAGATCCATCATCCAATGTACCAACTATAACAATGTTTGATTCACCCTTAGAAATGAATCGGAAGGACCAGTCTTATCCTTCATCACCTTGAGCAACCAAAGCCTTAGACTCTTTACTTGAAGATGAAGCTCCAATCTTATCCTTTTCTTGTCAGTTGAATGTAGGAAAAGGATTTCCATTTCTAGTCTTCTTTGGCTTTAAGCACTCACGTTTGAAGTGCCCCTTTCACCATAATTGAAACATGTTAATTTGGTTTTGTCAAATCCAAATGTCGTATCTTTAGTGGTAACCAAATTTTGCCCCATCTTTTTAACAAACTTCTTGGCTCTTCTAACAGCACTAGCCAAGGCCCATATAATATCCATGCGTTCTAGCTCAGTTTCATCAACTTGCTCGTAGTCCTCTTCAGCAAGATGACAGTTTCCAATCTTACCAACAACTAATCCATCATAAGATTGAACAACAATAGCTAGAAGGTCCATGTGCTCTTTAGCAACTTCCACGGTGACATTTTTGAGATTCTCGGTCTTCAACTTGGTAGTATTTGCCTCAGGAACTATGTATTGGGTTCTAGATGACCCTAACATTACGGTTCCTGATGCACTGCTTTGGGAAGGAGTAGAAGAGCTAGAGACAAATGCTGTTTGTAACGGTGTGCCTGAAGTAGCTAGAGTTGGAACTGAATTGTATAGTGCAGGATTCTAAGAATAGGATCCTTTCTTTGACTTGTATTTCATACGTAGTACTTCCTCCCTTAACTTCAAAATGAAATCATTTATGTCTAAAGTAGCAAGAGTTTTGTTTTATCTCATATTAGACATAAATGTATCCTATTTTGTCTCGCAGACCATCAGCCAAACTAGCGACTTTATGTTCCATGGATGTGGTCACGCCATGAGTGTGCAACTCACTCATCAAATGATAGAATCGATCAATGATATCATCCAAGCTCTCATTCCTAATCGGAGAGAAATTGTCAAATTTCTTCTTAAGATCTTTTGCCTTTAGTGATTTTAGAGTTGTATTTCCTTCGTATCTCTTTTCCAAGGCCTCCCATAATTTCTTAGACTACTTGTTCTCAGAGAACTGATGAAATATGTCCTTAGGTGTAGACTGAGTCAATAAGCCATATGCTTTTTTTCAGCATTATGCAGAGTCTTCTAGGATTCACTCATTCCTCTCAAAGTCAATTTAACTCCATTAGCACTGATTGGTACCGTGTAACCAGTCTCAATGGATGTCCAAAGGTTTGGGCCAACTCCATTCAAGTAGATTTCAAACCATTGTTTCCACTATGGGTATTCATCCAAAGTTAACAACTTTGGCGGTTTGTTGTGATTTCCAATCTCATTCTCCAGAAGTAGAAGGTTCTGGATACGCGAGTCCTTTCCAGCAATGAATGCAGCAAACTGGTCTTCCATTGCTTTAAACTTGGTAAACATAGAATAGGACATATTCACTTGTGTGAATGAGCTATGTGAATGGGTCACTCATGCGAATGAAAGATATGAATGAATTCAATTGGGTGATTGGATTCAGTCGTGTGAATGAGCAAGGAGATTGTAATCAACCAACCGGAGTTGCTTAACCGTGCTAATGAGCGATAGGACTGAGTTCAGTCGTACGAATGAGAGTGTAGGAATGGGTTCAGTCCTATGAATGGTCCAATCATGCGACTGAAGGATGTTGTGTTTGATAAGATCAACATTATCAACTACCTGAGTGCCACAGGTCTCTAACAGACATATTCACTTCTTCCCTTGTCCGTTGAGTACATTGAGTTTGAGTATATCAAGCAACTTGAACTTGAAGTACTCAAAGAAAGAAAGGAAACAAAGAGGAAGATGAGGGAAGAAGCTTCCAAGACAAGAGCTATCATCCCGAAGAGTCAAAAGAAGTCAGTTGATAGGCAGAGGATGATGAGCATCTTGAAGCTATATGGATTCTCCGAAAGGAAACTTGGCCCTATGTCTCTATCCACCATGGATGAGCATATTAGGGTGATCAAGCAAAATATCAAGAGAGGAGAACTTGTTTACTTACTCTACCCACCAAGTCAGGTCCCACAAGAAGTGGAGGTAAAGGTTGAAACTTTTGAGGCAACATAACCTAGACCTCCTGCTGAATCTCAGCAAGCTTCGTCTTCTGATCCACAGCAGGGTTTTGTACCCTCTCGATCTGGACCTGTGAGAGAGGAAAACCCAACTGAGAAAGACAAAGATGATCAACAAGGTGCTGCAGGCCAGTCTTCTTAGTTAAAAGGTGTAAAGAGGAGAAAAAGGATGGCCTCTAGACCAAAGTCTAAGAAGAAAAAGAAAGGAGCATCCATCTCAAAATCTCTGGATGAGTCAAAACATTTTGAGGATGTGCCACAAGAGGAAGCTCCACCAACTCTATTCCAAGTAGCTCCTCTAGCATCAAGAAGACCCATCTTATCCTAGACTTACACTACTAATCTAGAAATATGGTATGTTATCAGAGATCAAGGTACTGAAAATGTCTACACATGATGTTCAATCTACCTCAGCATGATCTATGATGTGCTCCAAATTATACATAAAAATCCTATCAAAAACACATCAGTTATTCCTTAATATCTTCCTTAAAATGATGAAAATGTACTTAAAATGTTAAATTGTGTTTTCAGGTGTTTAAAAGGGCAAGATGGACAAAAGAAGCATATTTAGCAAGAAATCAAGCTTTGGAGTCCAAGCGGGGTCATGCCTCATTAAGCATGCCCCATTGCTTTGCCATAAACAACCCCCGTGCTAAATTAACACACCCCCATGTTTGGACATCTGACAGGACAAAAAGTACTATTCCCTAAAAGTAGACACGGGGCTGTGCCCCATGAGGCACAGGGATGTGCCCCATTTAGCACGGGGCCATGCCCGACACAACCTCCATGTATGAGCCGACCAACTTTCGTAAGCATCATACTAGCACGGGGTCGTGCTTAAACACTCCAGAAAGCCTATAAATAGAGGCCTAAGTTCACCATTTTTGGAAAGCTTTGGTGGGAGAGTTACTATGCAGAATTCTCCCGGGAATCAAGACTTCGAGGTCATTTGGAGACTCGGGAGGTGCATACAACACTTGGAAGAAGCTCAAGATCGTCTAAACGTCATCCATTGAGGATTATCGGTTTGATTGTTCCATTTCACCGATGATTACATATCTATCTTCTTTGTTATATGTTGTTATGTTCAAGCTCATTATGATCTAAACTCCTTTTTATCATCCTAATCGGATGAAACGTATGTAATTTGTGATGAACAAATGGTGTGATAAATATTATGTTAATGTTATGGTGGTCTTGGGAAAACTATTGATGGGTAGCATCTACATTTGAACGGGAAGTTATAAATTTATGGTTTGTGATTGTGATTGTCATACAAGGTTGAAAATCGTATGATTAACTTTCATTCACGAAACCGGTCTTCATAATAAATCCATGGCTAATGAACTAGAAATGGTTATTAGAAATCATATCACCTTAACTTTCGATTATTTGCAGGTTCCCTTTTATTAGTTTGAGAAATCTTCAGTAATTGTTATGGTTTTCTAAAATTGATAGGATCAATTGAGCTAATCCGTGATGATATATGAACAAAATTCAAAGAAAACATATACAAAGTAATCGAATTCAAACAAGATATTAACAAAATTCATAGTTTCATTAATATCAAGCAACGGCAATTACAAAGTAATAAGCAGTAGTTCGTTCACTCTCACAAAACTCTACTACTAACTAACAGTCTAAGCTATTTATAATGAAACACAAAGGAACTAACAATTACAAAAATAGTCCCTATACAAATACAAATACCAAAAAGACACATAAAGACAACATGTTAATCTTTCTAGAGTCCTAACAATACTCCTCCTAAGATTTACATGGTCTTCGGTCTTCAAATTCTTCAATCTTTTCTTCTTTCTTTATCTCCTTCAGCTTTATCTTCAGCTTCAATCTTCTATCTTCAATCTTTTTCACTCAAAGAAGTCTTCTGGTTCTTCTTTTATCTTGAACATTGGCTCCTTTTTGTACATCTCTTGTTCTTTCAAAGCATTTACAATAGCAGACTTGAATTTGCTTGCAAGAATGCCTTGTTTTGGTTTAGCTCCATTTATCTTTATCTCCATCTTGTTCATTCTTGCCAATGTGTCTTTTGATAAGCAAGTGATGTCAATGTTTGCATATAACTCAACAGGATTTAGACTTTCCTTTGAGTATACTTCTAAGACACCTTTCCTTGAGATTCTCATAAATTCAATATCTTTGATATCTTTCTTCACAATGTATGCATAAGCAAGAGCTTTTCTCAATGACATTCTTTCCATAGCTGCACTCATTACATTGATTATGGAAATGAAATATTTCTTGTCCTGCTCAGCAACATCCGGAGATACTTTCTCAAACTTTTGTACAGACAAATCTTGCAATGAGTGCTCAGGAAGCTTAATTATGCTAGAGTAAAAGTGATATACATCACAGATTGCATTTACTCTTTTTATCAAGAAAGCATCAAAGATCTCATCGTATTTCCATGCAATTAACTTTACTTGATTTGTAAAATCCGGAGCAATCACAGCATTCAACAATTCAGCAACTGATTGTCCTTTCTGCAATACGTTTCTTACTAAATCACCTATGGATCTAGCATTATCAAAAATCTGAATTTGTTCAGATGATGCTTTGTAAGCTTGCTTTTCTGTACTTGAAAACATGTTAATCAATTCTTTTCTACTGTCATAAGCATCTGACTTTCTTGCCATTTATTTGATTTCTTGAGGTTTTAGCACTCTTGTTCTTTTTGTGATCTCCAAATATTAAGGATTGTCTGTATCAAGAATAATCATCTTCTTCGTTTGTTTTTCTGTCTCTTGGAAGCTTCTGACAAGATTTCTTAATGATACAGATTGTTGTCTTTTCAATTTTCTCCACGGATAGTTTCTAGCTTGCAACCATGATCTTAAAGTTGGAATACTCATACAATTCGGATCAGGATGATAAAGCTCTGAGCTTGGTAATTCTTTTACATTAATACTTTCTTTTTCTGTGATCCATTTACCATGCTCTATCACAATTTCATTTGGATCAATTGGTGCGACTGACTCTGCTGCAATACACTTCTCATATTCATCATTAATCTGAGAAACTATCAGTCCATCCAAAAATACTCTGTTATATTTCATCCTCACAAGATAGTTATATATGTCTTCAAAATCTTGTGGTACTTCTTTTTGATCTTGAAATTGTTCTTGTGAAGAGAAATTAGCTACAAATTATGCTTCACCAATATCTTCATCATTCAATACTTCATCATACCAATCATCATTGTACATTTCTTCAATATCTACTAAAGCCTCAGTTTGTTTATTCAACATTTTCTTCAATTCTTTGAGCTTTTGAAACTGAATGAGATAAACTTGCATCTTCAATCTCATCAATTTTTCTTTTTCCTTTATGCATTTCAGGATTTTCTTCAATAATGTTCCTTTCAGAACTGATCATTTGTTTAGGTGATATAGGCTTTTGAACTTCTCTTGTCTTTAGCAATTCTTCTTTCAATTTTTCATTTTCCTCCGACAATTTCTTGAATTTTTCTTCAAGAATATCATAATCTTTTATCATGACTTCAAAGTTTTTTATCACATCTTCTTTATCTTTAGCATAAGTCACAATCTTTGTATCTTTCAACAAATTTTCTTCTTTTAACTTTGAAGTTTCATTCTCTAAATTTTGAATTTCCTTCTCAAGAGATATGTTCATCTCTTTCAGTCTTTCATTTTCACCCTTTAAATCTTCAATTTCTTTTTCTTTAACCACATTCTCTTCTTTCAATTTTTCTAACTCATCAACATCCACTATCTCTTCTATTTGTACAAACACATTTTGTGTAGTACTTAAAGGAATTTCTTCTACTTCTTCATTTTCTTCTTCTTGAAACGCAGGTTCATATAACACATCATTCATGAAATCAAAATCAAAGGTTTGATTTTATGAACCTTCTTCATGTACTCCAATGTCAGGTTCATCTTCTTGAACTTCATTAGCAGAATCATCATTTATATCAACATTACTAGCTTCTTCCACTATGTTATGTGTTTCATTTACATTCTCATCGTCATTCATTTCTTCAATGGATTCTTGATAAGCTTCAGCTGCACCATCATTATCATCATCATCATTATTATCATTATCTTCATCTTCTGATGAGCTTTCAGGATCTTCATTTTCATTTTCTTCATTATCATCATCAATCATATCATCAATAACATCCTCAATAAGATCATTAGGATCTATTGGTTCATCTTCAATAAATGAAAATGTTGTTGATTTATGTCAACTTCATCATTATATACATTCCTAATATAATCAAACATAGGAATGTTTTGAGCACCGGTGATCATTGTCGGTCTTTTATACACAGATTCAGACATGTGCTCCGGTTGCAATTTATCACCTTCAACTCCTTCAAGATAGAAGTCTGGATTCTCTTCATTTATGAGCATTTGGAGAAATCTAGGATACATTAAGTATTTATTTCTCCTTCCTCTTTCAAGATTGAAAATAAATCCATTCAATATCCATTTAGCCATATTGAATCTTCTATTTGTGGCTAATGCAATAATCGGAGATGCAATGTCTACAGGGAATGAGTCCCAACCAGCACTTCGTTTAGACATGCAGTGTTGAAAGATATAATATAATAGTTTCCAATGCTTGTACACTCTTGCTCGGAAAAATTGTTTCTTTGGAAACTGATCTGGATGACCCATTTGTATAAACACTTCTCTACATTCATTGAATGTATACTTGGATAAGTCTTCAGGGTCATTTTCTCCATGTTAAGAGCTGATCTAATTGCTTGTTCAGAGACTTCAAGCATTCTGTCAGATGTAATAAAAGCTCTTACAACTTTGTTTCCTTCATCGTCTCTTTCAACTTCGGTAGTTCTCTAGAATTTCTTGATCAATCTTTCATTTATCATTGGTCTTGCACACATAGCATAAACATATTTAGATCTCAACAAAAATCATATTATTTCTTCATAGCCCACTGCGTCTCTATTTTCTTCATCTAGAAATGCAGCAACATTATGTTTTGGTTCAAACTTTAAAGCTGCCATCTGCAAAATAAAATAAAAATATTAGAACATTGAAAGATTGAAGAATTTAATTTTGAAAGTTAAATTCAATTTTGAATTGTGATTTTTAATTTTGTTTTACTTGTGAATTTAAGTTTGTGACATTCTTGAATTATTTATTTTGAATTTAACATTTTATCAATTTTGATTTCTGAGTTTTTCTACTTTTTATTAAAAAAATATTATTTTTATTTTTATTTTTTAAAAAATATTCACATGTCTGTTCATCTTCTTCTTCTTCCTTCGAAGAAAACCGACTGAGTAATTCATTATCATTATAATTTTCAAGTTAGTCCATAATCAATATATCAAATCACTTGGAATTTGATATACATCAACAATTTATGATCAATTTTGTATATGATTAAGATTTGATTAGTTTAACTGTGAATTTCATAGTGTTCAAACGCTCAAATAGCAGTCGAACGCCTATGTCAATCATCGTGTTTTTAATCAAAATCTACTAATTTGAATCACAAACTTATGTTCATAACTCAAATAATATCTATCAATCAACACAGGTTTGCTTCAAACAACGAAATCAGAAGGTTCGATGAAGACCAGAGTCTATAGTTCAGAGGGTTTTGGTTATTCAAAGAATTTTGAGTGTAAATGAGAAAACAAGTGTAAGTGTTCAAATTATATTAAGTGAAATTTTAGACGCATTAGCAGTGTTTGTGCATATGAAACCCTAAAATTCACAAATTAATGAGATGCATGAACACTGTTTGGTCGTATGGACTTAGACGTATGAGAACTGTTCAGCCGCATGAGCACTGTATAGACGCATAAGCACTGTTTAGGAGCTTTTGCACTGTTTAAGCACTTTTGAACTGTTCAGCCGTCTGAAGTTCCTGAAACGTCCAACACTTAACTTTCAACACTAACACTGTGTAGACACATGAGACATTCAAAACATCTAACACTTATATAAAATCAAACTCATTATCACTGTTTAGGCGTATGGGATTAATGAAACGCCCAAACACTTGGTTAAACTTTATGGACTTATTTCAAGTGTTTAGGCGCATGGGAATAGAAAAATGCCCAAATACTTGTATAAATTTCTGAAAGTTCACCATGCTCCTATTTAGACGTATCTAGACTATTTAGGCGCATGAGTTGACTTTGAGTTGACTTTCATGAGTCTTACACTTGTATTTTTCACACTTCTTCACCTGCACACTGTTAAACATATTAGTAATATTTCATACTAATATTTAAACATTTTAAGCATAAATTTGAATTTTTCAAAATTTTTATTTTAGTCCCTCAAATTTGAACTTTTTACATTTTTCACACTCAAAATTAATTTTCAACAATTTCAATTTTTTTACTTGATGTTTAACTTTTAAAATTTTTCTTTCTTTTCTTTCCTTCATTTTAGTCTCAAAACATAATCAAATCTCTATTTCTCAACTTTGAGAGAAGCATTTCCACTTGCAAATTTATATAGGTTCATATTGTCATTTTCAAAAGTTTTATGATCACACTCACATAAACATTGAACATATAACATCATCCTTTCAATTCAACTTTCTTTAATTTTGATTTTCTGAGAAAAACTCTTTCATTTATTACTCCCCCAAAACTTTTAAGTTGAAACAATTTATAAGTTTCCTAAGGTAGCATAATAAGATCACACAACTCATTGTGACATTGCCTTCACACACAGAAAACATGCATAAAATCAAAATGAAAGCAGAATCAAAATAAAATATCCACAAGAATTAATGTCTGTAGTGAGATCATATCAATGAAGATCAGCACATTAAAATAAAAAATGGTGGATAGTCATAGACAGTGAATAAATCCTGATCAAGTGTGTTCCAGGTCAATGATATCACAGCAAAGGAGACACAAGATCTAAGGACAGACAATGAGTGTTTTTGATATAATATCAGCTCACTTACTTTTTCAGTTCTTGGAATGATTAGATTATATGTAGAGAGCTCAACTATCATCAAGACATGCAAGCAAGAACACATACTCAACTTATTACCTGAAACATATGTGTAATCAGAGCTCATGTTATGTAAATGAATAGAGAATGATCATGGATAACCATTTGATCAGCTCTAACTATCCATTTGAATAGATTGTACACATTGGCATCTTTTGCATCAAAGTGAATATCCAGGTCTGTAATGACTTACAACAAAGGATATCTCAACACTTCAAGTCTATGATGACTCATAACAAAGAAGTGAAATGATGCTTGTAACAGATCTCATGATTAATTACATCACCATCAAGTGTGAGTGGTGTTACTCAACAAACAGTCAATCTGATAAGCCAAAACATCTCAAAAGTACTCAGATATATACATATTTAGTGTAATCATAAGAATTTACTGTTTCAGTATAAAAGCATGATAGTGTCTACACATCATATCTGATCATGTCAGTCTTTATTAATGAGTGAAATATGCAACTGATCTCACTAATATACTATCATTTCTCACATATTGCAAAACAAATTCTTTTCAAAAATAATGAACTGACAATAGAAAAAGACTCTATTTTTGGATTTTGTTATATATGCTTTTGTATTTGGTTTTTCTAAGAAAAAGAAAACACAGACATACAAAAGAAAAACAGGCAATTAACATTGAGAGTATCACTTATGATAGTCTTTTGATTTAGGGAGTTCACATATGATTAATAAGACCAATTGATTCTACTAAGTACTCAAACCGTCCTGGTAGGAAGGCTTTAGTAAATAGATCTACCAACTGTTTTTCAGTTGCAATTTGAATCAAAATGATCAACCCTTTTTCAGAGTTATCTCTGAGAAAATGATATCAAATTTCGATATGTTTTGTTTTTGAATGTTGAACAAGATTAGCTGTAATGAACATAGCTGTAGTGTTATCAATGTAAATAGGTGTTTTAAGAAAATTGAACCCATAATCCAGTAGTTGATTTTGCAACCAGAGGATTTGAGAACATCCTACTGATGCAGCAATGTACTCAGCTTCTGCAGTTGAAATAGAGACATTTGTTTGTTTCTTACATTGCCATGAGACTAATCTGGGACTGAGAAATTGACATCCACCCGAAGTAGAATTTCTATCTTGACAACAACCACCGTAATCACTATTTGTATATCCATGTAATTCAAAGTTACCCTCGTAAGGATACCAAAGCCCTAAGGCTGGTTTACCTTTAAGATACCTGAATATTCTTTTGACAGCAATTAAATGTGATTCTTTCGGGTCTAATTGATACCTAGCACAAACACAAACAGCATACATAATGTTGGTCTAGATGTAGTAAGATACATCAAAGAACCAATCATTGATCTGTATAATGTTTGGTCGATAGATTTTCCTTTTGGATCAGGTTCAATCTTGGTGTTAACATCTGATGGCGTTCGTATGGACTGACAGTCTTGCAACTTAAATTTCTTCAAGAGTTTGTCAACAAACTTCTCTTGATTGATGAAAATTCCATCGTTAGTTTGCTTGACTTGAAGTCCAAGAAAGAAATTAATCTCTCCCATAGAACTTATTTGGAACCGAGATTTCATGATTTCTTCAATTTCATTGCACAATTTTGAACTGGTAGAACCAAATATGATATCATCAACATACACTTGTACACATAAGAGATCATCATTATCCTTCTTTATGAATAAAGTTGGATCAATTTTCCCTCTTGTGTATCCATGTTGGATTAAGTGTTGTGATAATGTCTCATACCAAATTCTAGGGGCTTGATGAAGTCCATACAAAGCTTTACTCAGCTTATACACTCGATGTGGAAATTCTGCATCCTCAAAGCCCAGAGGTTGCTTCACAAACATATCATCGCTGATAGGACCATATAAAAATGCACCCTTTTCGTCCATTTGATACACCTTAAGTTTCATGAACGAAGCGTAAGCCAGGAAAACTCGAATGGATTCAAGTCTTGCAACTGGTGCAAACACTTCGTCATAATCTATCCCTTCTTCCTGTGTGTATCCTTGTGCAACAAGTCTTGCTTTGTTCCTTATTACTATACCACGATCATCAGTCTTATTTCTAAACAACCATTTTGTGCCTATAGCATTTTCTCCTTCAGGTAAATCCACTAAATTCCACACTTCTTGTTTGCGAAATTGAAGTAATTTTTCTTGCATAGCTTCTATCCAACCATTGTCCTTTAATGCTTCGGTAACATTTTTAGGAACAATTTGAGAAAGAAAACAAGAGTATAAGCACACGTTTGCTTGTTCTGATTTACTCTTTGTTGTTCTCTTATTCAATGGACCAATAATCTGAGATATTGGATGATTCTTATGAATACGAGATGTTGGAATCTCATCACATTGAACATTAACATTAGATTTGTTTGGTTTAGGTTGGAGAGCTGATGTAACAAATTAGAAGAATGTGGATTGAAGTTTGGAACTTTAGTCAGTGAGTTAATAAAGTAATCAAAGTTACCAGTTCAACTACATCACTAGAGATGGATGATGTTCCAGACTCAGGTTGCATGAACTCATTACCATCATTAGCAATTGGTTGTGATCCTTCCTGATCAAATGAGACTGAATGATTTGAAGCTGTAGTAGCATGATGATTGTCATTAAATCTTATTGATGAATCCTTGACAAATGATAAAAATGGGTAGTCTGAGCTAGAATCATCTGGGTCGTCAGAATCTGAGTCCTCACTGAAAGATCCAAGATCTCCTCTAGAGTTCTTCTTACCTGAAGAATCAAAACAATTTGATTGATTAAACAAGTTAGATTGAAGAGAGTTTGATAATGAATCTAAATCAAATAACCATGCAGGACCATTTGCAACAGAGGGAAAAGAATTTTCCAGAAATTTAACGTTGAATGTTTCAAGAATTATATTTGTCCTAGAGTTGTACACTCGATAGGCTTTTGAAACAGATGAGTATCCAACGAAAAATCCATTATCAGATTTTGCATCAAATCTTCCTAACTGATCACTTGAATTAAGAATCATAACAGGACAACTAAATGATTTTAGAAAATTTATGTTTGGTTTCCTGCCAAACATTAACTCATAAGAAGTTTTCATTTTATCTTTCACAATTAAGGTTTTGTTCTGAACAAAACACGCAGTTGATATAGCTTCATCCCAAAAAGTTATAGGAATCTTTGCATCAGCTAACATAGAACGAGCAGCTTCAATCAATGTTCTATTCTTCCTTTCAGCAACTCCATTTTGTTGAGGAGTTCTGGGAGTATTGAACTGATGAGCTATCCTTTCTGAGCACAAAACATTTCAATGTTAGCATTTTTGAATTCCGTTCCATTATCACTTCTTATTATTTTCACTTTATTTTCTAATTGATTTTCAACTTTAATGATAATTCTTTTAGTAATTCAGTTGTTTCAGATTCAGCATACAAAAAGAAAACCCATGAAAACCTTGTATAGTCATCAATGATAACTAAACAATATGATTTTCATCCAATACTCTTGACATTTGTTGGTCCAAAAAGGTCCATATGTAACAATTGAAGAGGTTTGGAAGTTGAGTTTATGATTTTGGTCTTATAAGACGCTCTGTGTTGTTTTCCCTTTAAACATGCTGAGTAGTGATCAGTCGTTGCAAACTTCTTAGATGGAAGTCCAATGACATGATTTCCTGATACAAGCTTGTTCATATTCTTGAAATTTGAATTCCGAGACGTCTATGCCAAAGATGACTTTCATCATTTGATGCTTTAGCAATTAGACAAGTTGTTTCAGTTGAATATCAACTTGAGACATATCCAGCTTGTATACATCTCTATCCCTTTCAGCTGTAACAATTACCCACTCTTTGCTTATCTGAAAACCTGGCTTCAAAACATAACAGAATGAATCATCAAAAAGAACAGATATGATTTATCACAAATTTGGGATACACTTAAAAGATTAAAGTTCAACTGTGAGCAAAAGTTGACTTTGTCAAAGCTTATTATCCCATTTGATACTGTTCCTTCTCCAGTTATTTTTCTACCAGCATCACCACCAAAGGCGACATGTGTTCCATCTTTTAACTTAAAGTCTTGTAACAAGGCAGAATTGCCTGTCATATGCCAGCTACACCCACTATCCACATACCATGTATTGAGTGGTCTTCTCGGGCGTACCTGCACAACAAGAAAATTAAGTTGATATATCCACCCAAGCCGAGATGGTCTTGGGTTTTCCAAATTTATCAACAATGGTACATTGTTTGTAATGAAGATTATTCAAATCAGGTTTATTCTTGATAATTTACCAATCTTGTTTTGGAAATTGTTTGAGTTATTTTTTAAAGCATTCATACCATTTGATTGATCAATTTTGGACACGAATTGATGACTAACATTTTTATTAGTCATTCTTACTGATCTTGGTATGAATTGTTCTTGCACATTTTTAGATCTCACATAATTGTTCTTTTGAAAAGATCTCAAACCTAAAGAAGGTTGATTGGTTAATCTTTGAAATCCATCAGTTTGATTTCTCATAAATTGAGGATTAACATAACCTTTGCTCAAGTTTGAATTAGCAAATCCTTTAAATTTGATCTCTTTCTAAAGTAACAATGAGCAGTATTATGAGTCTTTTCATCACAAGAAGTACAATATTTGTTAAAATAACAATCTTCTGTAGAATGATTTCTCATGTCACATATGTGACAGTATTTGTTAAAATAGCACTCAGCAGTATTGTGATTTTTCATATCACATATTTCACAGTACTTTTGTGGAGTTTTAAACAACTGTTTGTTAACTTTTGACATTGACACTTTGTTTGATTCATTTTTATATTTTGGTGTCATATAGATAAATTGTTGTTTTTCAAATTTCACATTTTGATGTTGTGTCATATTGTTTTTCATCTGTTTAACATGAACTTCCTTCTCGAATTTCTTATGAACAAATCTTTTTGCTACAGCGGAAGTCTTAGAATCTGAACTTGATTTCAGATCAAAGTGAGATTTGTTCATAGAATTCACCTTGTTGTTTTGAAGAGAATTCATATTTAACAAACCTGCTGACACAAATTTTATCGGTTTAAGTTTTGTTGTCTGATTTGTTGCTTTGATCAACTTTTCTGAACTTTTGTTTTGTTCAGATTTGATTTTTGATTATTTCTTTCTTCTCCTTTGATTCTTTGATTTAAAAGAACTTGGTTTACTTTTAGATTGAACATCATCAGAAGAAGATTCCTTTTCAGATTGAACTTGTTTTAGATTAATAGTGTTTGAATCTTTTGATGTTCCTACCTGTTGTTTATCTTTGCTTTGAACTTTCACTTCTTCTAAAACAGAATTAATTTGATGAGAAGTGTTTTGTTTTGTTTGTTTAGGTTCATATGATTTTATCTTGATTGGATGACCATTTTTAATCTTTTCTTGATCATTTTCAACAAACACTTTTATATTTTCCTTTTCTTCTTCATAATTCTTGTTTTTGACTTGAAAGCTTTAAGTTTAGCTTTGTTCTCAGGAGAATGATCATGTGTATTGAAATTCTCTGGTAAAGTGTTTGTGATAGATTCAGGCATAGGTTCATGAGTGAAGCCTAATCCTGCTTTCTGTTTATCTTTCCTCTCACTTACCAGTTTTTCTACAATCATTTTTGAACTCTTTACTTTAGCAAGATCCATTTGAGCAGCAGCATGTGCTATCTTCTCCTGTTCAAGATTTTTAGTCATCTCTTCCAATTGTTTAGAAACATTTTCTAGTTCTTTTAGAGTTTTGTTTCATGAAGTTTGAAGAGAGATAATCTTTTGGTCTGCTGTTTTATGATCAGATTTTAATTTGTTATGCATTGATTCTTCTTGTTTGAGTTTGTCAATGATTTTATATGAATATGTTCTGTAGTATTCAACATGTTCAAAGCATGATTTTGTGCATAGTTTTTCTCTCACTTCAGATGGTATTTCAGGAAATTTTAGGGATGAGGTTTCAGATTTTGAAGATGAAGTGTCAACCTTTGGTTGATCAGACTGTGCCATTAGAACTACTTCATTTGTATCCTCCTTAGGATCTGATTTGTCACTCCAATCATAGTCATCTTCTTCATTTTCACCTTCCACCGATCATTAATTTCTAACCAATCTTCTTCTTGAATTTCTACAATAAGATATAAACTTGATGTTAAATCATTAGTAAATTGTTCAGCATATGCACTCCAATCATAACCATCTTTAATATTGACTACAAGAGCTTTCTTGGTTTCATCAGATGATTTTGTTTCATCTTTAAGCTCAAGCATAGGAAGACTTTGATAAGGCTTTTGATAAGTCTTCTGAGCTTTTTAAAACCTTTGATTGCTTGATTGAGCACTTCCTCCATTATTTCTTGGAGCTTTGCATTCTCTTGAGCAATGGCCATAGTTATTACAGTTAAAACACCTAGATTTTGACTTGTCAAATCCAACAGTCTTGTTAGCACTTGGCTTGTACTTCCTGTTGACATATGAGTGTTTCTGTGTCCTGTAAGCAATCATCACCATTTTCCAGTTTAAGTCCATTTCTTCCACATCTTCAGGATCCATTTCAAATAAATCCTACAAAACAAGATCTAATTGAGTTAAATGGCTACCTTGATATGCTTGAAAACTAGCCATAAATGCAGTAAATGCAGTAAATGCAGTTTTAGGCTCTTCATACTCTAATAGGGTGTTTATCACATCTTTAACTTTGCTAGATTTAGCAGAGTTAGATGAAGAAGTCTCTTATTGAACATTTGATGTTTGAGACTAAGATTTAGGAGAAGATTGAGAATGAGATTGTGTTGTGTAAGCAGGGGCACTAGTAAATGATGAGTCAGTGAAAAATCATGCTCCGACAAATAAATCTCCTTCTTCTTCTTTAACTTTCTCACTTTTTGCCATGAAAGCATTTTCAACTATGTTTGCTGGAGAAGCAACAAACTGATACTGAGACATTGATGCTGCTCTATCATTGTTCCTTGAGCTTTCATCAATCTCTATTGACTCAATCTTGGAAATAAGTAGATCTAGATCCATAAGGAACTTCTCAGTATGCTTTAGTAAGGTTACTGTTTGTTTCCATGATGAGGGTAAAGCATTGAGTAGTCTAAGATTTAGATCTTCAAGATCAGGCTTAATACCAGTTGTTGACATCTCAGTAGTAAGTTGAACAAATTTGTTCATCATTTATGGTTTCTCCAAACAAATATTGAAACAGTTCTAATTGCCTTTTCAACTTTTGTTTCTTGAGATTTTGAATCTCCTTTCCTCCTTCACATGTAGTCTTTAAGGCTTTATACATGGTATATCCAGTTTGATATCCATCAAGCCTTGTAAGAACTTCCAGAGGTAGTCCTTTACACATTAAGGATTATGCTCTGACATCATTTTTTACTCTTCTCAAATCATCTCCTTGAAGACCATCTTCAGGATAGGATTCCTAAGAGTCTTTAGTGTATACCAACCCTCTGTCAGGTCCATTAGTGATTATTGGAATGAATGGTTCTTTTTCTATGGATTTCCAAAGATCAGTGTCAATGGAATTTAAGTGATGTTTCAACCTAAGAGACCAATTTTTGAAATCAGCTCTGTTTTTAAGTTTTGGAACTCTATTTTCAGAATCTTCTGATTTCACCATTTTTATATTTTTGTTGTTTTTCTTATATTTTGAATTAAGAAAAGGAATATAAAAGTGTTTGAAATTTTTTTATTTTTATTTTTTAAATCTAAGTCAAGGTTGATACGCCTGAACAGTATTCAAACGACCTAACAGTTGATGCGCCTAAGTTGAGAGTTGTCTAAGGGAATGCCTTAGAAAATTTTTCCAAAACGCCCAAAATTGATGCGTCTGAACAGTAGTAAAACGTCTGAACAGTTGTGATGCGCCTACACAGTTTTGATGCGCCTACACAGTTTTCAAACGTCTAAACAGTTCAAATACTCCTCAACAATGATGATACGTCTGGACTTTTTCTCTTCAACAGTCGTCAAACGTCTGAACTGAAAACGTCTATACAGTGTTAATGCGGCTGAATAGTTGTCAAACGCCTAACACTTAAGACAATTTTTCAGCAAACTTATAGTTGTCTATACAGTAGTTGTCACAACAGCTGAAGTTATTAACTTCAGGAGTTGTGATGACTTCCTTTCAGTACTTATAATTTACTTTTCAGTAGTTATAGTTTTAGTAGTTGTAGTTTAGTAGTTTTATGTTTTTGTACTTAAGCATTCTCTGAGATGTAATCAGTAGTTGAGAACATTCTCAGTAGTTTGCATAGTTTCAGTAGTTTGAATAATTCTGTTAGATGTCACTATCAAGTGACGTCAGCAGACGTCACATATCCTATATAAGGAATGTTGACCTAGTTGTAAAGTGTGACATTGAGCCACCACGAAAGCATATGATGAAATATCTCTTTTGCAGAATTCTCTTTTTCTATAACCATTTACTGTTACATTGAATATCAATTGTGTTCTTGTGAATTGTTTAATTCATTGTTCGAATTCCGCTGCAATACTCTCTAATTAATCAAACTCAGATCACTGATCCTATCAAATGGTATCAGAGCAAGGTTAATCATTGATTGATCTAACAATTGATCATTGAAACTGCTATTCGATATCTAAGTTTGATTGAATTAGCATGTTTGCAAGAATTGGTTATAGATCATTGAATTTCTGATGCTTTCGTTTATCTGCTTTGAGTTTTCTCTTGGTTCATATTGAGTTTGTTGTGTTTTGCACTAAATCAGTTAAAACTTAATTGAATTTGGTTGAATCTGAGAATGACTACTCCTTCTAATGATCCTCACAATACCGGTTCCTCAACCAAGCTTTCGATGCTGGTTAGGACTGAGTATAACATATGGCAACGAAGAATGCTTCACCACCTGTCTGTTAACAGTTCAGGTTGTTAGACATCTGTGGTACATGGTCCACACAAGCCTATGGTGAATAATCCGAAAACCAACCAAATGGTTCCGAAGAAGAAGGAACAATACTCAGATGAGGATCGAAAACTGTTTGAGATTGGTGCTAAAGCGCATGGAATTCTGGCCATGGCACTGTCGAATGAAATCTATTCTGGGCTTATGCATCATGAAACTGCTCATGACCTCTGGAATGCATTGAAGGAACAATTTGGTGGAACAGATGAGGTCAATCCTTGCCCAACAATATGAGACATTCTCTCATAGGAAGGATGAGTTAGTGACTCAACAGTTTGAGCGTTTTTCCTATTTGATCTCTGAGCTGAAAATGGTCAAACATGAATACACTAATAGTCAGATAAACAACAGATTCCTCAGATCACTGCCTGAGAGATGGGACACATATACCATTGTCCTACGCTCCAGTGCAAATCTGGATAGTCTATCGCTCACCCAACTCCATGGGAAACTGCTTACATTTGAAAGAGAGATAGAGCAGAAAAGGAAACTAGCATCATCAAGAAAGCTCACTGATGACTTTGTACCAGGGAACACTGCCTTGGTTGGTCACGAGTCAGAATATGCTGCATCAGAAAGCAATTATGATGAGCATATAGATTTCTCCTCAAACGGTTCAGATCATGCATTTGTTAGTGTTGACAGTCAGTCAGGCTGTAATAGTGACAATTTGTGTTTCATTAAGGATGATTTAAAGGGTATTGCTGATGATGACTTAGAAGAGATGGATATTCTGAGCCAAATGGCCTTGATTAATATCAGATCTCAAAAGTTCTACAAGAGAACTGGTAGGAAATTTCCAAGACTCTCTGGCAAAACCAAAGTTGGTTTTGACAAGAGTAAGTTGAGGTGTCACAAATGCCACAGGCTTGGACACTTTGCAAGAGAGTGTAGATCATCTGGATCTAACTCCTCTGCA
Organism: Flaveria trinervia; assembly: GCA_025506515.1. Lineage (NCBI taxonomy): Eukaryota > Viridiplantae > Streptophyta > Magnoliopsida > Asterales > Asteraceae > Flaveria > Flaveria trinervia. The sequence continues at coordinate 47,500,960 of CM046443.1, read as the reverse complement.
CCCTTTGTGACTTTTCCAAGCAATAGTCCACAAAACAGAGGGCAACATCCTGCTAGTTCTAGTCATCATTCACAACCTATATCTCCTGCATATTTTGTCCCTCAGGGTCCAATGTCATATCCATATCCCTGCTATTACATGCCACACCCAAATACGGTTCAAGTTCCTATTGCACAACAACCTCAAGCCCTACCTGAGCCTCTACCATCTCAATCATCTCAATCACAACCTCATCACAGCTTCTTCACCCCTGGTATTGTTGACTGGATCAGTTTACCAGATGATCTCTCTGGTAATGAGCAATTATTTGCTGGTGATGGTCAACATGGTGGTGAACATCCTTTTGGGAATCTAGCTCTCATGGCCCTGGAATCTACTGATAGTTCATGTTCCAATGCATCTTCATCACAGGTAACCGGGTATCCTCTGAGGCTAAGGCCAAGCTATGTTCTGAATCTTGCATAGCTGCATTTATCTCTATTAGAGAGGCAAATGTAGCTTTAATAAATCAAAATCTAGAGCTTGAGCAAACCCTTTCCAAAAGAAAAGCTGAATATGAGTCTGTCCTTAAGGATAAAGATGATGAGATTTATAAGCTTAAATGCCAATTAAATGATGAAAAGTCTAAGCTAGAGGTCATTCTTGAGAACCATAGAGATCTCAAAGAAAAACTTGAAGTTACCCAAGTTGAGTGTGATTGCTGGGTATCATCCTGCAAGGGATTTGAAATGCTGCTCAGCAAGCAATCTGCTTCGAATGTGAAGTTTGGAATAGGTTACAACCACATTGCACCACCTACAAATTTTACTCCAAAACCAATAGTAAAATCTGAAGGTGAAAGTAATTTCCAAACCACATTATCATATGCATCATCCTCAAGTGATCACCCAAAATCACAAGATGAAATCAGTGTTGATACCTCATCAAATCAATTGGCTGATGGGTTAACTACTATAAGCACATGAAGCTGAGTACTTCAGATGTTGTCCCTCAAAGTACCTCAAGTACTGAAGGGCAAGTCACAACATCTGAAAAGCATTTCAAATCAGCTAAAATAAAAGGATTAACAACTGCTGATAGAGAACAGCTGAAGAACAAGTCTTCAGTTGTTACAGATCCTTCAGTACTAAACAAAAGTACTAAAAGGAGGAAAGTACTGAAGAGCACACCTTCAGTAGTTTCCACACCAGCAGTTGATCAATCCAAGATGGAGAATAAGCCATGTGAAATATGTGGTAAATTCAATCATCTTTCTGATGAATGTTGGTACAGAAAGGGTTCCAAACTCAACAGAGGTAAGCTTATTAAAATCCAGATGGATGAAATGAAAAATGAGTTTGAGACTAAGTTTGTACCACAGTCATCCCAATGTGATAAACCTAAGCCTTCAACCAAATCCAAAAGGAAGGATAGGGTTTATCATAAAACAGTTAATAGTGCTCCTCATGATAAACATCAGACTAAGTCTGTGAATTTTTAGGAGGAAATGGTGGGTCACAGGAACTCATCAAACACAAGTACTGATATGTCACAAGAGCTTAAAGCTTTAGCTACAAATCAGACACAACTTGTTATGATGGTTCAGCATTTGTTGGGGAGAGTTAACCAACTAGATGCACCTGTGATCAAACCACTAAAAAGGCATTCCAAGCCCAAATCCAAGGATTCATTTCAGCACCATCTCCTTCTTCATCAGCTGTTAATCATAAGAAACAATTATGGTTAAATCTGTTGATGAAAACAGACCCAAAACCAAAAAGGTTTGGGTCTCAAAACCTAATTAGTTCTTTATGATAATGCAGGGTTCTTCAGCATGCCAAAGGAGCATCTGGTATGTAGACAGTGGAGGATCTATGCATATGACTGGGAGCAGTTCTCTTCTTAATGACTACTCTCAAGGAAAGAAGGGATTTGTTTCATTTGGAAATGATGCCAAGGGTTACATCATCGGGAAAGGATATGTGTCTAATGGAGATATCAGATTTGATGATGTTAACCATGTGGAGAATCTCAAGTATAATCTACTAAGTGTCAGTCAGATGTGTGATAAAGGGCATGTTGCACTTTTAACAAGCTAGAACTGCAGGATTCTGTCTTCCCAAGTTCTGAGGCTAATTGACAAGGTATTGGATGATCATACTCTCCTGAAGGCCAACAGGATTGAAAGAGTATATACCTTGGATTTGTCAAAGAAGATTGATTTGAAGGGTCATCCTTGTCTGTTCTCCAAAGCCTCTCCTCAGGAATCTAAACTGTGGCATAGAAGGCTGGGTCATGTTAATCTCAAAAACATGAATCAGCTGATCCACAATAGTTTAGTGAGAGGTCTACCAATAAAGAAGTTCCACTGTGATGAAACCTGCACTGCTTGTTTAAAAGGAAAATAGCACAAAGTCTCATTCCCTCCTATTGAAGAACCTAAGTCCACTGCCTGCTTGCAGTTACTGCACATGGATCTATTTGGTCCTGTGAGAGTGATGAGCATGGCAAAGAAGAAATATTGTCTAGTAATTGTGGATGATTACTCCAGATTTGTATGGACTTTCGTTTTGCATTCAAAGGTTGAGGTTGCTCAGACGATTATAAACTTTGTGTTGTATGTTGAGAAGCAGTATTCCCTATCAGTCAAGTGTATAAGGAGTGATAATGGAACTGAATTCAGAAACCATACACTTGATGATTTTTATCTATCAAAAGGAATCAAGAGGCAGTTTAGCATCCCAAGGACTCCAGAACAAAATGGAGTAGTGGAGAGAAAGAACAGGACCCTAACTGAAGCTGCAAGGTCTATGTTGGCTGACTCTGGTTTGCCATTGACCTTTTGGGCTGAAGCTGTTAACACAGCTTGCTATGTGCAGAATAGAGTATTAGTAAATCAGAGGTTGATAAAGACTCCATATGAAGTTCTACATCATTTGGCTCCTCTAATTTCATTCTTCAAAGCCTTTGGGTGTCCTTGTTTCATTCTCAGCACAAAGGATCAACTCCACAAATTTGATCCTAAGGTGGATGCAGGGTATTTGTAGGTTATTCATCCACATGCAAAGCTTACAGAGTCTTCAACTGCAAAACAAAGATAGTTGAAGAAACCTTGCATGTGAAATTCAATGAATCTCCTAAGGATAAAATTCCACAAAACCCTGTGGAGTTGTTTGATCTGGACATACTGCAATATGTTCCTTATCAACCTGCAGCTGTTGCAGATCATGTGGATAAATCATCTTCTGCAGCAAGTCTTCCACCTGGTGGTACTGAAGATGATGATGATATCAGTACTCATCTTTTCAAGTTTAGTGACCAACTGCCTGAGTCTGCTAAACTTGATGTTCCTGTAGCTTCTATAGCTCTATCCACAACAAATGTTGATGAGATTTTTGACTCCTCTACATCATTTCACTTGCCATCTAATACTTGGTTTCAAGAGTCTGGATCAACATCTGTTGCTGCTCAACCGACTACAAACACTTGCACTGATCTTATAGTGTTCCAAGAGCTGAAGAATCACCCCATGTCTCAAATCATTGGTGATATCAATGCTGGTGTCTCAACCAGAAGTCAATTGTCTAACTTCTGCTTCTATGCTCTCTTCATCAGTCAGCTAGAGCCAAAGAACTATCATGTTGCTTTGAGAGACAATGGATGGGTTGAAGCCATGCAGCTTGAGCTACTTCAGTTCAAAAAGCAGCAAGTGTGGGAATGGTTCCTCTACCCCTAGGTAAGTGTGCAATAGGCACTAAATGGGTGTTTAGGAATAAAACTTATGAAAATGGGCTTATTGTCAAGAACAAGGCTAGACTGGTTGTACAAGGGTTTTCACAAGAAGAAGGTATTGATTATGATGAAACCTTTGCCCCTGTAGCAAGACTAGAGGCAATTTGATTGTTCTTAGCCTATGCTGCATTCCACAATCTTAAAGTTTTTCAAATGGATGTCAAAAGTGCATTTTTATATGGTAAAATAAAAGAAGAGGTTTATGTGTGTCAACCACCAGGTTTTGAGGACAATAAACATCCTGCTTAGGTGTATCAAATTGATAAGGCTCTTTATGGGTTGAAGCAAGCTCCTAAAGCCTGGTATGAAACACTTTCAAATTTTCTACTTAACAATAATTTCACTAGAGGTTCCATAGATAAAACTTTGTTTATTAAGAAAATGGATCAGCATAAGCTAGTTGTTCAAATTTATGTTGATGATATATTTTTGCATCCTCTGATCCCCAGTTGTGTGATGATTTTACAAGTTTAATGAAACAAAAGTTTGAAATGAGTGCAATGGGAGAATTACAGTTCTTTCTAGGCTTGCAAATCAAACAAAAGGCTGATGGAACCTTTATTCATCAATCAAAATATACAAAAGAACATTGAATAAGTTTGATTTACAAAATTGTAAGCCATGTTCTACTCCCATGTGCAACACCACACAACTGGATGCAGATCAGAAAGGTAAGGTTGTTGATGAAACATTTTACAGATGTATGATTGGGTCCTTGATGTACTTAACAGCTTCTAGACCAGATATCATGTTTGCAACTTGTGTTTGTGCTAGATTTCAGGCTTCTCCTAAAGAGTCTCATTTGATTGCAGTCAAGAGGATCTTTAGATATTTGCAAGGTACACAATCACTAAGTCTTTGGTATTCCACTGGACACTCATGCAAATTAGTTGCTTTTTCTGATAGTGACTATGCAGGGTGTAAGTTAACCAGAAAGTCAACTTCTGGTGGATGTCAATTCCTAGGCAACTGTTTGATTTCTTGGCAGAGTAAGAAACAAACATCTGTTGCTACATCCACTGCTGAAGCAGAGTACATTGCTGCTGCAAGTTGTACATCTCAGGTACTCTGGCTTCATAACCAATTATTGGATTATGGCATTACAGAGACTAAGACTCCATTATTAATGGATAGTGCTTCAGCTCTGTGCATTGTCAAGAATCCAGTCCAGCACTCTAGGACCAAACATATAGAGATCAGACACCATTTTATTAGGGATTGTTTTAAAAAATGTCTGATTGATCCAAAGTTTGTGCCTAGTGCTCATGAGCTTGCAGATATATTTACTAAGCCTTTGGATAGTTCAACTTTCCAAAACCTTGTGTTAAGGCTTGGTATGCTGCAGCTAGAATAAGTGATAACTACTGATGATCTCAGTAAATAAGTACTGATGATCATTAGTAACCATGTCACAACATGTACTGATTCTGTTACTACTGATGTAGTTACAACTACTGATGTTAGTAAAAACAGATAAGCACTGATGTCCTATGAAACAACTGAAAATAGCCAAAAAGACTGATGAGTAAGTGTTGAGGACAGTATGAAACAGTTGAAAAGCTAAGAATTGACGAAAACTACTTATGAGAATTTTCTCTTCAGTCGTTTCCAGAAACTGTTGTTTCACCTTAAATAGCTGATGACAAAACCATGTCTTCAGTAGTTTCATAACTACTGATGACTAACACCAAGTCCTCAGTTGTTTACAACAACTGATGACAAAACCAAGGTCTTCGGTAGTTCCACAACTACTGATGACTAAAACCAAGTCTTTAGTTGTTTTCAAATGTCTGATAGTTAAAACCAAGTCTTCAGTTGTTTTCAGAACAACTGATGACAACACCAACACTTTCAGTCGTTTTCTTTTCAGCCTTTTCTAAACCTATAAATACCTGCACTTATAGCCAAACATTTCATTAGCCGTTTTCAAACCTTTCTCCCTCAACAATGGCGACCATGAAACTCAAACCCCGTCACAACTGTATTGCCTACCTTTCGAAATCGGCCTTCTGGAACAAGTTTGACACTGCCATCGATCTTATGGTGGATTCCCCATACCGAACAGCCTTTCTTCTGAATCCTACCATATATCCTGACTCCTTATCCCAGTTCTGGACCAACGTCTCTGTAATAACTAGTGAGAATGATAGACAAATCACTCTCCAGTCGTTGGTGAACCAGAAACAGGTGCTCATCACCGCCGACATCATTCGCAAAACCCTAAATCTGCATGATGGCACCTATCCTAAAGAATACCCGAAAGGCACGACTGATATGTCTTTTATCCATAACGGGTATGAAGGCGACTTAAGTGCTACAACCATACTTAAAAAGCACTTCCATGATGCTGAACGACTTATCTTTCATATGGTGAATGTCTGCCTTGCATCAAAGACATCTTCTTGGGATCAGATGTCTTCCCGATGGCAATAGGTATTGTACTCTATCCTTGAACGCCAAAATCTAAATTTTATAGAGATAGTGTTCATGGAACTAAAGGATCTAGCTCAGAAACCTGTGGCAAACATATGGATACTTTATCCCAGGTTTCTGATGGCCATAATTTTGAATCAATTACAATCTGATGGCCTTGTTGGTCTTGGAGTCCCTGCTCCAGCTGTTTTAGCTAAGGTATACTCCTGACATAACTCTGACCCTACTCTTAAAGGGGCTGCTCGGATGCTAAAACCTAGGCAGAGGGAACCCACAGCCTTCACTTCCAGATCCAAAGTCCCAACCAAACCCAAATCCAAAAAGCCCAAAAAGGCTACTCAGGGAGATGAGTCCCCTGAGGATGCCCCTGTACCACAAACACAGGACATACATACTCGTTATAACCCCCCAGTTATGTCCAAGACTCAACCTGCTGAAGCCGCACAGGTATCCTCTCAACAGGATCCTGTTGCAACCACAATTGGGGATCCCACATTTCTGGAACCTATCTCAATTGAGAGGGTTACCATTGAAGAACACCTCTCACCCCGGGTGCATTCTGCTTCGGACCAATCTCCACATGCAACCGTCCCTCAAAGCCCAACACTGATAATTGCTAAAGTGCTGAGTCAGTTGCATTCCTCACCCCCTCCCTAGAAACCACTTACCACTGGGAATACCTCAACTATTGAGGGGGAGGACCAACATGCTTCTGATAACCCACAGCACAGGGGTTACAATGTTCAATCTCCAAGTGTAGAAACGGAGGTTAGAACATCTGGTAAGGCTGCCACTTCTACTGATTCAGCAAATGATCAGGATGAAGTTGGTAGCATCCATAAGACCTTACCAGAGGCAACTGCCAATAAAGGACACAGTCCTGAGGCAGGAAGTCCCCAGTACCAAGAACAAGGGGCACATGCTTCTATTGATCTACACTCAGAGCATGTACATCCTGATTCAATCAGGAGGTCAGGTGATTCAGCACAGACTGATGATGACCTGGGCTTTTTCTATGATGTATTAGCCCATAATACCATCCTAGAGACTGAGGTGAGCAGACTCAAATAGTTTCTAGCCAAAATGTCTCAGGATCAAAGTCCATCTACCTCACAAACCCTACAGATGGCACCTTCCATTGAAGGTTCCCCAAACACTGAGCCTACACACTTAACTGAGCCACCAGCCACTACTTTTAGCACCACCTCTCAGGGACAGAACCCCTCTGAGCAGATGGTTGCTATCTTTCAAAACTCCTTACCTCTCATCACTCCCATCGTCACTGACATAGTGCATAAAGCCATTGATGAGAGGATATCCTCAAATCTACAAACCCTCATTGATGATGCTGTTCACAAATCTCTTTCTGCCTTTCAAGCCCCTGATCCCAATGCAACCAAAAAGGGGAGACTTCCAAGTCTAAGGTAGTGAAAGAAAAGAAAAGAAAAAGAGTTGATGATGAGAAAGAACCCGCAAAAGAGAAGGAGGTGGTGAAAGAACTGATCTCATAACAGCTGATCACAGATAAAGAAATGGAAGATCAGCTGATCACATATAAAAGAAAGAAAAGTGTTGAGTCCAAAGCTGATGAAGATAAATCCTTAGAAGATCTTGTCAAAGATGCTGATGAAGCTCACAGCAGATCCATGGATAAAATTATAGATCAGCTCTTTCGACAAGGTCATGACACAGCCACACTAGACACTGAGATCAGAAGGCTGGAAATAGAAGAGATTCAAGCTAGATGGGCCGGTTATAGTGTGTTGGAAAGAGAAAGATTGGAGATAATGATCAGATTCATTGCCAAATACCTTGGAAGATCATTGATAGAGATAAAGGCCTGGTCCAGAGACAGTATCTTGGAGATAACCAAGAAAATCTGCTCTGCTGGAGGCTATAATAAAGGTTGATCATCGAAGCACTGGATGAAATAGGTGCAAGGAAGAAACTGAAATGGCAAAGCTCTCCAAAGCCAAACTCACCACCAAAATGCTAAGTCAGTCTTCTCACACTCCCACTCAAACATACCCTTATCTCTAAAATCTCCCAAATCTATCCCTAAACCAAAGCCACCCACAACTCAACCCACAAAACCAATTCCTTTACCCCAAAAACCACCTCAAACCTTACCCAGTGATGCACCCAGAAGGAGGAGAAGGGTGTTGAGGGTAGAAGAAGATGAAGAAGAGGATGATGATGATGATAGTCTGCCAATCTCTGCTATTCTCAAACTCAAATCACCTGAGCACAGAAGTCAACAAGTGATTACTCCTGACTTGCAAATGCAGATGGTGAAGGTAAAGATTGAAGAAGCAGAACAGAAGAAATAGCATGATGAGAAGTTGATAAGGATTTCCCTCAGTCCTCATCCATTCAAGAAATGAAGATGTTGGGTTTGTTGGACCTTAGTCTAACAGGATTAACCTTTAAACTATGAAAAACGCAGCGGAAGTAACCTTAAAGTTTATCATTATAATCTGAAAAATGAAGGCTTATTTCATAACAACAACAAACCCAAGAACATAAGGATCTTATATATGTGTTTGAACTAGTTATCACCAACATATAACAACCCAAATAGACATACAAACTACCTTTAGCAAGCTGCTGAAAACATGATGAAGGAACAAAATGAGCTTCTTGAATGACCAAAACACCAATAATAGGTGTCCTCAAACATTCATACCCACAAGCCTCAAGAAAACACCATCTTTGCTAGGATTTGAGCACCAAAATCGGGTCAAAGAAGCTGTTGAACTCTTATTCCAGCCGTGAACAACCAGCAAGGGTGCTGGACCCTTTTCAGCTTTGAACTCTTTCTTCCATAAGAAGAGTTGATGTTCTTGTGACCATTTTGCATGTTTGAGAGAGAGAGATCTGAAAATGAGAGTGTGTGTGTATTCTTGGAGAGAGTTTTTTTCTAGACCTCAAAGAAAAACATAAGGAGTTAGGGCCAAAGGGGGCGGCCGAAACCCCTTAAACCTTTTGGGGTTTTCCCCCCAAGAAAACCTTTTAATCAATGTTAAAAATGTTTGATTAAATATAGATATATAATTAACCTTTTAATTATAACATATATACACACTCCTATTATTTGATGTTATTTAACAAATTTAAACAACATTACAAATAACATCCATGAACAAAAAATCCATATAAGTTGTTCAATCTCATATGCAACTTATTAGAAAACCCATTTTCTAACTTGGTGTATTTATTTAATTGCATGATCATATCATCAATTAAATATTATTTGGTGTTTGCTAAGCTTGTTATTGGGTATGACCCAACTTGGATCATAACGTACTAACCACATCAATGTTCTATGTGTCTTGGGCATAAAGAATCCAACAATCTCCCACTTGCACAAGATTCATAGAAGATTGATGCAAGCAGTAAATACCGCCTAACAACGGTTTACTACCCTTAATACGCATGACTTAGAGCCATTCAATAACATCTTCCCTTTCAAGTTCCAAACTTGAAAAGATTTAGGTGAATCGATCATCTATCTGTCATGTTAATCCAAGGACATAGAATGATCATTCCTTGTTGATTTAACTTAATCAGGCCTTAGACATCTTGCTCTCAACGAATAAGAGGAACAAATCCCATCTTGACTACATACGTTTCTCACAATCACCTTTTGTCACACCTGAGCATAGCCTTATGTACTGTCCATTATTTCAGAATAGTGAAGAACTAACTCAAGGTGTAACATTTGGCGAACATAAAAACCCAATATGTATCTCAGGTCGGAGGATACCAAATGATATTCGCCTTTACTCAAAATTACTTATGATCAATCAAAGAGATCCTATGTAGTAAAATTTGAGACGCGGGTCAGTCCAATATTTGCATCCCACAAATATCTATGAACCTTGGTAGCAACCAATTGCTCTATATTCATACCTTATGAATATCTACCAATCCATGTTCATAATAGTCTTACATTCATATTTGTTCCCACAAATATGACCGACTACGGACATTTAGAATAATAAACATATTCGTGGATATAAACATGCTAAAAGGGAACATAACTCAAATATATAAAAGAGTTAAAATATTACAATTGTTCCATATTCTATATGCTAAACAGATCAATTCTAATCACTAGAAAATCGAAGTCCTAAGGCACAAGTATGACCCTCATACTTTGCCCTCAACAAGGAGCTTCGTGAGTGGATCAGCAATGTTTTGATCTTTATGAACTTTACGTATACATATCTTTACCCTTTTCAACTCCATCCCTTATGATGTTGAATCTCTGCTCAAGGTGCTTAGTCTTTTGATAAGTACGGGGTTCCTTGATTTGAGCAATCCCACCCACGTAATTACCAAAGATTTCTAGGGGGTCTTGAATGGTAGAGACCACCCCTAGATAAGCAATGGACAAATTTATCCATGCAGCTTCCCAAGCTGCCAATGAAGCGGCTATGTATTCGGATTTTTTGTAGTGAACAATGCTACCGTGTCTTGCTTTGAACCTTTCAAGGACACTTCTCCTCCATTCATAATGGAAGTATACCCCGATTGTGATCGAAAAACATCTCGATCAGTTTTGGAAGCCTGCATCCGTGTAACCCTTTACAACGACTTCCTCTTCAACAGATCCGTATATTAGAAACATATCCTTAGTCCTACTAAGGTATTTCAATACACTTTTAACAGCCATCCAATGGTTATTTCTATTGGTATCTACTTTGTCATACTTAATAAGCATGACTCGTCCGGCCTAGTGCATATCATCACACAAATGATGGATCCTATATCAGATGCGTATGAGATATCCTTCATTTGATCTTGCTCATCCTATGAGCTTGGACATTGAGACGTAGTCAACATTGTCCCTCTTTGAATAGGTACCATACCTTTCTAAGAGTTTTTCCATCTTGAACCTTTTCAAGATTTTATCAATATATGCACTTTGGTTTAACCCTATCAACCACCTCGATCTATCCTTATAGATCCTTATTCCAAAATATGGGCGGCTTAAACGAGATCTTATATGAAAAACATCTTCTAATTTCTAACACCTTCCAAGGTTGGAATATTATTTCCAAATAGTAGTGTGTCATCAACATACAACACTAAGAAAACAATTATGCTCCCACTAGCTTTCATATATACACAACCTTTTCGATGCTTGTTTCAATCCATAGATTTATCACTTTAACTTGTATACTTTATTAGGATGTCGCGGATTGACAAAACCATCATGCTGAACTATATGGACAGTCTCTTCGAGATGTCCATTAAGAAAAACGGTTTTGACATCCATTTGCCAAAACTCATATTTAGAATATGCAGTTATGGCACATAATATCCTAATCGACTTTAGCATTGCCACGGGCGCAAGAGTTTTATCATAATCAACCAATTGAGTTTGATGGAAACCTTATGCTATAAGTCTTTGACTTATAAGTATTCAAGTTTCCATGCATATTTGTTTTCATCTTGAAAAACCCACTTGTATCCAACCGTTTTGGAGTTAAGTGGAGGGTCAACCAATTCCCAAACTTGGTTGTTATACATGGATTGCATCCTTACGTTCATGGCTTCTAGCCATTTGTCCCAATCCAAATTGGACATAGTATCTTGGTATATGGTTAGCCTACAGGGGTCAACCATACAACATCCATTCTTGGAATATTCATATCTTTTAGATGGAATACTAACTTTACCAGATTTGTGAACGTTTTGTGTGTATTGATCAACCTCTTGATTATCATCAACAACCTCTTGTTGATAGCTAGTGTCAACCATAAGTGTATCGGCTTGTGGATCTTGATCCTTATCAAGTTCCACTGTTCTATATATATCATTCCTTTGATAAGGAACTCGGTTTCCAAGAACTTAGCCTTTCGAGCAACAAATACTTTTGCTCTGTTGAGTCGAAGAAACAGTATCCTATACAGTCTCTAGGATATTCAACTAATCTACACTTTCTTGGTCCGGTCATATTCATAGTATGAGCCTTAAAGAGCATTGCGAAAACCCAAAATGATAAAGATGGTAAGCTCATAACCATAATAAATTGAACCATATCCAAATAGGGTTCAGTTTCTCCTTCATCAGAATGAAGAACATAGATAGTTATATAGAGTTGATTTTCTACTTCATTATTAAAGATTTTGAACATTTCAAAAGCTTTATATTATGTGTCATCAAGTGCACACATTAATAACGACTGTAATCGTCGGTAAAAGTAATGAACTATCTTTCACCAATCTTTGTCATTGTCTTAAAAGGACCACATACATCCAAATGTATCATTCCTAATAAGTCTTTTGGTTCACACTTATCAAATGAAACATTTTCATTTGTTTCCAAAAGACCATTCTTTTGAAGTGTTTGAATCCAATTCTTGATTATGTGACCAAGATGTCAATGTCAAAGATAATAATAACTTAAACCCATTTTAAGTTTCCTGGTGCTTAATGTGTATAATTAGTTATTATAGGACGAATTATCATGAACCAATTCATGGATATCATTAAAAGGCATATCCTTAAAATGAAATACATCATCCATAAAACTTAATACCATTATTTACAAACTTTAAATCATGATCATATTGTTTTAATAGGAAACATTAATTATGTTCCTAGTCAAACTAGGTGCATACAAAATGTTTTGAGAACTACTTCCAAACCATTTGAAGGTCTCAAAATAGAGTTTCCTTCCTTGAAGCACACATTCTTTTGAACCCCTTTGCAACAATTGCAAGTATGAGTCTCACATCTGGTATCCAATACCCATGTGTTTGAAGAAATGACATTTAATACAATGTGAGAATCATGGAGATTGTATTTGAGGTTTTCCCGACATCCCTCTTGTCTTTCAACTCCTTGAGATAGGAATTATCCTATCTCTCCATACTCAAAGCATGGATCGTTCTCTGTTACCTTAGGCTTCATAAGCTTAGGTTTTTTCGAGGTTTCGCTTTAACCTTTGCTTTGATGTATTCCTTTCCTTTGGCAACAATTGCCTTAGGATCGGGATTGGCCATTTCTTATAGCCTCCCTTATTGATCGAGAGAAGAGGTAGAACCTTTCTACCCATCCCTGCCTCGGTTGCTTCGAGCATTACGTGAAGTTCACCAATGCTCTTGTCCTACCCATTCATATTATAGTTTATTATGAATGTCTCAAACCTTTAGTTTGGCAATCAAGGATCAATCCTTGGCCAACTACTTTGAGACAGGACATTTAAGCATCTTGAGGCTATCAATGTGGCCTTTCATCTTAAGAATATATAAGATGATATCGATTGGGTTTCTCCATGTGACATGCATAAAGTGCTCGAACCGTTTCGAAGCAATCTACTAAACTTTGTTGAAGGAACATTTCCTTCAATAGATTATCATGTCATATGCCCATAATGCTCCAAACCCTTTTGGAGTTCGGGAATCATATTCCCAACATGAGGTAGGATACTTGCACAGAATCCTTAGTGTGCCTAAGCCAATCGTCAAAAGGCCTTAACATCAACAGCATTGGTTGGTGAGGCATGGGATCGTCAAGGACATAGGTCTTTACTCATTCTTGAGAACGATTCTCAAGTTTTGAAATTGAGTCCATAAGGTAATTATGGTTAGGACGATCCCTCTCGAGAGTAGATCTCAGTGATAGGGAAGGGACGATCGGGGTGGTAGCGTAATAGTTAGCGGTCATCACTACAATAATTGACAAAGTTCATTCTAGTATTCTGATAATTTGTTTTAATCGTTAATACCCTTAAATGTCTCATAGACAATTAACAATTAAAATTTAGAATCCAACGTTACATTTAAATGATAGTTAGGTGACCTTTATCCCATTATTTAAATTAACAAGGTAGTCAACAGTTGACAATTGCAACCTATTGCAACTTCTAGTCTTATGGATCGGTTAAACATCATATGTTTAGTCGGCATGTTTAATCCCATTAACACCATTGTACGCCATGCTTCGGTGACCCTAATCACATGGTTTCCAATTCAAGTCGTCCTACTTACACATATGTGTGAGTTTTCACATACAAGCGGTTAGGTGACCTTTATCCCACAAGTACGTTAGACTCACCTCAAAACACAAGTTCCCTAAAAGTGGTTAGGTGACCTTTATCCCACAAATAGTTCTCAAGTGATTCGAGTGTCGTGTAAAAGGATGGTGTTAAACTTGTTTCCAAAGGGATTTTAGTTTTCATTAATTCTAGTTTTGAAAACTCTATGTACATTGTATTTGCATGCTTTCAAAAACATGGTACCCTATGGTTCTTCCTTTTAATAAAAAAAATTTATTAAAATTATTAATCCTTTTAATAACCTTTTATTAACCACTTAATGATTAAGAACCATAAATTTTCAGCTTGTTAAGTTTGCAAATGAATTTGTTATGCATATCCAAATATCAAACAACAATCATACAACAAACAACCAAACAAGCATAATCATACAAACATATGTGCATAACCATAGCCACTAAGTTGACTACACTTGTTTGCCATCACAAGTGTTGTCATAAGGTCTTTCCTAAGGGTTAACAATGACACGTCATATGTGTCCATGAACTCCCACTTGATTCCACATCCAAATGCTTCAAGTGTCCATGTCCTTTGTGTCCTTCCTTTTGGGTATTCATCTTGTGCATCTTCTTTTACAAAATCATATCCTAATACAATTTTCTAATCAAATAAATGCACCTATTCTATTTATTACATAACCAATTGAATAAATAAATTACTACCCAAATACAAACACAAAAGAAATTATTACAACCCTTTGAATGAATACAACCAACATGACAAAATCACAATCAACCAAATCCAAAACACACATGGTCAAGGCTATGTTATGCACTAAAATATGTATCCATATACATCATTTCAAAAACAAAATGAACCCCTTTTATAGCCTTAAAGTTCTGGCCAACATGAACCAAAACATTTAGGTTATGTCCAAACACACAATCAACCATTTGATGTCATCCTTTCAAGATTTAATCATAAGCATGCAAGATATAACCTTGAAAGGTTGGGGTATCATCATATCATCACAAAACAGCCCCTATTAGGTTGTTGAAGCCTCATAAAACCAATTTTACAAGAACACATGAAACTAGTCATCCACATATCCGGCTCTAGATGCCAATGTTGGGTTTGTTGGACCCTAGTCTAACAGGATTAACCTTTAAACTATGAAAAATGCAGCGGAAGTAACCTTAAAGTTTATCATTAATAATATGAAAAATGAAGTCTTATTTCAAAACAACAACAAACCAAAGAACATAAGGATCTTATATATGTGTTTGAACTAGTTATCACCAACATATAACAACCCAAATAGACATACAAACTACCTTTAGCAAGCTGCTGAAAACATGATGAAGGAACAAAATGAGCTTCTTGAATGACCAAAACACCAAGAATAGGTCTCCTCAAGCATTCATACCCACAAGCCTCCAAGAAAACACCATCTTTGCTAGGATTTGAGCACCAAAATCAGGTCAAAGAAGCTGCTGAACTCTTATTCCAGCCGTGAACAACCAGCAAGGGTGCTGGACCCTTTTCAGCTTTGAACTCTTTCTTCCATAAGAAGAGTTGATGTTCTTGTGACCATTTTGCATGTTTGAGAGAGAGAGATCTGAAAATGAGAGTGTGTGTGTATTCTTGGAGAGAGTTTTTTTCTAGACCTCAAAGAAAAACATAAGGAGTTAGGGCCAAAGGGGGCGGCCGAAACCCCTTAAACCTTTTGGGGTTTTCCCCCCAAAAAAACCTTTTAATCAATGTTAAAAATGTTTGATTAAATATAGATATATAATTAACCTTTTAATTATATAACATATATACACACTCCTATTATTTGATGTTATTTAACAAATTTAAACAACATTACAAATAACATCCATGAACAAAATATCCATATAAGTTGTTCAATCTCATATGCAACTTATTTAGAAAACCCATTTTCTAACTTGGTGTATTTATTTAATTGCATGATCATATCATCAATTAAATATTATTTGGTGTTTGCTAAGCTTGTTATTGGGTATGACCCGACTTGGATCATAACGTACTAACCACATCAATGTTCTATGTGTCTTGGGCATAAAGAATACAATAGAAGAAACAGGCTCTGAGGCTGTACACTCTTAGACATACCTTTCAACGTCAAAAAGAAAGAGTGCGGATCTGGCCAGACCCCAGGGTAAGTTCTAGAATTCATAAGAAGAATATACCAAGAAGATATCATGGCCAAGTGAAGAAGACCTTGAATGCTGCAATTACATTGGCCATGGTAGTCTCACCCTGGGAAATCATTGACGAATTCAAGAGAGCTCACAACTCCAAGACAACCCCTCAATCTATTCTTGAGAACAAAATGATCAAGAAAGGGTTGTTATACAAAAGACTTGAAGATCTTCAGAAGAGTGAACTCCAGTTGTTGCTTGAAGGCTCTCACCCTGATGAATTTGCTTACAGAGAGATAACAACTGTGGAGTTGAAAAATGGAAAGACGGTGAGACACCTGTATGAGTATTATGGCCCCGAGTTCTTCTTCGAGGGAGAAGCAGAAGAACTCACCAAGGAGGAACAAGTTGTTCTCCTTGAGGCTTATGCTAGTGAGTCTTATAGACTCATTAATGGGAATTAGGTTTCATAGTTGGGACAAGACTCTGTGTCCAGTTTCCCAAGACAGAGTTCCCTTCCATACTTAGCCAATCAAAAGATTAGAAACCTTTTCCCAGCCTGTGCTTAACTGATTACCTCTGAAGCTGATCAAGAGGGTGTTTCTGCCAAGAATAAGTGGGATCATCAATAAGTTTAGAGGTTTTGGCTGCATTGGTTCAGGGGGAGTTTGTTGGACCAAAAGAACCAATGAGCCTGATCAGAAAAACCTCTAAGTCCCACAGACATTACAACTGCTGAAGAAGATCACAACAGCTGAAGACATCAGCTGATTACAAGGTCTGAAGACAAAGTCTGAAAGTAAAGTACTGAAGAACAAAGACTGAAGACAAAGTCTGAAGCCATCAGCTGAAAACAAAGTCTGAAAGTAAAGTACTGAAGAACAAAGACTGAAGACAAAGTCTGAAGCCATCAGCTGAAGACAAAGTCTGAAAGTAAAGTATTGAAGACAAAGACTGAAGACCAAAGTGATCAGTAGTTATCACAATAGCTGAAGTAATTAACTTCAGTAGTTGTGATGGTTTCCTTTCAGTACTTGTAATTTACTTTTCAATAGTTATAGTTTCAGTAGTTGTAGTTTAGTAGTTTTATGTTTTTGTACTTAAGCATTCTCTGAGATGTAATCAGTAGTTGAGAACATTCTCAGTAGTTTGCATAGTTTCAGTAGTTTGAATAATTCTATTAGATGTCACTATCAAGTGACGTCAGCAGACGTCACATATCCTATATAAGGAATGTTGACCTAGTTGTAAAGTGTGACATTGAGCCACCACGAAAGCATATGAATGAAATATCTCTTTTGCAGAATTCTCTTTTTCTATAACCATTTACTGTTACATTGAATATCAATTGTGTTCTTGTGAATTGTTTAATTCATTGTTTGAATTCTGCTGCAATACTCTCTAATTAATCAAACTCAGGTCACTGATCCTATCAGATTGGAACTTTTCAATTAGATGAGTTTTATGCCGATAATCATTCTTCTAAAATCAATTTCTATCAATATCAACAACAAATCAATTAATTTGCAATTTTCAGTTCGAAAAAGCAATGAACTTTTCGAACACAAATTCACCAAATTATCTCAAATTTGATGAATTCAACTGCTAATTATGGTTCAAAACATGTTTCTGATGATGAAACACATTTGAAATCCACAAGTTTTCATTTGAATTGTCTATCAATCACAGATTCAGTAAGCTTTTTGACTTTCAAAGTTCAAAAAACTTCAAAATCACTCAAATAACAGCAACCAACAGCTCTGATACCAATTGATAGGATCAATTGAGCTAATCTGTGATGATATATAAACACAATTCAAAGAAAACACATACAAAGTAATCGAATTCAAACAAGATATTAACAAAATTCACAGTTTCATTAATATCAAGCAAAGACAATTACAAAGTAATAAGTAGTAGTTCATTCACTCTCACAACTGCTACTAACTAACAGTCTAAGCTATTTATAATGAAACACAAAGGAACTAACAATTACAAAAATAGTCCTTATACAATTACAAATACCAAAAAGACACATAAAGACAACATGTTAATCTTTCTAGAGTCCTCACAAAAATTAGTGGTATGTTAGGAAGGAACTTGATGAACTCTCTTTTTAACATTAAGTTATGTTTTCAGAAATCATATGTCAAATAGGTCACAAAAGATTTACCTACATTACTAGGGCTTTGATCTAAGCGGTAAAACTCAACCTGACATGATCCTAGTCACTACGGCAGTAGGATAGACGAGAAATCTCCCAAGCTCATCTTTATAAACATTAACATAATTACATTAATCCATATCTTTAAATCACACCACCAATTCATCACGGTTACATAAGTGGAGTCTAATTAGGATAATAATTTTTATTCCCTGGTTTTAAATCCAAACGCTTCAAATCTTAGTTTACTTTATTTTTATCATTGTTTTTAGACCCTAAAAATCTTTCCAATGCAACTTATCATTTTCTTAACAAAAACCAAATCTGATAGTCAAACTTCACGTTTGTTGAGTAGGCTAGGTGTGTCCATGGATTGATACTCGGTTCTTACCAACACTATATTACCACACGACAGGTACACTTGCCTTTTGTGTGTGTGGTTTAGTACTTGTAATAACCAATTAAAACTGAATTTGTGCGTAAAATATTTATCAAAATATATATATTATTCGCACCCATCAAGTTTTTGGCGTCGTTGTCGGGGACGCACGGCAGTTGAAAGACAAACTAAATTTTTGACTATCTTGTATATAACTTGTTAATATATTTTTGTTCAAACTTCATTTTATTTTTATTAGATAGTTTGCCTTAGTTAGTTTAGTTACATTTTCCTGATTTATTTTAAGCCTTAGTTAGTTTATGCTTCTTTAAGTTAGTGTATGTTCGACTCATCTAGTCCTAAACTTGTTTCGCCTCTTTCGGAACCCGAATGATTTTTCCGTCAAAGATTGCACAAAAGATCACAACAAGCAGCACCAGTCATTGAAGAAGACATTTTGGAAGGTACACCATCCGAAGAAGACATGGCTAACCAAGACGAGGAAATGAAGATGACACACTATGCCACACCGTCAATAGATGGTTATGAGTCTAGTGTTGTCCAACAGTAATAGCGGCCAACAATTTCGAGATTAAGTCTAGTATTATCCATCTCATAGAAAACTCTGTTCAGTTCCATGGGTTACAAGACGAAGATCCTAATCCTCACATCTCACGATTCCTTCGTATCTGTGCTACCTTCAAAATCAACAACTGTTCAGACAACGCCATTCGACTAAGACTTTTTCCATTTTCACTTCGAGGCCGAGCCATCGACTGGCTTGATTCACTTGTGCCTAGTTCCATCACCACATGGGCGGAAATGGCTGAACAATTCCTTTTGAAATACTTTCCACCCAATCGCACTGCCAAACTAAGAAACAGTATCAGAAGTTTTCGCCAAGACGACGATGAATTATTACACGCAGCGTGTCTCCTTCGGAGATGCCCACATCACGGACTTGATCTGTGGCTGTAATGTCAAACCTTTTATGATGCAATCAGCGGAGCCCATAAGCAAGCGGTAGACCAAAGTGCGGGAGGAGATTTCAGAAGTGTCAAACCAACAGAAGCATACCAAGCCTTAGAAAGAGTAGCTAAGAAGAGCTTTGCTTACAATCCCTTAAGGACCAAACCCAGTTCTAAAGGTATTCATCAAGTAGACTTTGAACCCTCATTGCAGCCCGATTCGAAGCTCTAACCAAAAAATTTGAACAATTGCATTGTAAGCTACAGAAAACTCCAACACGATACAACATATGTGGAAGTTCACATAAGACCAACGAATGCCCACAAGGCATTATGATAGTTGAAGATGTTGACTACGTGGGAGGCCCAAACAACTCATACAACAATAACTCAAATTGGAGAAGTGACTTGAATTACAGAGATGATGGTAATAACCAACAATCATCTGGATTCAACCGAAGGCCACCTTACCAACAACAGAAACCACCATACCAAGGCCCAAGCAACCAAGACCATGGAGCATCATCAATGGAAGACTTATTGCAGCAGTTGTTGTTAACCACAAAAGCCACAGATGAGTACATCCGAAAATCTGATCGAAGAAATAAGGAGAGGTTCCAAAGAAACGAAGCCAACATCAAAAGCAACAAACTATCAGTGCAGACCATAGAGCACCAAGTAGGTCAAATAGCACAACAACTATCTAAAAGACCTCAAGGAGCTTTGCCCAGCAACACTGTAACAAACCCTAATGCTCAAGTCAAAACCATCACCACCAGGAGTGGCAAAACCACTCAAGGTGATGCACCCACATTACAACCCATCCTTAAAGAAGTAGAGACTAAAACTCCAAGTAATGCGAGTGATAAGCAAAAGCAACCTGTTGTTATTGAAGAACTAGTCAAGAGATACGTTCCACCACCACCCTATGTTCCACCACCTCCATATCCAGGTCGTTTGAGATAACAGAGAATGGAGGCACAATATGGGAAATTCCTTGGGTTGTTCAAGCAACTCCACATCAATCTTCCCTTGGTGGAAGCCTTAGCACAAATTCCAAACTACGTTAAGTTTCTAAAAGGTGTCTTGTCAAACAAAAAGAAACTGGAAGAGTTATCACACGTGGTTTTGAATGAGGAATGCTCTGTAGTTCTTCAAAACAAACTACCTCAAAAGATGACTGATCCAGTAAATTTCACCATACCATGCCTAATAGGAATATTTCTGTCAGTAACACATTAGCTGATTTAGGTGCAAGCATTAATGACAGGATCAGTGATCTCAAGTTTGATGGATTAGAGTGTAACGCAGCGGAATAAGATCAAGAATTAGACAAATTATAGCAAGAATTTGATATTCGTATGCATTAAGAACAAATACGGTTGTAACGAGAGAATATATTTCTGTGAAAAGGAATGTTTCAATTATATCCAATGTTTCTGCTCAATCATTCACTTGTTACAACTAGGTTGACACTCCTTATATAGAGTGCAATCACTGCTGATATCACGGGATAGTGACATCTGGTAGATTTATTACAAAAATAACTAACACTTAACAAACTACTGAAATGTTCACAACTACTGAGAACATATCAGAGAGTGCTAAGCACAAAATATAAAATTACTGATGCTAAACTACTGAAACTAAACTACTGAAACTAAACTACTGATTGCAAAACTACTGAAAAGGGAAAATATAAAACTACTGAAAGAAAACCTTCACAACTACTGAAGAAGACCTCTTCAGCTGTTGTGACAACGTCTGACACTTGGTCTTCAGTACTTGTCTTCAGCACTTGTCTTCATACTGTCTTCAGTACTTGTCTTCAGACTTTGTCTTCAGCATTTGTGTTCAGACTGTCTTCAGTACTTGTCTTCAGACTTTTTCTTCAGCACTTGTGTCTTCAGACTTTGTCTTCAACACTTGTGTCTTCAGACTGTCTTCAGCTCTTGTGTCTTTAGACTTTGTCTTCAGCACTTGTGTCTTCAGACTTTGTCTTCAGCACTTATCTTCAGACTTTGTCTTCAGCACTTGTGTCTTCAGACTGTCTTCAGCACTTGTGTGTTCAGACTTTGTCTTCAGCACTTGTGTCTTCAGACTTTGTCTTCAGCACTTGTGTCTTCCGCAGTTGTTGTGACGTCTATGGGACTTAAAGGTTTTTCTGATCCGGCTCATTGGTTCTTTTGGTCCAACAAACTCCCCCTGAACCAATGCAGCCAAAACCTTTAACTTTATTGAGGTCCCACTTATTGTTGGCAAAGACTTCTCTTGATCAGCTTCAGAGAATCGGATCAGCACAGGCCAGGAAGAGGTTTCTAATCATGTGTTTGGCTAAGTATGTAGGGGAACTCTGTTTTGGGGAATCTGGACTTAGAGTTGTGATCCCAACCATGAAACCTACTTCCCATTTACGAGTCTGTAAGACTCACGAACATAGGCCTCAAGGAGAACAACCTGTTCCTCCTTGGAGAGTTCTTCTACTCCTCCTTCAAAGAAGAACTCTAGACCATAGTACTCAGATAGGTACTTTACAGTCTTGCCATTCTTCAACTCCACAGTAGTTATCTCCCTATAGACAAATTCATCAGGATGGGTGCCCTTAAGGAGTAACTGGAGCTCATTCTTCTTAATGTCTTCAAGCTTCTTATATAATAACCCCTTTTTTATCATCTTGTTTTCCAGTAAGGCTTGAGGGGTCATTTTTTATTGATGAGCCTTCTTGAATTCATCGAGTATTTCCCAAGGTGAGACTACAATGGCCAACATGATTGTAGAGTCTATTGTTTTTCTAACATGGCCATTGTATCTATGTGGAATGGATCTTTTGTGTATTCTAGAGCTCACCTTGGGGTCTGGCCATACTCTCACTCTCTCTTTTTGATACTGAAATGTGTGTCTGAGAGTGTACAGCCTCTGAGCATGCCCTTTCATGGCTTGTATAGATGATGACTGGGGAAATTCCTTGTCAACCATCTTCAGTAGTTGCTCATCGTGCTGCTTCTACTGTTCTTCATCTTCTATTTTGACTCTAACCATTTCCCTTTGTGAGTCAGGTGTGATCATGAGTTGACTCCTAGGTTCTGGTACCCTTAGAACAGCAGAGAGTGGCAGACTATCATCTTCATCATCTTCTTCTTCATCTTCTTCTATCCTCAGCACCCTTCTCCTCCTTCTAGGTGCATCACTGGATGATGGTTGGGTTGGTTTTTGTGGTAAAGGAATTGGTTTTGAGGGTTGAGGATGTTTGGATTTGAGTTTTGAGATTGGTTTGGAGATTTGAGGGGTAGGCTGTTTTTGAGTGGGTGATTGGGAAGGTTGTTCAAGCATTTTGGTTGTAAGTTTGGCTTTTGTGAGTTTTGCCATTTCAAGCCTTTTCCCAGCTCCAGCCTCATCAAGTGCTTCAATAATTATCCCCTTATGAAATGGCTCAGACAAACAGATTCTGGTGGCTATAGCCAGAATGCTGTCTCTGGTCCATGAACGAATCTCCATCAGTGATCTTCCTAAATATTTGGCTATGAATCAAATCATGATCTCCAATCTCTCTTTCTCCAGCACACTGTACCCAGCCCATCTGTTTTGGATTTCATTTACTTCCAACCTCCTGATCTCACTGTCTAGTTTGGCTGTATCAAAGTCTTGCTTGAAGAGTTGCTCAATGATTTTGTCCATGGATCGGCTGTGTGCTTCATCTGCATCTTTTATCAGCTCCTCCATGGATTTTTCTTCAGCATTCTTTTGATCACCAGCAGTTTTCTTTCTTTTGTAAGTGATCAGTTGTTGTTCCTTTTCCTTCTCCAACTCCTTGGTTTTCTCTTATGCCTTCTCATCCTAGTTCTTTTTCTTTTCTTTTCTTTCACTGCTGTACTCTCCCCCTTTTTGGATGCATTGGTTGCAGGGGTTTATACCACAGAAAGTTTCTTGTGCACAGCATCATCAATGAGTGGTTGTAGACTTGAGGAGATCCTCTCATCAATGGTTTTATGAACAATGTCATTGATGATGGGAGTGATGAGAGGTAAGGTTTGTTGGAATGCAGCAACCATCTGCTCA
This sequence comes from Flaveria trinervia, assembly GCA_025506515.1. Classification (NCBI taxonomy): domain Eukaryota; kingdom Viridiplantae; phylum Streptophyta; class Magnoliopsida; order Asterales; family Asteraceae; genus Flaveria; species Flaveria trinervia. The sequence goes on along the minus strand of CM046443.1, from coordinate 47,477,014 downwards.
GGGGGGTTCTGTCCCTGAGAGATAGTGCCAAAGGCAGAGGCTGGAGGCTCAGTGAAGTGAGAGGGTGAAGTGTTTGGGGGACCTTCGAATGAAGGTGCCATCTGTGGGTTAGTGGGGGCAGATGGACTTACATCCTGAGACTTCTTGGCAAGCAGTTCTTGTAGTCTGCTTACCTCAGCCTCCAGGATGGTGTTATGGGCTAGAACATCATAGAAAAAGCCTAGGTCATCATCAGCAGATGTTGAATCACCTGACCTCCTGCTTGTAGCAGGATGTACATGCACCGGGTGTAGACCAGTTTTAGCATGTGCCCCTTTTTCTTGGAACTGGGGACTTCCAGCCTCAGGACGATGTCCTTCATCAGCTGTTGCCTCTGGTGAGGTCTTAGCTATGTTACCAGCCTCAGTCTGATCATGTGCTGATTCAGAAGAGGTGGCAGCCTCACTAGATGTTCGTATCTGCATATCCACACCAGGAGATAGAACAGTTAAACCCTGGTGCTGTGGGTTGTCAGAAGCATGTTGATCCTCTTCCTCAATTGCTGTGGTTCTCCCCTTTGTTGGTGTTTGTTGGGGAGGAGGAGAGGCATGCAGCTGAGTCAGCACGTTTGCAATTATAATGGTTGGACTTTGGGGGACATTTGCTTGGGGAGAGGAGATAGAAACAGATTGCATTCGGGTGAGGAATGCTCTTCAATGATAACCTCCTCAAGTGAGAGAGGTCTCAGCGATGTGGTTGCCCCTAATAAGGTTGCATCAGGATCCTTTTGAGAGGATGCCTGTGCGGTGTTAGCTGGTAGAGTCTCTGATACTGCTGGGGGGTTTAAACCAGCAAGTATATCCTGCCTTGGTGGTACAGGAGCATCTTCAGGGGACTCATCTCCCTGAATAGCTGTTTTGGGGCGTTTGGTTTTTGGTTTGGTGGGGACTCTGGATCTGGTGGTGGAAGCTGTGGGTTCCCTCTGCTTGGGTTTTAGCATTCAGGCAGCTTCTTTGAGAGTGAGGTCTGAGTTGTGCCTGGAGTATACCTCAGCCAAAACAGCTGGTGCAGGGACTCCAAGGCCAACAAGGCCATCAGATATTAATTCATTTAAAATAATGGCCATCAGAAACCTGGGATATAATAGCCAGCGGTTTGCCGCAGGTTTCTGAGCCAAGTTCTTTATTTCTAGAAACACGATTTCAGAGAAATTTAGCGGTTGGTGTTCTAGAATAGAATACAATACCTGTTGCCACTGGGATGACATTTGATCCCAAGAGGATGTCTTTGAAGCTAAGCATACATTTACCATGTGAAAGATAAGTTGTTCAGCATCATGGAAATGTTTCTTCAGAACAGTTGTAGCCCGAAGATCACCTTCATACCCATTATTGATAAAGGACATATCCATTGTGCCCTTTGGGTATTCAGTCACAGTGGTGGAGTCATGTAAGTGTAATGCCTGACGAATGATGTCGGTAGTAACAACCACTGGTTTCTGGTTGACGAGGGACCGAACAGAGATTAGGCCAGTAGACTCATCAGTATGAACAAAAACATTGGACCAGAATTGACTGAGAGATTCAGGGTAGATGGTCGGATTCAAGAGAAAGGCGGTGCGATATGGGGAATCCACCATTAGGTCAATGGCATTATCAAATTTGTTCCAGAAAGCCGACTTGGTAAGGTATGCAACGCAGTTGTGTCGTGGTTTTAGGCTCATGGTTGCCATTATTGAAAGTATGAAGGTCAGAAGAACGGCTAATGGAACGTTTGAGAAGAAGACAGGTATTTATAGGGTTGGGATAGGAAAAGGCTAAAAGAAAACTACTGAAGGTTTTGGTGTGGTCATCAGCTGTTTGAAACTACTGATGACGTGGTATTAACCTTCAGAGGTTTAAAACGACTGACAGTGGTGGTGTTGTCATCAGTTGTTATAAAACAACTGAAGACTTGGTTTTGACCATCAGACGTTGAAACAGCTGAAGTCTTGGTGTTAACCATCAGTAGTTGTGAAACTACTGAAGGTCTTGGTTTTGACTTCAAATGATGTAAACTGAGGACTTGGTGTTTGTCATCAGTAGTTGTGAAACTACTGAAGACAGTGGTTTTGTCATCAGTTGTTGTAAACAGCTGAAGACTTGGTGTTAGTCTTCAGTAGTTGTAAACTACTGAAGACATAGTTTTGGCTTCAGTTGTTTTAATGAAACAGTAGTTGTATAAACGACTGAAGAGAAATTTCTCATCAGCTGTTTTCGCCAATTCATAGCTTTTCAGCTATTTCAGTCTGACCTCCACACTTACTCATCAGACTTAGATCTGAGTTTCAGACGTTTCAATGGTCATCAGTACTTATCTACATTTCTAACATCAGTAGTTGTAGCTACATCAGCTGTTGTGACTACATCAGCTGTTGTAACTACATCAGTTGTTTTAACAAATAAAGTACTTGAGTACTGAGAATTTACTTAAGCTCCAGTAGTTTTAAAAACTTCTGAAGGGAGGATAACTTCAGTACTTATATATGACAATAATAAACTAATGATCATCAGTACTTGTGAGCTGAGATCATCAGTAGTTGTCACTTATTCTAGCTGCAGCATACCAAGCCTTAGCACTAGGTTTTGGAAAGTTGTGCTATCCAAGGGCTTAGTGAAAATGTATGCAAGCTCATCAGCTCTAGGAACAAATTTTGGATCAATCGGACCTTTTTCAAAACAATCTCTAATAAAATGGTGTCTGATTTCAATATGTTTAGTCCTAGAGTGCTGGACAGGATTTTTAACAATACAAAGAGCTGAAGAGTTGTCCATTAACAATGGGGTCTTAGTCTCTGTTATGCCATAATCCAATAATTGGTTTTGAAGCCAGAGTACCTGAGATGTACAGCTTGCAGCAGCAATGTACTCTGCTTCAGCAGTTGATGTAGCAACTGAGGTCTGCTTCTTACTCTGCCAAGAAATCAAGCAGTTGCCTAAGAATTGGCATCCTCCAGAAGTGGACTTTCTTGTCAACTTACACCCTGCATAGTCACTGTCAGAAAAAGCAACTAATTTACCAGAATGTCTAGTAGAATACCATAAACCTAGAGATGGAGTGCCTTGCAGATATCTAAAGATCCTTTTGACTGCAATCAAATGAGACTCCTTAGGTGCAGCCTGAAATCTAGCACAAACACATGTAGCAAACATAATATCTGGTCTAGAAGATGTTAAGTACATCAAGGACTCAATCATACATCTGTAAAGTGTTTCATCAACCACTTTACCTTTCTGATCTGTATCCAGTTGTGTGGTGTTGCACATGGGAGTAGAACAGGGCTTACAGTTTTGTAAATCAAACTTTTCCAAAAGATCTTTTGTGTATTTGGACTGATGAATGAAAATTCCATCAGCCTTTTGTTTGATTTGCAAACCCAAAAGAACTGTAATTCTCCCATGGCAGTTGCATCAACTTTGTAAAGGCATCACACAACTGTGGATCAGAGGATGCAAAAATAATATCATCTACATAAATTTGAACAAGTAGATTATGTTGCCCAGCTTTCTTAATGAATAAAGTCTTATCTATGGAGCCTCTAGTGAAATTATTTTCCAGAAGAATGTTTGATAATGTCTCATACCAGGCTCTAGGAGCTTGTTTCAACCCATAGAGAACCATATCAAGCTTATACACCCAATTAGGATGTTTATTGTCCTCAAAACCTGGTGGTTGACATACATAAACCTCTTCTTTAATTTTCCCATACAAAAATGCACTTTTGACATCCATTTGAAAAACTTTAAGGTTGTGATAAGAAGCATAAGCTAAAAACAATCGAATTGCTTCCAGTCTGGCTACAGGGGCAAAGGTTTCATTATAATCAATACCTTCCTCTTGTGAAAACCCCTGTACAATCAGTCTGGCCTTGTTCTTAACAATAAGCCCATTTTCATCAGTTTTGTTCCGAAACACCCATTTAGTGCCTATTGCTGTCTCATATTGTTGGGCAAGGATTTCTTTATTATTTGCCAAGACCTCATCTGTTCCTCCAAATTGTTCTTTCAAGGCATTCCAGAGGTCATGGGTGGTTTCATAATGCATTAGCCCAGAATAGATTTCATTGGGCAGTGCCATGGCCAGAATTCCATGGGCTTTTGCATCAATCTCAAACAATTTCTTATCCTCATCTGAGTATTGCTCCCTCCTCTTCGGAACCATTTGATTGGTTTCCGGGTTATTCACCATAGGCTTGTGTGGACCATGTACCACTGATGTCCAACAACCTGAGCTGTTAACAGATAGGTGATGGAGCATTCGTCGTTGCCATATGTTATACTCACTCCTAACCAGCATTGGAGGCTTGGTTGAGGAACCAGTATTGTGAGGATCATTGGAAGGAGTAGTCATTTTAGGTCCAAATACAATTTAATTCAAGCTTTTAAAAGATTTTACACTGACCACAACAGACTCAATGAAAACCAAGAATAAATCTCAGGATGAATGGCCAAAAACACAGAAAATTCAATCTCTATAACCGTTTCTTGCAAAAATGCTAATTCAATCAAACTTGGATCTTGGATAGCAGTTTCAATGATCAATTATTAGATCGATCAATGATTAACCTGCTCTGATACCATTTGACAGGATCAGTGATCTCAAGTTTGATGGATTAGAGTGTAACGCAGCGGAATAAGATCAAGAATTAGACAAATTATAGCAAGAATTTGATATTCGTATGCATTAAGAACAAATACGGTTGTAACGAGAGAATATATTTCTGTGAAAAGGAGGAATGTTTCAATTATATCAAATGTTTCTGCTCAATCATTCACTTGTTACAATTAGGTTGACACTCCTTATATAGAGTGCAATCACTGCTGATATCACGGGATAGTGACATCTGGCAGATTTATTACAAAAATAACTAACACTTAACAAACTACTGAAATGTTCATAACTACTAAGAACATATCAGAGAGTGCTAAGCACAAAATATAAAACTACTAATGCTAAACTACTGAAACTAAACTACTGAAACTAAACTACTGATTACAAAACTACTGAAAAGGGAAAATATAAAACTACTAAAAGAAAACCGTCACAACTACTGAAGAAGACCTCTTCAGCTGTTGTGACAATGTCTGATACTTGGTCTTCAGTACTTGTCTTCAGCACTTGTCTTCAGACTGTCTTCACTACTTGTCTTCAGATTTTGTCTTCAGCACTTGTGTTCAGACTGTCTTCAGTACTTGTCTTCAGACTTTTTCTTCGGCACTTGTGTCTTCAGACTTTGTCTTCAACACTTGTGTCTTCAGACTGTCTTCAGCTCTTGTGTCTTCAGACTTTGTCTTCAGCACTTGTGTCTTCAGACTTTGTCTTTAGCACTTGTCTTCAGACTTTGTCTTCAGCACTTGTGTCTTCAGACTGTCTTTAGCACTTGTGTCTTCAGACTTTGTCTTCAGCACTTGTGTCTTCAGACTTTGTCTTCAGCACTTGTGTCTTCAGCAATTGTTGTGACGTCTGTGGGACTTAAAGGTTTTTCTGATCCGGCTCATTGGTTCTTTTCGTCCAACAATTAACCTTATGCCTTATGCGGTTTTTGAAAAATTAAACTTAGGTGAACCTAGACCTACCCATATGAGCATCCAGTTAGCTCACCGTTCTGTCAAATATCTGAGGGGCATCATTGAAAATCTCTTAGTTAAAATTGACAAATTTGTATTTCATGTTGATTTTGTGATCCTTGACATGGATGAGGACAAAAACGTTCCTCTTATCCTAGGTCGACCTTTCTTAGCGACTGCTCGAGCCCTCATTGATGTTTGTACAGGCAAACTCACGCTTAGAGTAGACGAAGAGGAAGTAACTTTCAATATAGGCCAATCCATGAAACACCCTTAACATCATGATGACTCGCTCTATTACGTTGATGCTTGCGATTCGATCATAAGCTGTTATTTGAAGAAAACTCTTCAAAATGAAGCTTCCAACACTCAATTAATAGACGTCCAAATCAGCGAACCCATATGTGAGAACCAAATCATTCCAGAACTTGAAGTTGATGAATCATCTTTTCATCAAGAACCATTTGAGATCATTGAGCAAGATCTAGAACCGAAATCCAAACCTTCTATCGAAGACCCTCCAGATTTAGAGCTCAAAGAACTTCCATCTCATCTTGAATACGCTTTTCTTGAAAACACATCTCAACTTCCTGTCATAATCTCATCTGCCTTATCAAATAAAGAGAAGAACAAGTTGCTCAAGGTGCTTAAGGCACAGAAACGAGCAATTGCATGGAAAATCATGAACATCAAGGGAATGAATCTGTCCTTTTGCACTCATAAAATATTAATGGAGGAGAACTTCAAATCCGTCATTCAACCTCAAAGACGTTTAACCCGAGCATGCAAGAGGTGGTGAAGAAAGAAGTAATCAAACTGCTAGATGCTGGTTTGATTTACCCTATTTTTGATTCGCCTTGGGTCAGTCCCGTCCAAGTTGTTCCAAAGAAAGGAGGAATAACTGTTGTAACTAATAAGAAGAAGGAGCTTATTCCCACCCGTACGGTTACAGGATGGAGAGTTTGCATAGACTATCTCAAACTCAATGACGCCACAAGGAAAGATCGCTTCCCTCTTTCTTTTATCGACCAAATGCTTGAGAGATTATCTGGAAAAATATTCTATTATTTCCTAGACGGTTTCTCAGGTTATTTTCAAATCCCTATTGCTCCTGAAGATCAAGAGAAGACGACATTCACCTATCCATATGGCACATTTGCTTATCGGCGAATGCCCTTTGGATTGTGTAATGCTCCTGCTACATTTCAAAGATGCATGGTAGCAATTTTTCATGACATGATTGAACACTCGGTAGAAGTTTTCATGGATGATTTATCCATCTTTGGAAACTCATTTGAGAAATGTCTTGAAAATCTAGAAAAGATGTTGGTTAGATGGGAAGATTCTAACCTTGTTTTAAATTGGGAAAAGTGCCACTTCATGGTAACGGAAGGAATAGTGTTAGGACGAAAAATCTCTTGAGCAGGGCTTGAATTTGATCAAGCCAAAGTCGACACTATTTCTAAACTTCCACATCCCACAACCGTGAAAGATATCAGAAGTTTCCTAGGTCATGCAGGATTCTACCATCGTTTCATCAAAGATTTCTCAAAAATCGCTCGACCAATGACTCAACTTCTTGAGAAAGACGCTCAATTCGTATTTTCTGACAAATGCATTAGTGCATTCAATTTCCTTAAGGAGAGACTGGTAACCGCTCCAATCATGGTTTCCCCAGATTGGACGCTACCATTTGAACTCATGTGCGACGCAAGCGATTTCACGGTAGCAGCCGTATTAGGACAGAGGAAAGAAAAGCAATTTCACCCATTTCATTATGTGAGCAAAACCCTAAAAAACGCACAAGAAAACTACACCATCGAAAAAGAACTTCTTGCAGTAGTTTTTGCATTTGACAAATTCCACTCGTATCTAATCCTTTCAAAAACAATTGTTTACACCGATCATGTAGCCCTGCGTTATTTGTTGAACAAACAAGATGCAAAGCCCAGATTGATCATTGGATTCTTCTGCTTCAAGAATTTGACATTGAAATTCGTGATAAAAAAGGAACGAAAAATCTAGTGGCTGATCATCTCTCGCATCTTAAGGATTCAAGTCCTTCACAAACTAAGGAAGCCATAATAAACGACAATTTTCCTCATGAATTCCTTATGCACATTCAATCTTCAATCGATGAACATCTTTGGTTTGCCGATTTTGCAAATTATTTAGCAAGCAGAATCCTTCTCAAAGGAATGACTTATCAGCAAAAGAAGAATTCTTTACTGATATCAAACATTACTATTGGGAGGACTCGTATTGGATGGACCCTATTTGTTCAGAATCGGTGCAGACCAACTCATTCGAAGATACATATACGGAAGTGAAGCAAAACAAATCCTAAGGCACTATCATGAAGGACCCACAGGAGGACACCATGGAGCAACCTTAACAGCCAAGAAAGTATTCGACTCTGGATTTTACTAGCCCACGATCTTCAAAGATGCTCAAAACATGGTACGCACCTGTGATGCATGTCCAAGAGCAACCAATATCTCAACACGAGATGAGATGCCTCAGAAACTGGTTCAAGTATGAGAGATATTTGATATATGGGGTATTGATTTCATGGGGTCATTCCCAGTGTCATTTGGCAATCGTTACATCTTGGTAGCAGTTGATTGTGTTTCAAAATGGGTTGAATCTCAAGCCCTGCCTACTAATGATGCTAGAAACATTGTCAAATTCCTTAAGAAACTATTCTCTTATTTTGGTGCCCCCAAAGCTCTAATTAGTGACTGGGGAACTCATTTCTGTAACAATCAGCTCGAACGAGCAATGGCACGTTATGGAGTTCACCATCGTTTTACAACTGCTTACCATCCACAAGCGAATGGGCAAGCCGAAGTCACTAACCGAGGCATCAAATGAACCCTTGAGAAAAATGTAGGTCAAAACCACAAGGACTACTCTACAAAGTTAGATGATGCATTATGGGCTTTTCGAACAGCCTATAAGACTCCCATCGGCACAACACCGTTCAAACTAATCTATGGGAAGTTATGTCATCTACCTGTGGAACTAGAACACGAGGCTTTTTGGGCACTTAAAGTAGCAAACCTGGACCAAGACCTTGCAGGAAAGAATCAATTCCTACAAATTCACGAATTGGAGGAATTGAGAGAACAAGCATACGAAAACGCTAGGGTTTACAAAGAAAAGACAAGGAAATTCCACGACACTCAATTAAATAACACAAAATGATTTCATGTGGGAGAACGTGTCATATTGTACAACTTTCGTTTATGTTTGTTTCCCGGAAAACTAAAATCACGTTGGTCTGGACCTTATACGATCAAAAACGTGTTTCTGAATGGTGCCATTGAAATTATAACCACGAAGGTTTAAGTTTCAAAATGAATGGTCATCGTTTGAAACTGTATAACGATGGACCAACCAAGATTCCCTCGAAGGAATTACACCTCCCCCCCGACAAAAACTAATTGTGGGGAAGGGTTGTGCTGAAGACCCGAAAGTTAACGCGACACTTGTATATATTTTCCTTGATTTTTTTACAATTTTTAGGACCTCACAAGCACAAGCACGGGGCCATGCCTCATGAAGCACACCCCCGTGTCTCTGAAAATTTTTTCCACGATCTCTGCTGATGATTCTGGAACGTTGCAGGTCGAATTTAAGACGAATTCTGACAAGCACAGGGTCGTGCCTAGCCAAGCACACCCCCGTGTTCACTTTCCATGACCTGTATATAAATACCACACTTGTTCCATTCTTTCATCACACCCATTCCTTTTTAAAAACATCCAAAAATGAAAGGATCAAGTCACGGAAGTTCCAACTAGAATCCTGTGAAGAAACCGCGTTCTGAAACGCGAGAGCCAACAACTCAAGAATACTTCTTCAAGTTTCATGAACTTATCAAGCAATTGACTAAAATGAACCTCGTTGCGTCCCAACGCTTAGCAGAACTTATCCAAAAAGTTCAACAGATGGGCGAGGAACTCATTCCATTAACCATCAGCTTGCGGAATTAAGCAACCGCACTTCTCACTATCCCATCCCGAACCTTCCACACGAAATGTGTTGAGGCTTCTTTTAGAAGCATTTCGTGATGTGCTAAGTGTGCTTATGCGCGTTAAAGATTCTGGTTTTGCTGTTTTAGATTCTCAGCTTTTAACGTATCATGTAACCGTAGGACCCTAGGAAATGTATTTTCAATTTGGCTTGTGTTATTTAACTCTAGGACTATTTTCGTATCCTTTGTGATGATTTGGAAGTGATAAAACTTAACCGAGAAAATTGCGTAACACGCGAAACTGAAAAACGAAATAATAGAAAACTGAAACCGATCAACATCACTTAAGCACGGCCCCATGCCTAAGGAGGCACGCCCCCGTGTTTGAAAAAAGTTGACACCACCTGACAATTTTCAGCCTTTTGTCTTATTCCCCATCAATTGTGCATGTTAAAAACCGAGTTCATTGCCTGCAAAGTTCGTATCCACTTCCATTTTCACCTTATTTTGCATTTTTTTCATCTTTTCAAGAGTATTTGATCAAGAGGTTAGTATGCTAATTCCTGTGATTATGATAGTCATTTACATGTAGTTAGGTGATTAGGTCTCTAAACAACCGAAATCCTAGCAATTATGTGTAAAGACTTGTTCTCAAAACGTATTATGGAATGATGAAGGCTTTTAACCTACTTGTTCATGTTTATTCTTGTAGTAGATTAGTGTTTTTTAGTATGTTTAGTTAGTTAATTAGTTTGTTTTCTTTGTTAACAAGATTATTTTCATAATTCGTGGTGAAATCTTTGTTAATCATGTTCAAGTTACAAGAATTCACAAGTGGGGTGAAACACTATATATATTTTTTTTTGAGTATCTTGAATTTTTAACAAGTGATTAAAATGTTAAATGTATAATCTTTGATTTTTAAAGAAAGAGAATGTTAAACCGTTGCTTAATCAAAGGTTTACAAACAAAACCACACATACTCGAGTCAAGATTTTATGCCTAACCATGTTAACCGCACCCCCACATTTCACAAAATGCACCCCCATGTTCAACAATTTTTTTCCTTGGATAATAAATATTCAACTATTTTTGAACATGAGTTGAATCATTATGATGTTATGTCTTGAAAAACACATGGTTTTCACTACCATCATGAAACTGTTCAAGAAATTTGTTTTGTGTAGATTAACTTATTTTTAAAATTTCAAGATCATGAATCATAACTATTTACATTTTGAAGGGAGCCGCAAGAGATGGTGTCATGATAGACTTCAAAGACTACTACAAAGGGTCGAAAGATCCCACTTACAAGTAGATGAAGAACACTAGCGGCTGTCAGACAGCTAAAAATACATAATAAATAATTGAGTGTTCAGTGGAAGCATTTATTCTCACAAAATAAACCTTCCGTTTATGATCTAACTCTTGAATTTTTAGCATCTTTCAGATTTAGCATGAAAGACTCTAACCCTTGGATGATAGTGCAGTTTTATTTAAACTTGCTGGACATTGGCACAAAACATCCATTGCCTTGTTCGGTGTCTATCTCGGAATCTACACATTACAAGAATGGAGGAGGAAGCAATATCTGGAATGCCGGCGTACCATACCTTCCTGGACGAGGAAAGTAAAGACGCAGAAAGTGGTGCAATGAGGAAAGCATTTTGGGAGCGGACTGGAACCAGAGGGTTCAACTCGAGTAAAACAAAAAGCCGTCAGATACGAGACCTGCTGCTGCGATACATTCACCAGTTACTTAGTCATTCCATAACAGCTCGTGGTCAAAGCGAGGGAGTTGTTAATTTGAAGGACTTGTTCATTTTATATTGTATGGTCAATCATTGCCATGTAATATTGGGTATTTGTTTTGTAATGTTTTTGCCAGGAATGCAATTGCAGGTGCTCCAACACCCATGTTTGGAGGAAGCTGGATTTTGAACTTATACGAGAGCTATGGTTATAACACTGAGGGAACTGAAGGAGTGATGCTAGGACTGTTAGAATTGAGCATTTGCACAAGTATGTACATGGTAACGAGCCTACCAAATGGACAACCGAGATTCATGGATAAGAAGGGACAGATCTAGGATCCGGTGGACCTCGAAGAAATAATTATGGACCTCGACATGCCAATACAGCTGGAAGGAGCCAGAGCTGGATCTTCAAGTTCACGTACAAGGGAATTCCCAACCATGTTAGACCTTTATGACTCAATCCAAACCACCAGCGACCATGCAAGCTGATCATTTGAATATGCCCAACGAGCCTTCAACCGAGTTGAAAATCTGCATTCCCGAGTCGATGACCTGAGCAACGATGTCATGTACATCAGGAATCGAATGTACCATGAGTGGGGGGATATCCCACCACAAAGCCCTTGAAAACCGTATCATTTTCGGGGCTGCGTCACAGTTGTTTCATGCCAATCTATCTTTTAATTTATGTTATTTTGTTTTTATTTTGTGTGTTTAGGGTTTTAATGCTTTTAATAAATTCGTGACATTTCAGGTGATCCCGAAGATTCTACCAACTCGAGGGCAAACAAGACACAACTGACAAATTCATCATTTTTAGGGGAGTTATGTCATTACCCTTTCTCAATCTTGATTGTGTTAATCACATTGAGGACAATGTGAATTTTAAGTGTGGGGAGATAATGCATTTGACTTTGCTAAAAAGGTCCAAATTTAAATATTTTAGGAAAAGATCACTTAACAAGAAATTTTTGTGACAAGAAACCAAAACTTTAATATAATTTTTGATAAACCAAATTATAAATGTACTTTTTCTGGGAAATAAAGAAGTAAATTTATGACGTCCAAATAAAATTGAAAATGTTTTTTTGTGATATCCTTAAAAGCAATAATCTAATCTAGTAAAATATTTAATCATATAAAGTGAAACACTTTTACCCAATTCCATCCATGTGTGAGTTTATTTTTTAGCCTTAAACAGCTTTTGCTGTAACATCTTGTAATTTTGGGTTAATTTAAAGTTAGCCTTGTTAAATTCTTGCATGGGCTAATTGTGTTATTAATGAAACTTATGGGCTGCTTATGATTATTACCTTAATTGCTCTTTTAAATTTGTAAGGTTATAATGATTATATAATAATAATGATAATAATAATAATAACAAGTTATAAGAGTAATAATAATTATGTTACTAATAATAATAATAATAATAATAATAATAACAAATTATAAGAGTAATAATAATTATGTTACTAATAATAATAATAATAATAATTTATTGTGTTTAGTAAACTTAAATGGTTGAAACTTAAAAAGAAACAAAGTTTAAGGGGGTTTATTGTTAATTTACAAAATTTAATATAAAGGTTTGAGCATATAATAATAATACGTTAAACTACAAGGGCCAAATTGTAACTTTAAAAGTTACAACCCGACCCCCCCGCTCATTTTTAAACCGTGAATCCGGCGGAGCTCCGGCCATTCTCCGGCCGAGCTCCGGCGGCTTCAAATTAACCGTTGTTACTTCAAAACTTAAACCAAAACCGTCCCAAACCGTCCGTTCTACACGTTTCGAACATGAATACAACTTTTAAGTGTGATAAAACATCGGTTACAAGCCGAATCGATTTCAAAACCGAAACACTTAAACCCGATTGTCGTTCAATCATTAAACCGTAATAATAATCGAATTAACTCAGCATAAACGGTCGTTTATCAATCCTTAATCGAATGCAACACTCAATTGCACCTGAAACAAACAAAATCATCAAAATCCATCATCATTCGAAGTCGCAACCTGCAACTAATCAAACACGACCTTCTGCGCTTCAAAATCAGAAATTTGTTGAGGGCTTTGAGTCGTGGTTACTCGTCGAAGCTTCACACAAGATTAATTCCATTATCATCAGCAATTACACATCGATTGCTTGTTCAATAGCCGCGGGTTGCTCATTGTCGCATTCTTCTCAAATCCATTTTCAACCGGGTAATTAAATGAATGTATATACTCGAAATCATGTGGGAAACAAAAGCCCCATGATTTAAATCGATAGCAGCCTTGATTTGATCTTCAATTTTGGTCATGATCAAACTAGGGTTCGTGCGATTTGGGGGGATTTCTGTGTTATTGTATTTTGCTTATTAAAACAGAGTTTTAAACGCGGCTGGAAGCCTGGTTCACTAGTTCACTCACCACATTTCAGCTAAGAGGTCCCGGGTTCGAACCCGGGCACCCTCTTATTATTTTTAAAATGGCTTTTTAGCCTTAATGTTATTTTAGAAAAAATCTGTTTCATGTAAAAATGATTTTTACAAATTTCTAATCTTTTAAAAATCAACAAAATATTTTTTTTGTAAATTTATCCTTATAAAATATTTTAATATTGTATTATAAAAGTTATAACTAAGTATTGTACAAACAAATGGATTTATATAATAATTTGAATTATAATTATTATTGAGTCTTATGTTTTCTTTGATTAAAGATATATGTTTTTGTTGCACAAATTATTAACAATGACTATTTCTCCTTTAAAATTTTATAATACTTCTCTATTGAACTAAATATATAAATAAGGGTTTACCAAATTGTTTAAAAAACCCCAAAATCCTAAACTCTTGTTCGCGTTAAAACGTTAATTTTATTATTAACTTAAAAATCTTATAAATATACTTGTTTTAGGTGCGTTGTGAAGGTCTACGTTGAAGCGTTGCTTGTTATCATTTCATATTAATCATCAAATATATATTATTGATCATGTGAGTATTTTCATACCCCTTTTTTGCTTATTTTCACACTTTAGGGTGAACATGTTAACTTATTATCATTGCACTTGTAAACTTATTTGAGACTTGTAATCTTTATGGCAATTCATCATGAAAAGTTGTGGTTAGTTGAACTTTTGTGGTTACCATATTATGGCGTTATATGTACAATCATTAACTATTGCTAGCCCAGCGAGTCATAGATCTATGGGCAAGACAAGCCTGCCTTGGTTAATCCAAGTACACTTAGCTGATCGTATAAACTTGTAAACGTTTGAGACTTGTAAAACTTTGTCGAGGTTTGATTGTTGCATTGATCATAACATCCCTAATCACTTTATTCACTAATTTATGACTTGAATTGCCATCTTTTATATAATCTATGTATTTAAAACTATGGAATACTCACCAACATTATTGTTGACCCTTTATTTTTAACATGTTTCAGGAAATGCCCAAGTTTGATTATCTACACATTGAAGCTTGCACATCTAGGAATGGACCTAGATTAATAAATAAATTAGAATGAATTGTTACATTTTACGTTATGTTTTTATATCCTTTGAGACTTATATTTGTAATGTGACAAATAAAACTTATGTGTGAAATATATTTGGATTATTAATAGCGTTATGTGGCTATGAACGATCTTAACTCTCACTCCTCGACGTTTCCGCCGTCAAGGTTGGGGTGTGACATTTGCAATTTGCAATTCTACTTTCATTCTGGATTTAATTAAGGGTGCCAATGATACGTGTGATTAGAACTTGCTTTATGTATGCATTTCAGGACCTTTAAGTAGTATTTGTTGCATAAAAATGAGTTAGGCACTAGGTAACCTTAACCATACCATTTCCTTTAATTTTCCTTACCCGAACGCCGACCCTAGTTAGCCCCGTTGAGCTTAAACGTTTTTATCTTTCAATCACCCGAACCACCAAGTCACTTAACGAAAAAGCCTTCAACAAAACCTGTTTTCGTTAAAGACACGTTTTTGGCTTATACAAAAAAAATGGTCTTTTACCGGTAGACCTTAACGAATTGGAATGCATTCTTTTGATTTCAATTTGCTTTGTTGTCTTCATCACCAAAACCGGGACTTCCCCTGGAAATCTGCGAACAAATTTTTAATCTCACGTTCGACGCAGAAAGAAATGGCGAAAAAAGGAACAAGTTCCGCCATTTTGTGGGATTTCAAAAAGTGCTATTAAGAGACGGGCAAAAAGATATGAAAGATGCCCGAACTGTGGAAATTGGTCCCATAATGGAAAATGCAAAAAGAATCAAACTGAATCTCAATACGAATACATAGAACTAATCCGATTGGGTGCTATTAGGCTTCAAGCCGAACGATCCTTGAGAAAGGAAAGTTTTATGTATCTTCGGGTAAAAGATGAAGTACGGTTCCTGAAAGCAAAATACGGTCTTGACAATCTGACCTTAAACAAGTCCTCAAGTAAGCATATCCCTTCTAGCTTGAAGTATTGTATAGGGAACCTTTTATTGCTTTCCTTGTAGTTTATGTTTGAAAAATAAGCCAAGACCGTCATCTTTAGCAATTAGCCACTTTTTCCAAATATTCCATACCCGAGCCCGAGCCAAGTTACAACCCATCAAAGACCTAATGATTTATGCAAGTAAATATCTAAGTAGGTGGATATTTGATCCCTTAACTAGCATATAATTTCACACGTATTTATACTAGGCAATTGAGTATATTAGACATACTTAATCTTGATTATGACTCCATATATTTAGCCGAGTGTGAGTGCATCTTGTGAGAAGTGTGGATTTTTACATGATAATAATCTTTACTAACCAATCTATTGCTCTCTAGGATATCATTTTACATATGCTTAGAATATTTATATTTGGATGAAAATAATGTTTACTTGCGTATTTCTCGAAAGACATGTTTATAATTTGATTTATTTGGTTTTTGGTGGATTTTTCATTTTAAGTGATTTTTGCTTGAGGACAAGCAAAGTTCAAGTGTGGGGATGTTTGATGTGCTCCAAATTATACATAAAAATCCTATCAAAAGCACATCAATTATTCCTTAATATCTTCCTTAAAATGATGAAAATGTACTTAAAATGTTAAATGTGTTTTCGGGTGTTTAAAAGGGCAAGATGGAAAAAAGAAGCATATTTAGCAAGATATTGAAGTAATCCGAGCTTTGGAGTCCAAGCATGGGGCTGTGCCTTATTAAGCACGCCCCCATGCTTTGCCAGAAACACACCCCTATCTAAATTAACACACCCACATGTTTGGACATCTGATAGGACAAAAAGTACTATCCCCTAAAAGTAGACACGGGGTCGTGCCCCATGAGGCACGGGGTCGTGCCCCATTTAGCACGGGGTCGTACCCGACACGAACTGCATGTACAAGCTGACCAACTTTCGTAAGCATCGTACTAGCACAGGGCCGTTCTTAAACACTCCAGAAAGCCTATAAATAGAAGCCTAAGTTCACTATTTTTGGAAAGCTTTGGTGGGAGAGTTACTCTATAGAATTCTTTCGGGAATCAAGACTTCAAGGTCATTTGGAGGCTCGGGAGGTGCATACAACACTTGGAAGAAGCTCGGGATCGTCTAAACGTCATCCATTGAGGATTATCAGTTTGATTGTTCCATTTCACCGATGATTACATATCCATCTTCTTTGTTATCTGTTGTTATGTTCAAGCTCATTATGAGCTAAACTCCTTTTTATCATTCTTACTGGATGAAACTTATGTAATTTGTTATGAACTAATGGTGTGATAAATATTATGTTAATGTTATGGTGGTCTTGGGAAAACTATTGATGGGTAGCATCTACATTTGAACGGGAAGTTATAAATTTATGGTTTGTGATTGTGATTGTCATACAAGGTTGAAAACCATATGATTAACATTCATTCGCGAAACCGGTCTTCATAATAAATCCATGGCTAATGAACTAGAAATTGTTATTTGAAATCATATCACCTTAACTTTCTAATCATTTGCGGGTTCCCTTTTATTAGTTTGAGAAATCTTCAGTAATTGTTATGGTTTTCTAAAATTAATGGTATGTTAGGAAGGAACTTGATCAAATCTCTTGTTAACATTAAGTTATGTTTTCAGAAATCATATGTCAAATAGGTCACAAAAGATTTACCTACATTACTAGGGCTTTGATCTAAGTAGTAAAACTCAACCTGACATGATCCTAGTCACTACGGCAGCAGGATAGATGATAAATCGCGCCAGCTCATCTTTATAAACATTAACATAATTACATTAATCCATATCTTTAAATCACACCACCAATTCATCACGGTTACATAAGTGGAGTCTAATTAGGATGATAACTTTTATTCCCTAGTCTTAAATCCAAACGCTTCAAATCTTAGTTTACTTTATTTTTATCATTGTTTTTAAACCGTAAAAATCTTTCCAATGAAACTTATCATTTTCTTTAACAAAAACCAAATCTGATAGTCAGTTGTCAAGTTTGTTGAGTAGGCTAGGTGTGTTGACGGATTGATACTCGGTTCTTACCAACACTATATTAATACACGGCAGGTACACTTGCCTTTTGTGTGTGTGGTTTAGTACTTGTAATAACCAATTAAAACTGAATTTGTGAGTAAAATATTTATCAAAATATATATACTCTCCGCACCCATCAATCTCTTTGAGATGAAAAGACACTATGAGAGTCTGAGTGATCTAGACCATCTAATGAAGAAAGGATTGGTCATTATCATGATGAGGACTGTAAATATCTTAAGTCTTCTGTTAGGACCGTTTTCGTACGAAGTACTAACGGATTCTATGTGAGACTAGATCAAATAGTGCAGAATCCTATTTGATAGGCGATCCAATCAGTGAGAATGAAAACCTAATCGATCTAACGATGAAACAAACGTTAAGAATTGAATAGAAATCGATCGGGAACGAACTATGAAGTTGGATAGGCTGCTTAGGGCGCTCTGGACAGCTAGGGTTTGTGAATCTTCAAAGTCTCATGTTTTTCCACGAATTATGTGGTATTTATAGGTTTTCAGTTTCATTTGTACGACTAAACCATTAGCATGGTTTAGTCGTGCGACTAACTCATGTGGTTATTCATACGCACGACTGAAGGTTTAGTCGTGCGACTGAATCAACCTTATATCTCAGTCATACGACTGATCCAGTCTCCTAGTTTAGTTGTGCGACTGGTCCATAAGTATGATTCGTTTGTGCGTATGGTCCATAAGTATGGTCCATTAGCATAAATAACCACCCGACTAAGTTGAACACATTTCTTAATCATTATTGACTTAAAACTATGTACAACAACCTCAAACCTATATATGATGTTCATACATATGAATTATACTAAATACAATAATAATATGAAATACTCAAAGACAAATAAACATCAAGATGCATATCATATTTCATTAAGTAGTCATATTACATATGTGTAAGAAATGAAAGACTTTTATATTTAAGAACATAAACTAGGAACATGATGTATCAACAAACTCCCCCTTGGACCTAGTTTATCCTATTTTCTAACAGTCTTCACATGCTCTTGGAATTTCTTGTACTTCTCTTCTTTGGTGACTCCCACATGGATCTCAAACGCGAAGCAGAGCCGTATAACATGTTGGAATTGTAGAGCTCGTACAATATCTTGTGTGTCATAGAGCAGTGGCCACTTTTATAGAGTGTAAACATCTTCAGCAGACAAGTTTGTAAGCCATATTGGGTCAAATACCCTTATAGTATCGATCTTACCTTCTTTGTTCAGAACTATGACTGGTTCCCCCGTCCTCCAGTCGTAACACCACCATTTAAAGTGTGGAGTGAAGTCCTGAGGCATCTCCCGTAAAGGAATCTTAGACATTGTGCGTGGGGGACTCCACTTCAACACCACCTTAGGTTGTCCACATATAGGATCAACTTCAGTCTTATGAATAAACCTCATAGGTTGTTGAGGTCTAAAGTTTACCCTTCGGAAGGTTCACCCTATGCCTTAGAAAATTATTCTATGTGTGAAATCTTCCAAAGCCAAGACCAATATCTTCTAGAGCCAAATAAGAAGTCTTCCGAAGCTTCAAAGACCAAGTCTTCCGAAGCTTCAAAGACCAAGTCTTCCAAAGCCAATTCATGAATACAGATTTTGCAGGACCGGTTAAGGGTATGCACTTACAACACAACAACACAATAAGGAGAGTTACTTGACTAATCAAACAGTAAGACTGGATTAACCACAAGTAATGATACTAAGAACACAAGTATGAGACAGAACAAGATAGCAAAATACACAAGGAGATGGTTTTCAATATTGTAGTATTTTGCCTTCTCAAGTTCTATTACAAATGTTACAAAGCATAATCAGAAAGTTACAAGTACTTGAGATACATATACTACATCCTACAGCCAGCCATACTATGAAAGCCAGCCGGATACAATTAACTAGAAAACAAACAAAATCAATTGTAGAGTCAAAAGGCAGATTGCCTTTTGACTTGTGACTATGACATGCCATAGCTCACATCCTAATATATTACAAAAAGGATAAAGTACATAAAGTAGATAGTTATAGACTCAAGACCTCAATGTACAGTTACCAAAAGCATGGACCTTTTCACCAACTTATGAAAGTTGGTGACTTTACCGAGTTGCAGTGGAAAGGGGTCCAGCTTTATGGAAAAGTACATCAGATAAAGAATGTGTTCAAAAGTCTTCAGAAGAAATTTGTCTTCAAGTGTTGGCTTCAAAACACTTTGTCTCTAAAGCTTCAGAAGACTTCATCTTTGGCTTCAGAAGATATTGGTCTTGGCTACGGAAGATTTCACAATTAGATTATTTGTGATGCTGGTGTGAAACTTCCGAAGCATTCTACTTTAGCACTATTGTGCATGCATGCAGGAGAGACTTTGGGTGTTTGGGTTGCATCACTCTCCTAGGCTGATACTACCAAAACATCTTAAAGACTTCAAATATCAACAGTCCTCATTATGATGATGACCATACCTTTTTTTATGAGATGATTAGGATCATTCAGACTCTTAAAATGTCTTCTCATATCAAAGAGAACATGCAGAGGCAGATTGAACATGTCTTGTCATGTGTAGACATCCTCAATGCCTTGATCTCTAATGACATGCCATCTTTCTGGATTTGTAGTGTATGTCTAGGACAAGATGGGTCTTCCTAATGGTAGAGGAGCTGTTTGAATGGGAGATGATGGAGCATCCTCTGGTTGCACATCCTTTGGATCTTCTGACTCATTCTGAGGTTCTGAAAGGGATGTTTCTTTCTTCTTCTTTGACTTTGGCTTTGAAGCCATCCTTTTCTTTCTTTTTGTTCCTTTTAACTGAGAAGACTGGCCTGCAGTACCTGATTGATCTTCTTTGTCTTTCTCAGTTGTGTCTTCCTCTCTCACAGGGTCAGGTTGAGAGGGGACAGAATCCTGTTGTGGATCAGAAGTGGAAGCTTGCTGAGCTTCAGCATGAGATTCAGGTTGTGTTGTCTCAATGGTTCAACCTTAATCTCTACTTCCTAAGGGACCTGACTTGGTGGGGAGTGTAAGTCAGCAAGTTCACCTCTTTGTATCTTCTGCTTGATCACTCTAATATGCTCATCCATGTGGATAGAGACATACGACCAAGTCTTCTTTCAGAGAATCCATACAGCTTTAAGAAGCTCATCATTCTCTGCCTGTCTGTAGATTTTTTCATAATCTTCTGGATGAAGCCTCTTGACTTTGTAGCCTCTTCCCTTAGCTTCCTTTTGGTGATCTTTCTTTCCTTGACTATCTCAAGTTCAAGTTGTTTGAGATACTCAAACTCAATATAGTCATAGGATAAGGGAAGAAGTGCATCTGCCCGATAGAGGCCTGTGGCAATCAGGTAGTTGATCATTTTGATCCTATCTTCTTCTTTGTGCAGGACTTTCTTGAACCACATCCTCATGTGCAGGACTTTCTTGAACTAGGGAGAGAGTAGGCACATGCTTGTATAATCTTTTCTTTCTTCTTTCTTTTTTGATTTGAATTAGTAGCTCTACATCTCCTGCCTCCTTTCACTCCTTTGACACTTCAATGTCAACCAGTTCATTCAAACCCTCTAAGGGAGAGAAATAACATTGTCTATATCATAGTTCCTGGTCTGTAGGTAATTGATCCTTACTGCCCTCAACTCATCATCCTGAGTGTTTGGTCTGGGGGCACCCCTGATAGCAGTTTCCATAAGTCTTGCAGGCCCAGTAGAGGAACTTTCTCCCCTCATCTTCCTCTTCATCTCTCTCTCCTCCTCCTTAATCTCCTTAGAAGTCATCTTTCTTTTCCCTTTGTCACTCACAGACCTTTGTGACTCAGGGTGGAGAGAGCTTTGGCCTTCATTGCTTGGCGTAGCCTCCAAGCTCTGGCCAGAGAGAGGTTGAGATGCACCTTCACCAGCATGTGTCTCAAAGAGGGTATGAATCTCTACAGCAGTTGATGATGATGAGACAGGGCTCTCAGGTTCTATCAATGGGCCTTTAGTCAAGGTTTCCCCTGTAAAACTAATCTTAGGGTCTACCTCAACATCTAGTTGACCAATGACATTGCCTGATCACCTTAGTCTCCTTCTGAAGCTGAACTCTATAGTGATCCTATCTTGGATTCTTTAAGCCAGCCTGACAGCTTGTCTTGATTGGCTTTGATTAACAAGTGACATGTTGACTAGATCCAAACTTTCATAGAAGTTCAAGGTCTGAAAATTAAAGATTTTTTGCTATCCTTGAACTCTAAGAATGATGAGGGTTCTTCTTCTTTCATCATACCTCCACCCAATGATGTGATTTGAAGTTGGTGGGGATGACATAGCCCTTGGTATTCCTTCCTCAAATAGACTCTGCATGTAGGAGTCTACTGAGTCCACATTAATGTGAACTTGAGGAAGTTGTTGAGTATGCACAATTGCAAGTGAGGATAGTTAGTCCTTAATGTCCATACTCTCTGAAGAACTCCCCGGTTCTGCGATTGTAATGACTTTCTCCCCTTTTTGGTAGCATCACCCTCTTGCATAGGTGAGCTAGGAGTTAGGTCAATCACACTCACAAGTTCTTATGTTCCTGGTTGAGCTCCTCTTAAAGGTCTCCCAGCTAGTTTTTCCCTGAGATAAGAAATCTCAAGTTGCTGATCATTGACCCTGTTTTGAAAGGTAGTCACTTGAGATTCAAGATGACTAAATAGGTGCATCTTTTTGATAGTTTTTGCACCTTTAGTCTCAAATTCCCCTCATCTTCATCAGAAGAATCAATGGGGGATGAGATGATTGGCCAGAGTCCTCTCTCTCATCACCAGCTTCAGGTTCTTGGCTACTGGATTTCCTCTGCTCACTGACAGCCTCAGTTGAGGTGTCAATAAGCTGAGTTGACATGGTTGAGGTCTTAATAATGGAATCACTTGTAAAAGTGAGAGCCACTTCCATATGGACATCCAGAATAGGTTCAGAAATGTCCACCTTAGTAGTGGGTGACTGATGTGGGCTAGATGTGGGAGACTCAGGAGCACTCATCTCTCTTTGAGTAGGGAAAAGAAGAGAGACTCATGGTATTCACTGAAACCTATATCTTCATCAGTATAGAAGTCAAGGTTTAGGATTGGTTGGTTTAAGTACAAGCCCTGGGGATGGTAGCTATACCCTGAAGTTTGTTCACTTGAGTGTTGAGACTCAGAGTGAAGGCTTAAGGCATTTGGGCTTGTGAGCTCACCAAGCTAAGCATAAGGAACCTCAGCAATGATCATTGAAGTAATGAGAGTGGTCTGCTCCTTAGGAGAAGTGGGAGCTCCAATGTCCACTTCTTCCTGTGTGGGTGAGTATATGGGGACCTGAACAGACTGAATAGTCTGTGTAAGGGCTCGTTTGTGTTTTCTTTGGTAGGTGAGGATGATTTGTGGCTGTTGAGGTGGTGGGTTGTAGAAGGTGTGGGTTCAACACTAGTTGGTGTTGCTAGGTGGTCACCTTGAGCAATGAGCTCTAACATTTTTGGGACAAGGGCTGTTTCAACCCTAGAGAACCCAACAGTGGGCTTTCTCAAGATTTTAAAGATGTCGGGCTTCATCTATCCCAGTTTAAGAATATTACATGTTCCTTTTAACTGTGAGTCCAGTTCACAGTTAAGAATGTGTTGAACATATCTAAGGAACATGTAGTATTCTAAGGAGTCCAAGTTTACAAGTAAATTTGTATAAACAAACTGAGAGTACCTGACTTGACCCCCTGAACTATCCCATGAATAATAAAGGAGAGATCTTCATGAATCTGGTCCTATCCTCCATGCTTGTTTGACAAGTTGTGGATAACCACATGGAGCAGGAAATTCCATTGGGATAAGACCTTCCCTTTCCTGAAGGTCTTGACAGAAAAATATGCCTCATAGCCTATCTGCTCAAAGGAGTGGTTAACAGCTTCTTTGGGAAAGAACACCTCACCTTCTTCATTATCCAGCTGAAGATGAGTGTTGATGGTGACCGGAGCGATCAAGACTGGTCTCCCCTGCACTATGGCAGACAGTGCCTTCTCCCCATCCATAACGACCTCTTGGCAGGTCTTCCAAAATGTGAGCAAATGATCCTCATATAGTGTAGGATCAATGGTTAGGGAGGTGAAATAGTTGGATAGAGTTAAGAAACGACAAACCTTTGAGAAATGTGGATCTTTCTAGAGCAACCTAGTTGTGTTTCCTGTGTAACTGCATGGAGAAGTTTGGTTCATTTCTGCGATTATGTTTGGCCATTTTGAGGAAACTTAAGGATGAAGAAAGATGAGCAAAAGTAATTTCAGAGTGAAATTTTGGGGTTTAGGTTTGGAGGAAAGAAGAATATGATTGAAAGAGGGGGAACCGTTGGGTTTATATGTGAAAAAGGATTTAAGACAAAGTTAATGAAAGAGGATAAAGTTTGAAATCCGGATGTCGGTCCCACCTTTGAAAAAGTAGTTTGCTTTTGCTCAAAAAGTAGTTTCCTTGGAAGTCAAAGAGCTTCCAAAGGTAAATTATCTTCGGAAGTTTTAATAAAAACCTTCTGAAGCTAAAATGACTTCGGAAGATCTTCCTAAGAGTTGTGAAAAATTTGCTTCGGAAGAAAAATTAAAACTTGAATGCTTTGTTCAAAGGAACAAAGCTTTCGAGAGTTAATTTGCTTCGGAAGAAAATAGTCCTTGAAAACATGTAAGTGTCAGAGACAGGTATTAAGCTTCGGATGATATTTCAGAAATTTCTTCTGAATGTAAATTTCTTAGATGGTTATTTGTTTTGAAGGCATGATTTTCTTCTGAAGATAAAAGCATATCTTCTGAAGGATCAAAATTTTTTTAGAAATCTAAGGAAAGTCTTTAAAAGATTATCATCCAAAGAAAACAAGAGCTTATGAAAGCGATGAACTAGACAACTTAGGACACACAGATTTTAAGAAATATTAAGAATTTTTAAGAAAAACCTACTCAAAGTTTATCATCCCAATAGCTAATATAAGATATTTAAATCTTTGTTCATCAAAAGCCTTTGTAAACGGATCAGCATATTGTTCATTTGTGTGGACTTTGACTAGTTTAATTAATCCTTTTTCAAAATTATCTCTAATTAAATGATATCTGATGTTGATGTGTTTGATCCTTGAGTGCTACACAGGATTCTCTGTTATAGATATAGCACTGTTGTTGTCTATGTGAATGGGAGTCTCCTTAAAGTTTAATCCATAGTCAAGCATCTAATTCTGAATCCATAGCACTTGGGCAGAGCAGCTTGCAGCAGCAATGTATTTAGCTTCAGCAGTTGATGCAGAGACATAAGATTGCTTCTTGCGTTACCATGAGACAACCCTTCCACCAAGAAACTGACATCCCCCATATGTAGACTTTCCAGTCATGTTGCAACCACCATAATCACTATCTGCATAAGCATACAGATTGAATTCAAAATTTTTAGGATACCATAGACCAAGTGTTGAAGCACCTTTGAGGTATCTTAGAATCCTTTTGACAGTGATAAGTGTGACATCTTAGGGTTGGCATGATATCTTGCACAAATACATGTAACAAACATGATATCAGGTTTGCTAGCTGTAAGATACATAAAAGACCCAATCATAGCCCTGTAAAGGTGTTCATCCACACACCCCCTCAAGATCAGGTCCAAGGGAGTGGTTTCTTACTATGGGTGTCTTAGCAATCTTACAATCAGTCATGTTGAATCTCTTAAGTATGTCTTAAACATACTTTGACTGACTAATGAAGATGCCATCTTCAACTTGCTTCACTTGAATTCCTAGAAAGAAATTGAGTTCCCCCATGGCACTCATTTCAAATCTATCCTTCATCAGCTTCTCAAAGTCTTTGCAGAGCCTTGGATTAGTTGAACCAAAGATGATGTCATCTCCATATACTTGAACTAGCATTAAGTCATTTCCCTATCCTTTAATGAAGAGAGTTCCATATATAGTACCCCTTTAATATCCATGTTTGCAGAGATACTGAGATAGAGTCTCATACCACTTCCTGGGTACCTGATGCAGCCTATAAGAGCTTTGTCAAGCTTGCAGACATAATCAGGATGATCAGGATTTGCAAAACCAGGTGGTTGTTTGACATACACCTCTTCATCAATCACTCCATAAAGAAAAGCACACTTGACATCAAGTTGATAGACCTTGAAGTTCTTGGATGCAGAAAATGCCAAGAATATCCTAACTGCTTCCAGTCTTGCTACAGGAGCAAAGACATCAGTGTAGTCAATTCCTTATTCTTGTGTGTATCCTTGAACAACTAGTCTAGCTCTATTTTTTTATGACAATGCCTCTATCATTCTTCTTGCTCCTAAACACCCATTTGGTTCCAATAGTAGTCTTCCCATGAGGAAGAGGACAAAGGTTCCAAACTTTCTGTCTTTTGAATCAAAGCAACTCCTATTGCATAGTTTCAACCCAACTTCCATCCTTCACAGCCTCATCAATTTTCTTTGGCTCTATCTGGGATAAGAAACAAGAGTGAAGACAAACATTTGCTTCATGGGTTTGTCCTCTTGTTCTTACCCCTGTATCAACATCTCTAATGATATTTGTGGTGGGGTGAGACTTATGGATCCTTAGCTAACGGATCACAACAAGTTGCTGAGTAAGATCTAAATTAGAGAAATTTAGATCTGGCATGGATGTTTCTCCCACCACATCAGCACACTTATCAAGAGAGACTTGATCTAATGAGTGTGTGACATCATTGATGTTTCATCTATGGAGTGGTTGTCAGCATCAAGAAATTCCTGATCACTATCACCACCTCCATCATTTTCTTCTACATTTGAAGTATCTTTATTTGGTTGCAAAGCCTCTTTAGAAACTTCATTTGCAGAAGTAGTTACAACTGGAGCTGACGATGTGTTACTTGATAATCTTTTTAGCTCAAATCTTAGGTCAGGATCACCTGTGGGTAAGATTTCTACAGATCCTCAAACATCTCACAAGATTTGTTAAAATAGTTGGTAACTAAATCAAGATCAAACAGCCAATCAAGACTAGAACCAGCCACACATGGTGTATGTTCATTAAAAGTCACATTGGCTGACTCCTCAACATTTCTAGTTCTGAGATTGCTTCATGGGTTTGTACTATTGTTCTTACACCTGTGTCAACATCTCCAATGATATTTGTGGTGGGATGAGACTTGTGGATCCTTAGCTAAGGGATCACAGCAAGTTGCTAAGTAAGATCTAAATTAGAGAAATTTAGATCTAGCATGGATGTTTCTCCCACCATATCAGCACACTTATCAAGAGAGACTTGATCCAATGAGTGTGTGACATCATTGATGTTGTCATCTATGGAGTGGTTGTCAGCATCAAGAAATTCCTGATCACTATCATCACCTCCATCATTTTCTTCTACATTTGAAGTATCTTTATTTGGTTGTAAAGCCTCTTTAGAAACTTCATTTGCAGAAGTAGTTACAATTGGAGCTGAAGATGTGTTACTTGATAATCTTCTTAGCTCAAATCTTAGGTCAAGATCACCTATGGGTAAGATTTCTACAGATCCTGAAACAGTCTCACAATATTTGTTAAACTAGTTGGTAACTAAATCAAGATCAAACGGCCAATCATGACCAGAACCAGCCACACATGGTGTATGTTCATTAAAAGTCACATTGGCTGACTCCTCAACATTTCTAGTTCTGAGATTGTATACTCTATAAGCCTTCTTGGGAAGAGTATCCAATAAAGTGTCCATTATCTTATTTCTCGACAAATTTGGCTATTTGATCTTTGGTATTCAAGATGGTGCAAGGACATCCAAATGACCTGAGAAAACCAATGAAAGGTTTCCTCTTGTGCCAAAGTTCATACGGAGTTTTGCCATGAGTCTTAACCACTAAAACTCTATTCTGCACATAGCAGGCAGTGTTCACTGCCTCTGTTCAGAAAATGATGGGCAGCTTAGAGTCAAACAACATGGTTCTTGCAGCTTCAATTAGTGTCATGTTTCTTCTCTCAGCAACACCATTTTGCTGAGGAGTCCTGGGAGCATTGTATTGTCTTCTAATACCCTTTTCATCACAAAATGTATCAAGGATTTAGTTCTTGAATTTAGTTCCTTGATCACATCTTATGGTTTTGACCCTGTGATCAAATTGATTCTCAATCTTTAGGATGAAATTCTTCAGAATCTCAGGAGTCTTATCTTTAGTTCTAAGGAGAAAGAAGTGAATCTTCTAAAGTCATCTGTGGTCACTAAGCAATAAGAGGTCCTTCTTAAACTCATTACACTAGTGGGGCCAAAGAGATCCATATGTAACAAGTGTAGGGGTGTAGTGATGGAGTTTCTTTCCTTAGGCTTATGAGATACCTTATGTTGCTTCCTTTTCAGGCATGCAACACAATGATCATCACTTGTAAACTCTTTCTTTGATATTCCAGTTACCAAATCATTCTTAATTAGTTTATTCATGTTCTTAAAGTTTACATGGCACATTCTTTTATGCCATAGGAAAGACTCATCATTATTGGCTTTAGATAGAAAGCATGAAACTTCTCCAGAGGGAGATGTTTCTTGCAAGTCCATCTTGTACATGTTCCCTTTCCTCGGGGCTCTAAGCAGAATATGCTCATGAGGAATGACCACCCCAGGTTAAGAACAATGCACTCATGCTCAGTAAAGAGCATGTTATGACTCTGATCATAAAATTAGGATACACTCAAAAATTATACCCAAGCACCTTGACAAATTTTACCTTTTCAATGCTGAGCTTACCATTTGTGACCTTGCCCCTTCCAAAAATGTAACCACCTTCATCTCCTCCAAAAGCAACCGCCCCTCCATCAATCCTTTCAAAGTTCTGGAGTAGTGACCTGTTGCCTGTCATATTCCTGGAACAACCTGTCAATGATCTAGACATTCTTGTTTGTTTTGAGTTATCCCTGCATAAAAAAATGATTAGTTACATATTGTCTTGGGCTCACAAGAAGAAGTAGAAGGTAATGCGATAGTAATAGATCCTATAGTTGTGCTATGAGAATCTTGAGCTGTTGTTGATGTAGAACATCCAGTCACTTGGTCTTTCTTTGACTTCCACACCACCTTGGAAGTTTGGACTTGACCTTCAACACTTTGGAAGCTTTTGAGACTTCGGAAGTTTTGATGACTGGACCTTCGGAAGATTCTGCGAACACTATAGCACACTTCAGAAGGAAGCAGATTTTCCTTCCGAAGCTTGAATCTTCTTGGAACTCTTGGATGTCCTTTTCTTGGTCATGTGAAGAGTACCTTTAGGATTGTATGGACAATCCTTAGCAAGATGAGTACTTTCACACATGACACACTATTTTCTTCTTCCCAAGAGCCTTCTGCTGAAAACAAGACCAATTTTGATCACATCCCTTTTCCACCCTCATATTTGTAGATGCTGAGACAGTCCTTTTAGGCTGAGAATTGTTTTTGGAGTTGGATAGTATGTAGCAATGGTACATAACTGTTAGGTTTAGTTTCAGTAGATCTAGTTTTATGTATAGGCTTAGTACTTGAATTAATATCAGTAATGAATGCTTGTAATCCATTATTGTGTATGCATTAAATATATAGGTTAATCCATTTTTGTGTGTTGTTTATTTATGGATGCAGGTACAAACATTATACTCGATCAACTTATGAAATTGACCAGTGTAAGAAACATCTACGGATGAACATTTTGTTCTTCCGTAGATATATTTCTTACAAGTAACTTGTCATCTGAAGATCCTCTGCGAATGAACAACCAGAAGTGAAGAACAAGATTGCTTCGGAAGAACAAGACTTCTGCGGAGAACAATTCTTCTGGGAAGAACAATTCTTCTACGGAAGAACAAACTCCTACGGAAGACACATTCCTATGGAGTCCAAACACTTGTATAATGCAAGTGTTACAAGTCAACAAGTCAACAAGTAGTTAAGCGAATCCCAAGAAATCCGATGATTCCTTAACTGACACAAATCAAATCCAAGAGATCCGTGTTTCCTATAACAGAAACATCATTGTCTATATATATGGATCCTAGGTTTCGATTTAGTAGAGGTTGTTTTAGACGATTGCTTGAGCGACAACAACATCAGAATTATAACCATCACTTCAAAGTCTCTCAATCAAACCTTAGCAACCGTCACATCATAACACACTTTGATATCATTCATTCATTATACTTGTAATCGTTAACATGTTCTAATAAAATACATATTAATCATTAATTTTGTTTTGCTGCATGTGTTTTTTTGAACATTTATTGATATTTAAAGTTATTGCAAAGCAATTAAACCAAATCAACGTTGATTCCGCAAACGTTGACTTGTCAATCGACCGACATTGATAATTCCTGTTCGCGATCCTAGGATTCACAGGTTGTATCAGAGCCTGGTGCTCATTGATCTAGATCGATTGATCTATCAGTGTCAGTTGTGCTTAATTGATTTTATTTGTCCGTTCTTAATTTCGTAGATTTTGATTAACTTGTCTCTATATTCAAATCAATTGAATAGCAGACCTTGTTAATCTTTCTCATCAATTTACATCATGAGCAACTTCAGTGGATCATCTTACCAACCACCAAAGTTGGAAACAAAAGCAGACTTCAAGTCATGGAAAATCAAGTTTAGGATCATGTAAACTATACTGATTCTGACTTATGGGTATCCATCACTGAAGGTCCTTATATTCCACCCACACTTGGGCCGGATTATAACGACAAAAATCAACCAATCAGTACCAAAGATCTATCACCTGATGATGTCAGAAAGGTTAAAGTTGATATCAAAGCATACATTTTGCTTAGTATGGCTTTACCTGAAGAGATATTGATCAGTGTGAGAACTACAAAACAGCATACTCCTTATGGAAGATACTCCACACTCTCTGTGAAGGGAGTGATGAGATAAGAAGCATAAGGAGAGACACCCTCATGTCGCAATATGAAACATTTCATCATATTGAGGGTGAATCAATTCCTTAACAACTTCATAGATTCATGCAGTTGGTAACTGAGATGAACATTCTGGAGTTGAAATATACAAATGAGGAATTAAACAAGAATATGCTCCACACTTTGCCAAAAAGTTGGAAGCAAATTATGTCCATGTTCAAGAACACAATAGATCTGAAATCAACTGGTCTAGATACTCTGGTTGCAAAAGTGGAAGGTCTTGAAATGACGAAAAATCAAGAACCAAGAGTGTGAGAACTCATGTCTCACCCTATCACTTCAAAGAAACAAATAATGTTGGAAGTGCATTCATTTCAAATAATGAAAGTGATAACTCTTGTGCTAGGAGTGATGATGAGGAGGAAGTTAGCTTTTATGCTTCTAAACCCTCAAAGAAATCATCTAAAGATAAGAAACAAACGAATAAAGGAAGAACTGCTGATCGTGAAGATACAACTGCAGCAACAGCTAAGTCTTCACATTCAACCAATCTGTCAGAACCAATTATGGTGATATTGGACTCTAAAGAACAAAAAGCAGCTTTTGCAGCCTTTAGTTCCAGTTTCCAAGCATATCTGGGAAGTTCTTTAACGTCAGCAAATATCTGCCAACAAGATTTAGAAGAACTACCTCCTGATGTAGTGGAAGAAATGGACCTACAATGGCAGATGGCCATGATTGCTTATAGAGCAAAGCAATATCTCAGAAGAAATAAGAACTTGGCAACAGCAAGTTAAACATCAAAGATTGGTGTTGACAAGTTAAAGGTAAGATGCTTCAAATGCAATCTCTATGGACATTTTTCCAGAGAATACAATCAACAGTCATATCCAGAGATGAGACAACATCAGCAGCATCAACAACATCAGATTTCACCTCATCAACAACCAAATTCTCAAAGACTTCTACACAGACAATCTCAACTGATCAATGCATCCCCACCAGCCACCCATGAATCAGCTGGACCTAGTAACTCAAAGGAGTCAGGACTAATCATACTTCAAGATGGAACGTGTGACTGGAGTGTGTATGAAAAAGAAGTCTTGGAAGAGAATCAAGCATTGATGTCTCATATGGATCAAACAATTCCACCAATGGCAAGAGAGGTAAAAGAAAGGTTGTGTTCATCAACGTGTGTTGAGGAAGTTGAACGTTATAGAGTCCATGCTCAACAGTTGGCTGACAAAGTAAAAGAAACTATGATTTTGAATGAATCCCATGTTAGAGAACATAAATTGTATCAAATCAAAATTAACTCTTTGCAAAAGGATTTAGAAAAATTTGTTTCTGAAAACTATAATCTAAAAGCCCAAGTTGAACATTTGACCACTTCCTTAACAAAATCCATGGTTGATCATGCATCAACTAAAGTGAAACTTCAGAAGTTCCAACTATCATCTCAGCAATATGAGAAATTACTAAATTCTCATACTGAATCAAAGAAAAGTCTGGGTTGGGTTATATGTTGTTCCACCACCTATAAATGATAATTATACATCTTTACCTACAACAATGACCAATACTCTGTCAAATCATTTTGTTCCTAGCACCATGTTTGAAACAGAATCAACTCAAATCAATATTAACAATAAAGCTGAGGTGAGTGAAACTGAATCCTCTGAATCAGAATCTTTGTATCAAAATGATTCAGACTTTCATTATGATAATTGTGATGACTTGGATGATTCTGATGAACCTGATGTTGGTAAAAGGACCATTGGTAAGAGTGCTCACATTAAAACTGGTATTCCAAGAGTGCTTGGAGAATCAAAGCTTCAATATCCTCCAAAGCAGAGAACCATGCTGAAGACTATCTGCAAGAGGATTGCTGAACTCAATGAAGGACTCCAAGAACTAAATCTTCAAAAAGAAGTTGATAGCTGCGGACCAACTGAAGAAGTACTTTTATCTCATGCAGATAAAGGTAAGAAGAAACAAGTTTCAACTAAGAACAAGAAAAACTCTTCAGTAGAAGAACTGCAGAAAGCAAAGTCTGCCGAATCCGTAGAACTTCTGCGGAAGAAGAAAGCCGAATCTACGGATGAGGTATCAAAAAGAGTATCTGTTAACAATCAAAAGATGTTGAATTTGAAGCAACAAAAGTCATCAAAGGATAAGAAAGATTCAATTGCTGATATTCCTAGGAACAACAAGAACAATTCAAGCTCTTCAAACGAGGAAACAAAAGCTCCCAAACTGAACAAGAAAAAAAGAAAGATGAGCATGAAGGTGAATCTAGAGAAATGTATTGCAAGTGGTGTGATATGACTAATCATAATACAGAAGATTTCTACTTCAGCAGTTACTGTTCCATATGCAATATGTACAATCATATGACTTCAGAGTGTTACTTCAACAAATTTTGTGCTATTTGCAATAAAAATAATCATTCACTCAGGAATGCTATTTTAACAAAAAAAAAAACAAAAAAAAGCACAAAGAAGTTAAAACTGATTTGACAAAATCAGACTCTCAATCTGCTGAAAGTCAAGATGATTCAAAGAAAAAGAAGGAAAATCAAAAGCAAAAGGAAAATCAAAGCAGAAATCTTCTGAAGATGCCAAATCTATGAAGAACATCAAGTCAATCCAAAACACCTCACAAAAAGGTGGACTTGGCTGAGAAGAAGTCAATCATCAATGATAATTTCTTTGATCATTTTGAAAAGGGATCATATGTGTCTCAATCAAAAGTAAAAGATGATGAAACCTTCAAAAGTGTAGGTTCATCTTCTAAATCAAAATATCAACCAAAGAAAGATAAGGTGAAGGAAGAATCAGTGAAGAAAGAAGACTCCAAAGCTTCTGCATCAGATTCAACAGAATCATCCACACCATTATCAAATCAAAATGAATCAACAATAATACTGAAACTTCAGGATTAAGTCATGAAGGAGTAAATGGTTTAGACTCTGTTGACAATCCCAAGATCACTAAGACTTGGGTTGTCACTTCTAACAATATTGGAGAGCTGACAACAAGTGGTATGTTGACAGTGGTTGTTCCAGGCATATGACAGGAAACTGTTCTCTTCTCCATGACTTCAAACATAAAAATGCTTCTTATGTGGCATTTGGGGGGATAAAATGGGAGGTAAAAGTGTTGGTGAAGGGATGATAACAAATGGTGTGCTCAAATTTGAGAAAGTAAATTACTGTAAAAATTTACAGTATAATCTACTTAGTGTGTCTCAAATCTGTGATCAAAATATACCACATTGTTGATAATACTAACTGTTACATTCTTAAGCCAGGATTTATTGTTCCAGAAGATTGGATTCTCCTCAAAGCAGCAAGAAAAGGAAACACTTATGTTTTGGACATGAACAACATCTCTCTCACAAAACATGAACATGCCTTATATCTAAACTATCAGAAGATTTGTCTCAATTATGGCATAGAAGGCTTGTCCATTCTAACATGAAGAACATGAATAAATTGGTGAAAAATGATCTGGTCATTGGATTGCCAAACAAAGAGTTTCATTGCTCAACTCATTGTTCTTCATGTTACAAAGGAAACACATAGAGTGTCACATAAATACAAAACTATCAATTCAAATACTACACCACTCAAATTGCTTCACATGGATCTATTTGGTCCTATCAATGTGATAAGCATTGGAAAAAGGCAATATTGTTTGGTGATAGTTGATGATTTCACAAGATTCACATGGGTCTTTTTCTTAGAACAAAAGAATGAAACATCAGAAACATTAATGGACTTTGTGATCAAGATTGAGAATCAACTTGATTCAAAAGTTAAAATTTTTAGGAGTGACAATTGTATCGAATTTGTCAATTTTGAACTGGATTTCTTTTGCAAGTGCAAAGGTATTGCAAGACAATTCAGTGCACCAAGAACTCGACAACAAAATGGAGTAGATGAAAGAAGAAACATAACTCTCATTGAAGCTGCCAGAACAATGCTAGTTGATTCACAATTACCCATCACTTTTTGGGCTGAGGCTGTGAATACGGCATGCAATGTTCAAAACAGAACATTAATTGTCAAAGAACATAACAAAAATCCCTATGAGCTCTTATTTAAAAGAAAACCATACATAGGATATTTTAAAGTCTTTGGATGTCATGTAACTGTTTTAAACATGAAAGAGTCATTGGGAAAATTTTCAGAAAAAAGCATACGATGGTTTCTTATTGGATACTCTTCAACATCGAAATCATATTGGGTTTATATTCCATAACATAACATTGTGGAAGAGACTCCTAATGTGTCTTTTGATGAATCTATATTTACAAAGTCAGTTAAAGGTTCATCATGGTTGTTTGACATAGATGCTTTAGCCAAATCATTTAACTATGATTATTTGAACAATGTAGGATCTGATGAAGTGTGTATCTATTTGTTCCACCTCTTATGACTGAAGTAACCTTATCTGCTGATCCTCCAAGGATACCCCCATTCTCGGATGAAAACACTTCAGTAGATGCAGATACTACATTTGGAAACAAACATGCTGCACCTGGAGATGTGAATGATGTGCCTTCAACAGAGCCAAGCTCTCAAGTGAATGCAACAAATCTTGGAAATGATTCATGTCTCACTTAATATCCGAGAAACTTCTACGGAAGACCAAAATGCTTCCGGAAAATTCCTGCAGAAGAGCAAAATGCTTCCGGAGAAGTTCCTATGGAAGAGCAAAATCTTTTCGGAGAAGTTCCTGCGGAAGAGTAACTATTTCCGGAGAAGTTCCTACGAAGAGCAAAATCTTCCGGAGAAGTTCCTGTGGAGAGCAAACTGTTTCCGGAGAAGTTCCTACGGAAGAGCAAAATCTTTCCGAGAAGTTCCTACGGCAGAGCAAAATCTTTCCGGAGAAGTTCCTACGGAAAAGCAAAACAAAACTGGAGATACCCCTGCAGCCCATTCAAGAGAATCTCATGACCATTCTTCTCATGTGGAGCATTTTGATTATTTCTTAAACTCACAAGCTGAGATGAATCAGTGTGAGACACTGGAAATGACTAACCTGTATCATCAATACCAGTTGAATCAACTCCTTCAATGAGAATCCATAAGACTCATCCAATTGTCAACATCATTGGAAATCCTGAAAGAGAACTACAAGGAGTCAAAGTGGTACATCCAACCTTTGTCTCTTCAGCTGTTTTCTTTCTCAAGTGGTGGCTCCAAATAACACTACTGCTTTAAAATACAATAACTAGATTGAAGCTATGCAAGAAGAGCTTCAGCAGTTTAGAAAGCAAAAAGTATGGTCTCTTGTTGATTTACTTGAAGGTCAACATCCTATTGGAACAAGATGGCTATACAAAAACAAACTGGATGATAGAGGGATTATTGTAAGAAACAAAGCAAGGTTGATTGCACAAGGATACACTCAAGAAGAAGGAATTGACTATGATGAAGTTTTTGCACCAGTTGCAAGAATTGAGGCCATAAGAGTGTTTATGGCTTATGCATCAGATAAGAAGTTTACTGTGTATCAGATGGATGTCAAGTGTGCATTCTTATATGGGAAGATTGATGAGGAAGTTTATGTATCACAACCCCTGGTTTTGAAGATCCTCATTATCCCCATAAGGTATACAAACTAGATAAAGCCCTGTATGGTCTTCATCAAGCACCAAGAAAATGGTATGAAACACTATCATCTTTCTTGCTCAAGCATGGCTACAAAAGAGGAACTATTAATCAGACTCTCTTCCTCAAACAAGAACATCAAGATCTCCTAGTAGTTCAAATATATGTGGATGCCATTATATTTGGTTCAACTAATAAGAGATTATGTGTGAATTTTGAAGAGCTGATAAAATCTGAATTTCAAATGAGCTCAATGGGTGAATTAACCTTCTTTCTTAGCGTTCAAGTTTACATACATCAATTCTATGGAAATACAATCTTGCTAAAGTATCCTCATGCAAAACACCAGCATCAACAATTGATAAGATTGCTCCTGATCTTTCTGGAAAATCTATTGATCAAAAATTATATAGATCAATGATAGGTTCATTTATGTATTTAACTGCCAGTAGACCTGATATTATGTTTGATGTGTGTGTATGTGCTAGGTACCAATCTGATCCCAAGGAGTCTCATCTCAATGCGATTAAAAGAATTTTCAGATACCTCAAAGGAAAACCAGGAATTGGTCTCTGGTATCCAAAGGATGGCGACTTTACACTCTACTCATACTTAGACAGTGATTATGGTGGATGTAACAGTAACACAAAATCAACAACCGATGGATGTCAATTCATTAGACCAATGCTAGTATCATGGCAGTGCAAGAAACAAACCAATGTTTCTGTATCCACAGCTAAGGCTGAGTACATTGCTGCTTCAGCTGGATGTTCTCAAGTTCTTTGGTTGCAAAATCAATTACTTGACTATGGTTACAACTTCCTTCAAACTTCAATTTATATAGACAATTCTGCTGCTATGTTTATAACTGTTAATCCTATGCAACATAGTAAAACAAAACATATTGAAATAAGATATCATTTTCTAATAGATTGCTCAGAAAAAGGATTGATTAAGTTAGTCAAAGTGGATACGTCAAATCAGCTTGCTGATTTATTCACTAAAGCCTTTGATTCAGTCAGATTTAACTTTCTGGTTGAGTCTTTGGGCATGATTAACTTAGATTAATCAAGTCTAAACAAATAAAATATTGTGTGTATTGATGCTTCAGCATGACATATGCATGGGAAATGATAGTACACTATAGCTTTGCTTATTCCTGAATTCATAAATAACAATAAATCTCAGCAAGTTTCTTGATATGTGAGTAGATTTATCTTGAGTGGAAACTAATCTGAGTGCATGCCAAACATAATGCTAAAGTGATTGTTTGTGGGAAATTTCATTTTGAGAATACAAGTTGAGTCTTTTTCTGATGTGACCAATTCACTCATCTAACACACTATGTACCAACACTTTATAATAGCTATCTTTGCAAATCATACTCCCTCTATTTTGTGTAAACAAAGACCTGGTTGTATGATCACCATACTGAAATTCAGTTACAAATGGTGAACAGATCATGATCCTCATCATCCCTCTGTTTTGTGTAAACAAAGACCTGGGTTAAAGGCACCTTTGTTTTACGTGAGTTAAGACCTGGTGACCTGATGATGATCATATCTAAGATCTCAAAAGAATCCTATGTGATCAATTGTATATTATCTTGAGCTTTTACATCATTGCATTAATGAGATGTCAAATGCATCTCAAGATAGATCTTATAACTTAAAGTACATAGTTCTTAAGTGTGAAAAAATGATGATTTGACTTGCAAAGGGAGGACAAAATCTTTGTAAATTGAATGTGCAGCCCATAACAGTTTTTCTAAATCAACATGAAAACATGATAATCAGCATGCCTAGTTGATACATAAGCTCTTGTATGGATTTAAGTGGACAATATACTTGCAATCAGAACTTTGTTCAGGTATCACTTAACAACATAACTCATCAAGATGAGGCTTAGTATTATAGTATGATCCTATCATATATGTATATATGTCTGATCATTTTCATACAGTTACAAATCATGTTATTCCTCTTAAAGAAATTTCTGATAAATGCTAAATTCACCATTAATCACAAATTTAGGGGGAGTAGAATACATGAAGTTAAGTATGTTGAGTTACTCAATCAGCATAAATGTTTATCTCATTATCAATTTGAAGGAATTGGAATCTGAGCATCATCTTAGCTGATGGATACATGAAAATTTTAATAAAAATCTTTTTAAACTTTCTTGTGCTAAATTACCATGTATACAAAGCCAACAAGGTCCTAAAGCAATAAATGGTTCTAACCAATGGACTAGGACCATACAAACAACAATATTTCTCTGCATTGTACTATCTTAAGCATCAGCAGAAGCTACAGTGCTATCTTAAGCATCAGTAGAAGCTACAGTTCTATCTTAAGCATCAGCAGAAGCTACAGTGCTATCTTAAGCATCAGCAGAAGCTACAATGTGGAAATCTTAAATGTTTGTCCGTAGATTGGTAAACTACGGATGAACAAAGATCAACAAATGTAATTTAATTTTAAATGTTCATCAGCAGATGTTGTCGATCCGTAGATGTTCTACGGAAGAATACATTGAGGGTCCCACTTAATAAATGAGATAAATAAATGTGTCTGAGAGTATAAATAATGTGGTTTGACCTCTCAAATTCATTATTCGCTTTTTCAGCTCATTTGTCAGACCTAGAAAAACCCACACTCAACAAATGTTTTCCCACTTTCTTAGTATTCAAATTTCACCAAATCAAAACATTAAACCAACATATATTTGTGTTCTTAATCCGCTATTATAAGGTAAAACATGTTGTAATATTCAAGAATGAACCATTTGATTCTTGTTTATCTCACAACTGTTCATAATCTCATATCAATAATGTGATTTTAACGAAGTCTTTTCCTTATGAACAGATGGATAATCGATTTGCGAAAGAACACAATGTGTGTGCCTTCTTAAACCCTGATGATCCTGTCTCAGAAGGGTGTCAAGAAATTATCAGATATCTAAGAAGATCAAGGCTATTCTATGCCTTATTAGTAGAGCCTGTGATTTATCAATCACATATCACTGATTTCTGGAACTCTGCTCGCATAGACGAAGACGGTGAAGCTATAGTGGCTACTGTGAAGAATCGAGGACTAAGAATCGATGAACAGACAATAAGAAGGGTTCTTGAGTTGGGAGAAGTCGAAGCTGGTCATCCTGATGTGTTCGAAGATGAATACATAGAAAAAGTATTTCTAATGATGGGATATGATGGTGATTTCAACAAAGGAGAAATCAAGAAAGGAAGACTTTGCAAGCCGTATAGATTTCTCTATCACACTTATCTTAAGTGTATATCAAACAGAAAATCTGGTCTTGGCAGATTCTCAAGGCACATTTCCTCTGGGATTATTAGTGTTTTTGAGGGAAGAACCTACAATTATTCTAAGTACATCTTCAACTGCTTAAGTGATCACATCAAAGTGCAGAAGGCTAATAAGATGTACATGTTTCCAAGGTTTCTGCAACTGATCATTAATGTTGATCTGCCTGAACTTTTGTGGATGGTGGTGTGTTTAGTCAAGCACACCTTGGCAGATCTGTTCTAAACAAAATTTCTGGGAAATATGAAGGAGGTGATATGGACATGTTCGCACATGTGATTGATGCTGCTGCAAATATCCCTAAAGAGCTTGTATGGAAAGATGAATAAGAGAATTCTCCAACCAAGTCTGTTCAAGACACTTTCTCACTAGATACATCACCTATACATCAACAATCTCCAGCCAGCCAGAATACTGAACCAATCTCTCCCATCCACCATCCATCACCAAATCAAGAACAAACACCTCAACCACAATCTCCAGCCAGCCAAAATACAGAACCAATCTCTCCCATCCAACCTTACTCACCAAACAGTCTTTACACTGGGGAGACAGAGTTAGTCTCACAAACAAGTACAGTTAAACTGTCATCATCCAAGACTGAATCCCTAGTACTCTCAACAAAACTGAACAAGTATCTCTAGTGTCTGATCATCAACAACAACAACAACTTCATCAAGAACTTGCAAATCAACTCATTGAGCTCAGTTCAAGCTCAACAAGTGTAGACCCGAAGAATTTAAAGATGATGAGACTGCTTCTCAACATCAGGAAGGAGAAGAAGAAGCAAACCATGTTGATGTAATAGCATACGATGAAGCAGATCTAAGTGATACTGATATCCCTGTCAGCAAGAGTTATCTGGTTGCTGAGTACAACAAGCTGGTGCTGAAATCAAATAAAAGAAAGCAAAGAATACAGGAGTTGAAGGGAGTGATCAGAGGAAAGGATGAAGAGTTGATGAAGCAAGAAGCTAGAATAAAAAGATTGGGAGAAGATGTCACTTGCAATAATGAAGTGATTGATGCTCTTCTTCAACAAGATTCTGAACTCAAAGAAGAAGTAAAGAAAGAGAGAGAAGAAAATGAGAAGCTAGCAATGAAACTTGATCAAATCAATGATACTCTCTATGATCAATCAGCTCTATTGAGAAGAAAAGAAGAAGAGATTGATAACTGAAATGAAGTTATGTGCTTTTGAATCAAATCAACAAAAGAAACCTGCTGAATCTTCTAAGCATCTCATTCAATACTCAAGGAAGAGAAAGTATTTGGGGCCAACAAAAATTCAAGTAAGCAATGTTGAAGACTCTCCTAAACGATCAAGAGATACATCCTCTGTGCACACTTCTTCTATGGAAAATTTAACATCAAAGCAAGCTGCTAGTGATGAATCTGTGAGTGATGTTGAATGGAAAGAGTTGATTGAAGATAGACCTGACAAAGCTCAAGAAGAATCAAAGACTGATGTTCTTCTTACATCAAAAGACATCATGGAAGAGAGGCCTGAATCTACTATGTTTATGACCCTAATCAACCATGGATTTCCATATGACATGGTTGAAAGGATGAATATGTCTGAGATGAAGAACACATTGAAGGAGTTTGAACTTGCAAGCTTTATGATTCCAAATTGTGACTATGAAGCTTTCACCACCTTTCAATCTATTCAGAAGATTAAGAAGGAGTTGGTCACTATGACACAGCTAAGCTGAGTAGATATAACATGACTTGCTGGTTACAAGGTCATAACTACAAATCACATGAGATTAAGGGAAGGTCAACAGGAGAACTTAGAAGGATGATGGAGCATGTGATGAAAGTTGAGCTGGATACATTGTGTAAAATTCAGAACTGAAGCTCCTCATCCATCTTATGAGCAACAAAGTAAGCTTCATGCTGATCCTATAACAGTTGAACCTAAAGATCAACACAAGGGAAGGACAAACTAATCAGAGAGCCAAGAGAAGTAATTCCTGGCAAAGTATGGCCACTGGGCACTACAACAGAAATCCACTCTAATACAACTAATAGACCACCTCACAACTCTCAGTTCTGTGGAAGATAACAGGATCATGGCCTAGAAATATG
Organism: Flaveria trinervia; assembly: GCA_025506515.1. NCBI lineage: Eukaryota > Viridiplantae > Streptophyta > Magnoliopsida > Asterales > Asteraceae > Flaveria > Flaveria trinervia. The sequence goes on along the minus strand of CM046443.1, from coordinate 47,435,284 downwards.
ATCCAGACTAGGATTGTGCTATTATTAAAAGAACATCTGGAAGATTTGAATACTTCCATGATGTATTTTTAGTGGTGTGTCTACCAGAGAATGACATCAAAGATCTTCAAAGCCTGATCATCTGCAATTATCCAATTCACCCTAGAGGAAGAGACTTCTCAACTCTAGTGGAAAAGCTCAAGACTAAGTTTAAAGATGATGTCCTAAGTGAAGCTAAAAGAGAAGATGCAGAGCATCAGAAGAGAATCAAAGGGCTTAAAAGATACAAGTCCAATGCCTGTAGATGATGAATTCCTGAAGAGGGTTGGATACAAAAGTAGAACCTCAGCAGCAATCAAATGTATTGAAGGAACTCAATTCACATACCCTATAACTGAATGGGGCTATGTTGAGAAAACAAAGGAGTTGGTGTTGTTAAGAAATGCTAAAAACAAGAAAGCTGACCGTATCAGGATCTTTGATCCTGTGGAAATCAAACTACTTCATCCCAACTACACTCATACCTCAATGACAAATTCTTTCCTAAGTTGGCCAATGAAAAAGCACAGAATGATTTGTTCCTGCATGTCCATGTGATCCAAATGATTGAAAAATTACATGCCAAAGCCTACAAAAGAAGAAGATACAATGCTGGACTGCTAAAGGGAACAACTTTTGATGAAGTAACCGAACTTAGAATTTCAGAGCAAGATGAATTAGAAGTGATGAATAACAATAATGTGTTAGACACACTTACTACGGAGGAAGATGTTTTGGGAATAAAATTTGAGACTCTGAATAAGTTCAGCAAGATGAAGATCAACTACACGTATGATGATCAGAAGACTGTTGTGTCTTACTTCTACAATAAGATCATTGCCAGAGTTAAGGAACTTTCAGTGTTGAAGAACTAATTACAAGTATCTAAGCCTAAGGGGAGTATTGTTAGGTCTAGTTTTAGTAGATCTAGTTCATTATGTATAGGCTTAGTACTTGAATTAATATCTGTAATGAATGCTTGTAATTCATTATTGTGTATGCATTAAATATATAGGTTAACCCATTTTTGTGTGTGTTGATTTATGTATGGATGGAGGTACAAACATTATACTCGGTCAACTTATGAAATTGACCCCAAGTGTAAGAAACATCTACTGATGAACATTTTGTTCTTCCGTAGATATATTTCTTACAAGTAACTTGTCATCCGAAGATCCTCTGCGGATGAACAACCAGAAGTGAAGAACAAGATTGCTTCGGAAGAATAAGATTGCTTCGGAAGAACAAGACTTCTGCGGAAGAACAATTCTTCTGCGGAAGAATAATTCTTCTACGGAAGAACAAACTCCTACGAAGAACGCATTCCTATGGAGTCCAAACACTTGTATAATGCAAGTGTTACAAGTCAACAAGTCAACAAGGCGGTTAAGCGAATCCAAAGAAATCCGATGATTCCTTAACTGACACAAATCAAATCCCAAGAGATCCGGTGTTTCCTATAACAGAAACATCATTGTCTATATATATATGGATCCTAGGTTTCGATTTAGTATAGGTTGTTTTAGACGATTGACTGAGCGACAACAGCATCAGAATTATAACCATCACTTCAAAGTCTCTCAATCAAACCCTAGCAGCCGTCACATCATAACACACTTTGATATCATTCATTCATTATACTTGTAATCATTAACATGTTCTAATAAAATACATATTAATCATTAATTGTGTTTTGCTACATGTGTTTTTTTGAAAATTTATTGATATTTAAAGTTATTGCAAAGCAATTAAACCAAATCAATGTTGATTCCGCAAACATTGACTTGTCAATCGACCGACATTGATAATTCCTGTTCGCGATCCTAGGATTCACAATAACAGATTAATGTTCTTCTTGGTGTTGAGATGATTTGAACATGAACCAGAACTCTTGGCAGTAGAGTTTAGGCTAATGTCTTCAGTCTTCACTACTTCAAATCCTACAGAGATAAAACTTGTTTCTGCTTAGAGTCAAAAGTAGCCTTGATCTCTTGAGCCTTCCTAGCTTTTCTTTTGCTCTTTCTGATCAGGTTCATTCTCATTGACTTGGTCATCACAGTCTTCTTCTTATCCTTAGAAGGATAGTGGCCCTTTTTAGAGTCCTCTTCTCCACTCTTCTCAGAGGAATTCTTCACTATCACTTCTTCATATCTTCACTTAAAGGGTCTAAGCTTATCTTCACAAGTTTCACACTTAGGTGATCTTACAGACAAAATTGTATGTGGAGGAGCTATCTCATTAGATCCCAGTCCCAGCTTGTTTTGATAGCACACTTTGTTGTGCAAGGATGAGGATATCATGTTCTTGAAGGTCTCTTCTTCAAGAACACACTTTACTGTCGGGGCTTTGCTCATCACAAGCTCAGCCTGGCACTCAGTCTGCTTAGTTATGAGATCCTTGATCTGGGTCCTAAAATTTGTATGATCATGTTTTAGAACTAAAATGGTTTTTTCTAAGTCCTCTATATTTAATTTATAATCATTTTCAGTCTTTCTAAAATTAGCTTTTAGGATGTTTAAGGACTTAAGATCAGATCTCATTTCTAAATTGTAGGACCTATATCTGTTAACTTTAGCAATGCATTCAGGGGTACAGAGATGTTCCAATACCTTGGCTTCATCATGATTTGCCATCAGTGCTTGGTTTGGAGAAGCATATTCCACCTGAAAGCTCCAGTCAAAGCCTCCTTCTTCAACAACAACTAGGCTTGCTGCTTTGACTTCTCATTCTGGGTAGCCTTATTAGTGTAGTTTGGTCTGGATTGTGCTTGGCCACCATTTTTTCTTGGTTCCTTACACTCCCTAGCAAAGTGGCCCATCAAGTTACAGTTGTAACACTTGACTTTGCTTTTATCCAGTCCAAACTTTCCACTGGTTGCATTGCTGGGGAGCTTCCTTCCAGTCTGCTTATAGAACTTCTTGGCTCTGTGAGTGAGAAGAGACATTTGCTGGACTATTTCCATGTACTCTAGATCATCTGGATGGATATAGTCCAGGTCTTCAAGGGTGAAAAGAAAGTTGTCACAACTTTCATCAGAAGACACAAAGGCTTGAGAAGAACTTATCTCTTGGAATGGGCTTTCTTGAGTGTAGTTCTCGCTTGGTGTCTCAGGGAAGGTGATGAAAGGACCCTTTTGTGAGTTGTCAGGGTGGCATAAGAGATGATGTTGGGGTTCTATGCTATCCCTTTCAACCACATGAAGGGCTGAACCCATTTGATTGTTGGAGTTTCCAGATGAACCTTGCATGTTCATCTCCATCTGGTAGTCACTGAGAATCCCATATAACTCTATTAGAGTGAGAGTTTTCAGGTTCTCAGTTTCTTGATAACCACACAGTAGTGTATCCATTTCCTAGGAAGTGAGGACATGAACTTCCTTACAATGTCTCTGTTTTCAAGAGCAACTCCTCCACCCATTAGGGTATCCACAATCTCAACATACCTGAAGTATTGTTGAGTCATGGTTTCACCTGCTTTAAAGGTGAAAATTCCAAACTGTTGCTTCAGGAGATCATTCTTGTTCTCCTTTGCTTCAAAGGAACCGTCATACATCACTTTCAATGCATCCCACAACTGCTTAGTTGTTTTGTATTTCTTGAAACCTCTGTACACAGAGTTTGGAAGAGCAGTCTAAAGGGCTGTCATGGCCTTCTAGTCAATCTCTACTCTCTTTCTATCTTTATCTGAATAGTCAGCCACAACCTTAGGGATCATACCACCACCAGTAGCAGATGAGGTGCTTGGTATGTAAGGTCCATTTTCAATAGACTCCCACATTCTTGAGTCTAGAGACCTGATGAAACCTTCCATTCTTTGGCACCAGGTGTCAAAGTCATCAAGAGTGATTAATGAGGATTGGTCATGGTTCCAGTTTCCATATCAAATTGGAAATGGCTGTCATTTGATAAGTTAAGTATTTTATGTGTGTGAGAGATCTTAAGATGGTGAAATCTTATATCAAGAGCCTGGAAAGCTCTGATACCAAATGCAGGACCGGTGAAGGGTATGCACTTACAACACAACAATACAATGAGGAGAGTTACTTGACTAATCAAACAATAAGACTAGATTAACCACTATTAATGATACTAAGAACACAAGTAAGTATGAGACAGAACAAGATAGCAAAAATACACAAGGAGATGGTTCTCAAGATTATAGTATATTGCCTTCTTAAGTTCTATTACAAATGTTACAAAGCATAATCAGAAAGTTACAAGTACTTGAGATACATATACTACATCCTACAGCCGGCCATACTATGAAAGCCAGCTGGATACAATAGACTAGACAACAAGCAAAATCAATTATAGAGTCAAAAGGCAGATTGCCTTTTGACTTGTGACTATGACATGCCATAGCTCACATCCTAATATATTACAAAAAGGATAAAGTACATAAAGTAGAGAGTTACATACTCAAGACCTCAATGTACAGTTACCAAAAGCATGGACCTTTTCACCAACTTATAAAAGTTAGTGACTTTACAGAGTTGCAGCAAAAAGGGGTCTAGCTTTATGAAAAGCTCATTAGATAAAGCATGTGTTCAAAGTCTTCAGAAGAAATCTGTCTTCAAGTGTTGGCTTCAGAAGACTTTGTCTCTGAAGCTTCAGAAGACTTCATCTTTGGCTTCAGAAGATATCGGTATTGGCTTCGGAAGATTTCACACTTAGAGTATTTCTGATGCTGGTGTGAAACTTCCGAAACATTCTACTTCAGCACTCTTGTGCATGCATGCAGGAGAGACTTTGGGTGTTTGGGTTGCATCAGTCTTAACATATAATCCTTACAGATTTCTTTCGAAGACTTTTAAGTACATGCTTTATCTGATGTACCTTTTACCATAAAGCTGGACCACCTTTCCGTTGTAACTTTGTTTGACTCACCAACTTTCACAAGTTGGTGAAAGGTTCATGCTTTTGGTAAACTGTATATTGAGGTCTTGAGTCTGTTACTTTTTACTTTATGTACTTTTATCCTTTTTGTAATATATTAGGATGTGAGCTATGGCATGTCATAGTCACTAGTTAAAAGACAATCTGCCATTTGACTCTACACTGATTTTGTTGTTGTCTAGATCATGTATCCAATTAGCCTTCAAAGTATAGCCAGTTGTAAGATGTAGTATAAAGTATCTCAGGTCCCTTTGTAATCCTTCATGCTTTTATGCTTTGTATATACTTGTAAGGAACTTGAGAGCAATATACATCATTTTTGAAAACCAAACACTTGTGTTATTGTTTTGTTCTTGTTCTATCTCTTAATTACTTGTGTCTCTTAATATCAAAGTGTGACTACCAGTTCCACATTTGATTTGTTAAGTGTTCTATCGCAATTCTCTTTATTGTGTGTTGTATTATAAGTGATCATCACTTAAACGGTCCTGCACTATCCTAGGAAACAAAACCAACATATGTCATACCAATCTTCAGAATGTCTCACCATATCCACTTCGACCTGCCTAAGTGTTTGTTGATATATAATATGTTAAGTGTCATCATTCTGATCTTCTGTTGAGAACGATTCAGGTCGTTAGAATGAACCAAAGTGACCCATGTTTGGAGTGAACACTTAGCGTATTCTATACCTCGTAATTATAATTTGATGTTTTTTTCTCCTATTAAATAATTACATTAGCTACTAATGATATTAGTTCACTTTTTTAAATATTATAATAGTTCTTTAGTAAACTTAAAAAAATATTGGACTTTGAATTTTTCTATTTAGATATGACTTATGAATTTAAAAAATAAAAAGTAGCATACTTCTCTTTTTATCCTTTCTTTTTATTTTGACATACTTTTTTTAGTTTTACTTTATAAATTTGGTTTGTTTTTTCACCTTTATTTTATTTTTTTTCTAACGATTACTAAATCTTATTACTAATGTTTATTTATATTTCTTGAATTTGACTTTAATTAATTTAATTCTATATGAACTTTTCAATTGTGTTTTTTTATTTTTTATAGAAAATTACGTAACTATTCTCAATAGTTTGATTATATTACAACTTTAGTTTTTATATCAATAAAAACAAAGAGAGATTAATGGTGGGACTAAATTTGCAAATGGACTCCGAAATGGGATGTGTACAACAAGTGATGCATAAGGAGCAAGTAAAAGAAGATGGTAAAAAAGGGCTTGAAATGGATAGGTTGGGGAGGCGTGAATATTTGGTCATTTGAGGAAAGAAAGATCTGAGAAACTTGTCGTGTGTTCATCCTTCCTATACATTATACATACCTACACACTTGATGTGAACACCCACACACACACACACACACACACATCAGTACATCACTTGCTCTTGCTGTAGGCAGCAGCCACCATCGCTTGCTGACGGAACAATCCCATCGATCTTCGAAGGTGCATCCACTTTCCACTGCTCCTTAGTTTTACTTTTTCACATTAATCCATCCATCTTTCAGATGTGGATCACCAGATCTGCATCTGCATCTGATTCCTACAGGTTTCCATTTGCCTTTACCACAATGCTTATTCTTTTCTACCTGAATGTAGGGATTTTAGCTGTGTCCCCAATGTCTCTCTGTTTCTAATCCCACCGATGTAGAATGTTCATTCCAATCGCATCACTGTTCCACTAGCGTGGATGAGATTTATCACTTTTGATATCAAGGGCAAATCCAACTTCTGCCCTAAGCTATCGTAGATCTAAGTCCACCTGCAATCTTTGAATCAGAAAGACTAGGGGGAACTCTCTTAGGACTTTAATTTACTGTAATCCTGTTCAATTCCATATTTGTTTTAAGGGGATAACTTTAGCACCCAGCATGTTTAACTTAACATTCTATTGGACTTAATTGTATCTTGTTGATTGGGATCTTATTTGCATTCACCGCCAACAAGTAATATGGCTATTTCATTCACGTGCATAGTCTGCATTCATTTAACAATTAGACGATTGGGATACCAAATTGAAGTTGGGTAGATGGTTTAAGTTTCGTCAGCGTCGAGTGTAAAGTTTTGCTCAACTCATAGATATCAAAACAGTACCTAAAACAATGAATACTCTTCTTTGATTATCCAAATTGTGGATTTTGCCTCTTAGGTGGGCTGCACTGTTGCTAAGGTGGAGACAATCACCATGTCGAAGGAAATGGGTGGTAAAGAGACAGCATATTAATACAAAATAAACTGACACCCTAGGCTCACTGAGAAGTGCAAACTCAGGAATTGGTTAACTTCTCTGCGGCAAGCTGCCTCTAAATATACCCTTCTTACATTTATTGGTTAACTTAAGATATTGCCCTACCTACATATAGCATTGAAATCAATCCTGACTTATGCTTTCATTAAGATGTCTGTTAAGAGAATTTTCTCTCTTGTGGTAACTTCTGCTATATTGGCAATGCGTACCTTATTAGTTTCATCAATTCTGATTTTACTAGACATCTGCTTAGACTACCAATTTAACTACAGTATTAAAATTTTAAGTGGATGACAAGGTGCTGATACCTTTTACCTGCTTTGTGTAATTCTGATTTGTTATATACAGATATAAGTCTAGCTAAAACTTGTTTACATTTCTTATAATCTGAGTGTCTTCAGTTGCAATATTTGCAGGAGGTTAAGTTGTTGTCTGGTATGCTTCAGAAGATGAAGTTCCCTCCATGCTTTAGATAAGGGGATTAACTTTCTGCTCAAGGGAAACCATATATTTATCATTAGTTTGGGGAGAGAATCTCATTGTATAATTGAGATCTGGGATCTGATAGCTGCCATGAAAATGATTAACAAGTCACTTTTCTTGACTTACCTGTACCTACTAATCTACATTTTGCTGTCATCTGGAGTTATTCTGTATAACAAGGTAACTAGCATGTATTTGACATCACAATATTTATGTCACTAGTTAGTAGTTACTCATAACTTTTATTATGGTTATATGATGTGTGTTTTTTTCATTTTGATGCTCTTTCTAATGTTGGTACAAAGCTTTCTATTCTGCAAATGGAAATTTCTTCTCTATTCTTTAAATGGGATTTTCTACATGTCCTGTAATATGGAAGTTGAGATGCCACGGCATCTTGGTAATTGTTCTTTATGGAAACCTGTTATATATCCAAACACACATCATAGTGGTCATGTTATTGTTCCCTGAGTCTTAGATCTTTCAAAATTTCTGAGCAAGTTGCGGTTATTATGACTATATCTTATGAGACTTCTTTTGGTAGCTTTACTATGTCTTACCTTATGACTAACTTATTTCTTGGATTTCATACTTATTATAATTTTCCAAAAAAATCATCTTACCTACAATCTTTGTATTACATGCAGTGGGTTCTCTCTCCAAAGTATTTCAATTTTCCCTTTCCTATCACACTTACTATGATACACATGGGCTTTTCTGGAGCTGTAGCATTCCTTCTTGTTCGTGTTTTCAAGGTATGGTTGTTTATCAACTTTTCAATGATCTAGAAACATGTTTTCTTGAGGTGTATATCTTTTGAAGTTCTTGAAAGTTAAAGTTTAGCAGAATGTATGATGTACATCAGGAATTAGAATAATGGGTTACTTGTGTTATTTCCTTCTTGAGTTTGCCAGAAAATATGGCCAGAAGAACTTTATATAGTTTCACCTAATTCAACCTTCAACTCTATATTATTAAGTTTGTAACTTGTCTTCTTTTCCTATAATTCTGCAGGTTGTTGCCCCTGTTAAGATGACATTTGAAATGTAAGACATCTAACTTGCAAAAAAAAAAAATAATTTTGGTTGCCTTCTTATCCTGCCACTGAATTTCTTTCTTCATGGCCATTGCTAGATATGCAACTTGTGTAATTCCAATCAGTGCTTTCTTTGCATCAAGTCTGTGGTATGAACCATTGGCCATTTCCATTACTTTGATCCACTTAAAAACATATCCTTTGAATATGTGGGTCGTTGTTTAATGTTTTTTACCTTTTTATGTCATGTTATCTAAAAGGTTTGGCAACACTGCTTACTTGCATATATCAGTGGCCTTCATTCAGATGCTGAAAGCCCTAAGTATGTTAAACTGATCTTGTCCCCACATAGTATTATTGTTGTTATTTTTAGACAATAACTGACAAGTGAATGTTGTTATGATACAGTGCCAGTGGCAACCCTTATCATGGCTGTCCTTTGTGGCACCGACAAGCTTAGGTGGGATGTATTCTTAAATATGTTACTAGTCAGCATCGGAGTTGTTATTTCATCATACGGTGAAATCCATTTTAATGTGGTTGGCACACTTTATCAATGCACGGGCATCTTTGCAGAAGCTTTAAGGCTTGTATTAACTCAAGTTCTCCTGCAAAAGAAGGGCTTAACTCTAAATCCTATTACAAGCTTATATTACATAGCTCCATGCAGGTATTCTATTTCATTGCTTATTAACTGTTTTCACTTTTCTTTTTTTTTTTAACTTTTTAATGTCTGCTACTTTTTTTTTAGTTTTGCGTTTCTGTTTGTGCCTTGGTATTTCTTGGAGAAGAGCGGAATGGAAGTTTCACAGATTCAGTTCAATTTCTGGATTTTCTTCTCAAATGCTATATGCGCTCTAGCATTGAACTTCTCCATTTTTCTAGTCATTGGTAGAACCGGAGCAGTTACCATTCGAGTTGCTGGTGTGCTGAAAGATTGGATTCTTATAGCTCTTTCAACTGTCATATTTCCTGAATCAGCCATTACGGGACTGAATATTATCGGCTATGCCATTGGTATGGAGTGGGTTTGATTTTCATCTAAATATATATATTTTTTCAAAACTTTGTGATGACCTTACCGCTTTAACATCATCTTTTGTATGCAGCACTTTGTGGTGTAGTAATGTACAACTACATAAAGGTTAAAGACGTTAAAGCATCTCAACTTCCTCCCGATAGCCTCCCAGAACGAATGACTAAGGTTAATTTGCTGAAACTTTGAGCTTGTTTTCAAAATCTGTCTCACATTGATCAACTGAATGTACAATATGAACATGAACGAGCAGGATTGGAGAATCGAGAAGAAATCATCGAATTTGTTCACACCTGACAACAATGTTGATGACGATGATACAAGTGGAGGGAAGGTTAGTTCAATGTCAGATATGAATGTAGTAGACGAAGAGGTACCTCTTATGGCATCTTCAAGGCTTTCTCATATTGGCCGTTTGCAGCTTAGCAGCCGAGATGCTTAATCACTCATCATATACCAAATAGTTCAAAATAGTATTATTTTCCATACTTTTAGGGATGTTCATGTGCCTTAGTATTAAAATTTTTGTGGAAGAGAACAATTGCTTCATTCCACTAGTTTTTTATTGTAATGGTGTTGTTCCTTTGTTGGTTTACCCTCAAAACATTATAATAACAATGATTTGATGATCAATAAGCATGGCCAAACAGAGGAGCCGGGTCAGCTAACGGGTCGACACAGATTCAAGTCATAACAGTTCGTTTTACAAAAGTATCGCTTTTGTCGGATCAAAACTGGTTATGATTAAAGTAGGCTCATCATCTACTATATATGTTTTGTGGCGGCCAGTGGCAATGGTGGTGGTCATACTTAAGGAGACGGTCAAACAGTAACCATGTGTAGTGTTATTTTGCTTGAGTAAGAGTAAGTTTATTATAAGTGCCTATTGTGTAATTTGGATGATCAAAATCATTATTATATACTTAAAAATGAAATTGAGGAATACTAAACTTTTAACTTCTGACGCAACTTTGGTTCTTTTCTTCTTTTTGTTTATAATTTTTTCATAATGGTTTAATAGGTTTGTTTACTTTCCGAAATTTTCATTTTCATTTCTTAACACTATGACTTGTCATTAACCTGTTATATATTCTAAAATTTTTGTTTTTTTCGGTTATGATTTTCTTCCATTCATCCAACACTATTAAGTTTTTTTTCCAATGGCTTGATATAATTTTTTTTTTCAGAAAACAATTTTGTATTTAAAATCAAGTATTTTTTTATATCGTAAGTTGTAACAAGTATTGTTATTATATAGTATGATTAAAATCAAGTATCTTTTTGTATTGTAGGCTTTAATAAGTATGGTTATTATATACTATGACAAGTAAAAGTATTGTTACTAGTATTGGTACTATGAAAACCATCTTTGGTATTCAGTTTTATAGTTTTCAATAAGCTGAGGTGATAACTGATAACAATAAAAATTACACCACCTATTGGACGGAATAACTAAAACTGCACAAGAAAACTAGTTTTAACTAAAATTATCAATTTACCCATATTTTAAGGAATGAGAATCTTATTATCACTAAAAACATGTTTCCTGTTTTTTTGTCACAGCGCCTATGTAAATCACTTTGCCGTTTTTGGTATGACTTTGAACATAAGATATGCATTCATTCAACACAATTTAAAGTACTTTGACACGTTTCAAAGTGATCAAATATTTTGATGATGGAAATAAAATAAGTCAAACCAAGCCAAACCATTTACATAAAAAAAGAAAGTTATAAAGCAGGATATGCACATCTCAGATAAAGAAAAAAAATAGATAGCATAGCACATGGCATAATTCATTTGAATTCAAACAATCTCATTCTCATCATCATCCTCCTCAAAGCCGCTCTCCAGACATTACATACAGCAGTCTCCTTGCAGCTGGTGCCGGAGGAGCCAACCCTGGTATGTCTCTAATGTCTTTGTTGTGGGGGTTCACAATCTAATCATCAACACATGTTACAAAACAATTCACAAAATACAGAATCCAGCTTTTAATGAATCACAGCGTACCTTAACAATGATAATAGCAATAACGCCACAGACAATAAGAAAAAGAAAAAACATGATGCATTTATCCGTTGCCACCTGTAAAATAAAACATGAGAATTAGTAAAAGACAAAAAAAATTATTTTCTTTGGCAGAAAGACTCGGAGACCTGGCGTCCTATTTCCTTCACTAGCTGGGATGCCTTTTTAATAGAGAACTGAATGGTGTCCAGTTCGTTAACAATGCGACCCATTTGATCAGTCTGGAAGAAAAAAAAATTAACATTTAATTAGCACAAGTGACCATCAAAAAGTCAATTTAGCATTGACTCACTTGGCCTTTCAACTTAGCAGCAGTTTGGGTTCCCACTTCAACTGTTTGATGAACCACCTGTACATAGATAATATAAGCAGGAAGCAATGATAACATCAACAGACTATTTATATTATAAATATAGACATAGTTATGTCCCACCTGTTTAGAGCGTTCAATGGCCTGATCAGTCTCGTCCATCGTCTTATTGCCAGCTTGAATAAGCTCCTGATTTGACATTTCTACACAAACAACCATCCAAATCACTAACAAACAAAAAAAACCGAATAACACTTTGTCAAACTAGTGTACATTTATGATGGGCACGTCTTTAATTGTCAATATGTCGCTTTGAGTTAACACGTGTTATAAGATAGAAATCTCATTGTTGCCATTTGAATACAATAGCCAATGTTCATGCAACCAGGATGACATCAATCAAACTTAAATAGTCATAGTCTGATCTCACCAGAAGCAACCCGAGCATTGTCATCAGCCATAGGTTCACTAGCACCTGCCCCCATGTCAAAAAGTTCAACCCTTTTATTTCCAAGAGTGCTTTGATATCTGGATTTAAAAAAACAAAAAAATATCACCAAAGGTAAACGTATAGAACAAACAATTAGAGTGATAAATAGAATATAGAACCTATATCATCATAACAATACACATCGAAGATAAACAAATGGACTTACGTCTTTCTCAATGCCACATATGAATTTAACTCTTTAATCTGCAAACACAGAACCACAATAAGTAAATTTGAGGGTCGAGTGGTTAACTAGTGTGTTTAATCCAGTTTATGTGTTCAGCAGCATGGCACTAAGATGAAAATTTGTCTACAATTATAATTTTATCCACCATATTATAACCCATTACTACATCTTCAGATAACCAAAAACTTCAGAACTTTAACATTAAAATTAATCTTACCATTGATTGCTTCTCATCATTGAGTTTCTTGCTGACATCTGGAGGATTTTTGCTTTCCTCCTCTTTAATTTCACGATCAAACTCTTTTATCAACCTAAAAAGAGAACAAAATAATCAAGTTTCACAATCAGGGTTGTCTTAAAGTCTAACGCATCTTCATCCTAACAGCAGAATTAACTTCAAAAGCAGAAGCTGTTTATTACCTTTTGCATTCTCTCATCCTTCCTGTAAGATCCTCCAACTGTTTACTTTGTCTGGTGGAGTCTTTAATCTTGTCCAGTTTCTGAAACCCATTTCTAAACCACAAAAAAAGAAGAGATTGAATTAGCTATTAAAACATTATGGAAACGATCTCTTTAAAACAGAATTAGCATTCGCAATTATGACATTCAAAAAAGTTCGAAGTAAGAATTTTACACTCCACCATATAAATGCTCTCTTTAAGACAGTATTAAGATTCTCATTGTCACATAAAAATAGACTGTGCCACTTCTGTTATTTTATTACCTTTGATGATACCAGCATTTTCTCTAACTGACTAAATCATAAAATCAATACCACACACAACTTTTGCTGATCAAGAAAACTTAGTTGAATTGCAAAGAGTTTCTGTGTACAACGGTGGAAAATAGAAAGACCATATGATTTGTCAATGACCAAACCAACACTAAGTAAAGTAACTTAGTTTACATAATAAAGATTTGATATTCATATTCCTTCCTTTGAAACCTAATAGCACCAAAAAAATCATAGAATACATTTTCTTTCCCTTTCTTTCCGTATTGAGAACACAACATACATGCACTACCCTTCCTTTTCTTTTTTCCAAACTCAAGAAACAAGGTGTAAAAGTCCCGTGCATCTTCGATTAGTTAGGTGCATTAATCAACCTCCTAGATGTTTACCATTCTTCTCGACCACTTTAGTTAGCAACTAAACATTAAAACAAACATTTCAAACAAAGATCAGGTGATTGTTTAAACTGGTGTTCGTCAACTGGCTTTTTTCAACTTTAAGGAAATCGTCCAGCTCATTTTAATACACTAGCTGTAGGAAAACTATTGTATCAAAATTGTAATTCTTTATTCTTCAAAAATAATTATCATTTACATACTCAAGTTTTGCTGCTTATGGTTCTGGTTATTTGTCCCCTTATCTCTTATTGATACACTTGTAAGTTTCAATCAAACTTGAAATAAAGTGTTTTACTTGTCTTGTACAGTTATACCTCCTACAAACATCTATTAGAAAATATCTGATTCTATGAATGATACTTTAAGCCTGTTAACATCATCTAAATTTTAAGTATAATATAGACAATCACATTGGTCATATTTCTCTAGACAAAAGCTCTATTAGTAAAACGGGATATTATAAAGTAGAATTAACGCCCTTAAGTGAAACAAGATACCATTAACCATCCAAACAGCTAAAAGTTGCATAATGAAAACATCAACTTTTGATTTCTAAACTATCTTCAGTAGCCAGAAGTCAAGGCAGTAAACTGAAACCCTCTTATGAAAAGAAAAGAAAAGAAGTCTATCATAACTTGTCAATTCAACGCTCCCATACATTTATACATACATACATCAAAGGAATTAATGGAGCATCACAAGAACACAAAAATGCTACTTTGGATTAAGGTGTATAAAGAGAAAAAACAGGAAAGATAAAGGACATACGCTAGGGCTCGGAAATTGTCACGAATTTCACCATGGATCTGTTCCATTTGAGGGTTCATTTGCAAATCCGGATTGGTCATTCTGAAGCCCTGGTCCAGTTAAAACAAAAGCTCTTCGAGAGAGAAAGAATTGTACAAGGTAGCGTGAAGTGTGAAGTTCAATTTCGAAGATCTTCAAAACGTAAAATTGGTGGATTCACCCACTACACCTAGGCAAGATTCTTAAGAAGCAATGGAAAGAAAGGAGGGAAGTGAATTGAAGAAAGAGGGAATAATATTTGATGAAAGAAGAATGACAGAGGTTACAGGGAAAGCATGTCTTCCTAGGGTTTCACTAACAGATTGGGGGAGGATGTGATGTGTGTATGAGAGAGAGAGAGAGAGAGAGAGAGAGAGAGAGAGCGAGAGAGAGAGAGAGAGGTGTTAGCCTGGGAATCGCTGTGTACATCTGTAAAGTCGCAACACATTGAAATTATAGGGCTTTTTGGTATTTTTGATTGTTAATTGATGGTTTAACTTTCTATCGTTTGTTTACATAAATTTAGATTGAAACGTAAAACATAAAATTTGTAAATAATTTATATAGCAGACTAAAGTTGAAAATTTTTTTGTCAAGGTTAAATTGTAAAGATATAAAAGTTTTAGGGATAAAAGTATAAAAAAAGAATAGAAAACCTAAAAATAAGTACAACACACGAAAGTTAATATACAATCTATGAGTATTAAGCCCTCACTGTTGCTTTGGGGGCGTAAAATCATGCCAAGTAGCACCAATGTGCTATGATTGTCGGTGACAACCTACATTGGAATAGCTCAATGAAAACTCAAACGAAGAGAGCACCAAAAACAATCGTCGATCTGAAAATTCAAAAAATTTAACCATCATGTCACCCTAAATACAACTAAAAACCAATACAAAAGCATAGCTGAAACCTCTGAAGGATTAACCTGAGTAATAACTAAGTCGGTCTAGTACTCTCACGTTGTTTCGAGGCAATTAAATGGAAAAAATATATGTGAAGATGTTGAACCATAACACACGTTATGGCGTGTAACTTAAAAAACTTTCGTAACGTAAAAAGGAAAATTAATAAAAGATGAAAAGTATAGACAACTAAAGTTGAAAGTAAAAGGATAAAATTATAAAAACATAAAATTGTAATGGTCAAAAGTAAAAAAGGCAGAAATAAAAAAAAAGAAAAAGGAGGAAAGAAACCATAAAGCATAAAACATAATATACAACTCATAAAACTTATAATAATTAGTAATTTGTATATATTAAATATTTCTAAATCTCATTTATTTTGACTTTAAACATACTTCTAATCAGAGCATCCATGGTCGTATCATTATCTTAAAATTTTAAGAGAAACAAAATAATATGTGTAATTTTACTTTTATATTAAGTTTCTCATCCCCTCTTCATCTCCTATGTAATTTTACTTATATATTCTTATCTTTAAAGTAAAAAAAACATAAAAAATATGTAATTTAACTCTCTTATATCATGAGTTTCTTATTTACTTTCAATGGCATAATAATGGCATAATCAAACTACAATATTTGTAAAACTTCATTCTTTTGTTTGTCTTCCCCCTATAATGGTTACAAATCCCTAAAAATCGATTTCGAAAACCACCAACAATCTTTCTCCATTTGTTTTGCCATGACATCTTGATATTGTCCCCATTTGTCCATTAGTACCATTCGAATAGTCGTGCTTCTAATAGATAGTTGTTGCAACATCACCATCGCTGCACACATCCGGCAAAAAGAAAGAACAACCAACCATTAAATTACCATGCAACTAACTATTTCCATTCAAATTGATATAAGGAAGAATACTAAAGTCTTGACACACATGGTAGTAACGATAATTTTTGGCAACACAAATGAACTTACAAAACAACGTGGTTAAATTTGAGCTACTATAAAGTATGTTTATTTCACGTACAATCATGTTTCTAAATTTAATAATCGTTTAAACAATAAAGCAAATTTCCAGTCATCTGTATGTAGTGTTTTCAGAATCGAAGCAATCAGATTGAAAAAGTGGTAATATAATCGATTCGGCTATGCATATATGGATTGTTTCACTTTGAACAAGTTGGATATGTTTCAAATCATTTACTCTTTTATTTTTTTCCTTTTAAAATCTCAATGTTTAATAATTTAGTATTTCAAGATCTATATTTGTGTAAAGCCCCGTTCCCGGGATACTCACAGTTGTCCAATCATTGCACATATTATATAAAACACATTTAACATTTACCAAACATCGTAGCGGAATTAATTTAAACAAACCATTTCATATATTTATAATTGCTTTTGCAAAATAATACACATTGTTAAACATTCCAAAATATCATTTGTTCGCATTATAATACAAAACATCATTGTTATACAAAATGGATGTCATCCAAAACAAGCTAAGTAGCTGCCCTCGTGCCATCCACAACAACTCTTACCTGTCAACTGGAAAATACATAAAAAGTCAGTGTTGCTGAGTGAGTTCTAGTTTTATAAAACATAACATACTTTACTTTTGTTTAAAACCATTCTAT
The DNA here is from genome assembly GCA_025506515.1 of Flaveria trinervia. NCBI lineage: Eukaryota > Viridiplantae > Streptophyta > Magnoliopsida > Asterales > Asteraceae > Flaveria > Flaveria trinervia. Next base: position 47,418,063 of record CM046443.1, on the reverse strand, counting down.
ACTTTCATTCGCGATCATGCATTATACGTACAAATAGATAATCTTATTATTATCTTTCATCATCATTTGTTAATATTCGTTATTCATCAATGTACGTCATCGTTAACATTCATTCTTGTTCATTATCTTCCTTACTGTACATTCATCATTATCTTTTATTTTTCATCCGGACTAATGCCATGTTCTATACCCCAAACATCATGCACAAGTGCTTGTACTGCGGCGAAGTTTATAAATAGTCTTCTAATATCATGCACAAGTGTTGGCACCAGTACTAGGGCAAACAACAAGGGTCTCGTACATTTGTTCAATCATAAGGATTAAACCCATGTGTGCATCCTTATGGATTAGCTAAACCACACACAGTTGAGCTAACAACCCCTCAATGAGTTGTTGTAACACCCCGAATTTCTAGTTAAACGAAAGGAAAAGAAAAGTAAATAGAAAGAATAGATAATGAGCACAAGTGAAGGGGAAAAAGTGTACAAAGCACAAAACCTTTTTACTTTAATGTTTAAAGGGGCATGGTCGCCCATAACAAAAGCAGAAAGCTGCTTTTGCTCTCGGAGGAAGAAAGAAGAGAGAGAGAGCCCTGGTTCTAGAGAGAGAAAGAGGAAGAAGCAGCTGCAAAGGTAAGTCTTCTCTTCTATGAGCTCGGTTTCAGTTGGGTTTCGAGTTCTTGACCAAAGTTCTTGGTATCTAGTGTTTGTTTTCGGGATTCAAGAGCTGAATCGAAGGTGAGTCTCGAACGGGAAGAGTGTTGCTCAAAGGTTGCTCAAGGTGAGTTTCTAAAACCCCTCTTTTACTAATTTTCAACTTGTTTGGGGCTATTATGCATACTAAGTAAACATTTTGAAAGTAACCGTGGGTCTACAGCCTTATGTTTGAATGATGTATGTATGTTTTAGTGTTGATTATGGGTTGGTGATGATGTTTAGCATGCTTAGACTTGTAAAGCACTTGCAATTCATATTTTTGTCATGGTTATTGGTGCATTGTAAGTGTTTATATGAGATACATATTTTTGTTTACAATCATTAACTATTGCTAGCTTGGCGACGTCTTAGATCTTTGGGCCTGACAAGCCTATTTGGTGCTAAAGCCGAGGTATTGCCGGCTCCTGATGACGTATGCTTGTTCATCATGGGAACCAAATACACTTAGCCAATCTTATATACTTGTAATCAAGTCGAGGTTTGGTTGTAACGATATGTGTTCTATAACCTTACTAACTTATGATCTATGACATGAATTGCTACTTGTAACTTTATCATATTATGTATGAAAACCTTGGAAACTCACCAACTATTTATAGTTGACCTTTTATTTTTATCATGTTTCAGGAAATCCCCAAGTTTAAAGTGGACTTTTGAAGCTTGCAATAAAACTAGGACTTGGACCTAGTTTAATAAATAAAATGTTTATGTAATGTTTTGTTTTGTTTGAACTTATTTCATGTTTGAGACTTATGTTTGTATTTCCTTTTGAAACCTATAATTTTAATATTTACATTTAAATATAGCATTATGCGGTTGTGAACAATTTTAACCCTCACATCTCGACGTTTCCGCCGTCAAGGTTAGGGTGTGACATAGAATTTTTATGCTCATGCGCCTGGAAGGTCCCATGCGCCCAATTTGTACTTGAGGTTTTCTAAGTGGTTTTTAGGGGTAATATGGGAGATAGGCCTGGTTATGCTATGATGGCTTATGTTTGATGTGTGTTATGTATGTATGATGTGCCTGTATGGTGATTGTAGGATCGGTGTTTGTCACTTAAACACAGTGTTTTCACTCAAACTCACCTACGACAACACTCGGATATATGAAGAATCAATAAGAGTTGATCACAATATAGAAAGTAACTAAGAACACAAAAAGATAATTTTCAAGATACTTTTAAATATTGATTCTCAACTCAAAATACAAGACTCTTAAAAGCAAATTATCTGTGTATATAAATGAATTACAAGGCGAACCTATATATAATACTATCTACAGCCGGATATACTTTGATACCAGCTGGGATCCTATAGCTAAAGTCTATACTACAAGACTAAAGATTAAGGTATCTTGGATAAAGTCTTATCTGAGATTTGGTAGTCAGGACATGTCCCTGACTTACCTTTTGTCACCAACTAAAGTTGGCAACATGTACTATCATGAAAAGGTGAACAATGGAATAAAGTATGGTCAATAACATGGCTCTTTAGGAAGAAGCCACGTTGTATCAGAAGTCTGCAGCGGAGTGTCAGAGACCATACTTGTGTCCACTGGTTCATAGCAGTGTCTTCCGAAGGTTAAATGGCTTCCGAAGAGTAAGTACTTCCGAAGCCACTTATACTTCGGAAGAGGCTGCTTCTTCCAAGGCTTGGAGACTTCTTCTTTTCCTCATACTTCGGAAGTGGTCTTTACTTTATTCCTCTAAGTCTTGAACTTCGGAAGTATGCACTTGTCTTAGGAAGTAGAGTTCTGTCTTCTGAAGTTCATCTTTCATTTTGTCTTCGGAAGAACTCTACAACCTTCAGAAGTTCCATGTTAAGCTTCGGAAGCCTTTTGCATGCAGCACCAAAATAACTTAAGTGACAAAGTTTTGGTTGCATTAGCCTTCTTCTTGATCCAACAAACTCCCCCTAGGCTGATGCTACCAAAACTTCACTTGTCTCGACTTCTCAAAACTTTCAGCACCAAGGAGAGTAAATATTTGTCCGTCTCCTTGTTCTTCCCTGAAGTGGTGCTGAGAAGTTTGTACAGATCCTTGGTAGACAGGAAATCTAATCTGTCACCTTGGATAACATGTACCCTTTGTTGTTGCCCTCTGAAAAGAGTTAGTTGATGGGAACTATAATAATATTACCATCCAACTATAGGTTCCAATTCAGGACCTTCCACCATTTGTAGAAAGGCAGTACCTTTGGTGAGAGATCTTTCCTTGTCTTCCTGTCTTCTCAACTTTAACTCTTCTTCAATCTTTGCCTTTGCAGTTAACTCAGCTAGATGAAGACTGCTGAGATGATTTCTGATGAGTGCAGCAGTTTCAGAGTTGGAGGGGTTGGAGAATGGCTTCTCTGCTAGCTCAGCAATGTCGAACCTGCTGGAGTGTAGCAGAGAGGTTGCATTGAGTCTATTGAACTCACCATTCTCTCTTTCCACAACAAAGTTGTGAGAAGGTTCATCAAACCTCCACTAGATTATCTTCCTTCTAGGCACAAGAGACTGACTAGGAATCTTGTCCTCTTTCTTTGTATCCAACAAAGTCACCAGTTTTTTTCTGAGCTTCTTCTCTTCATCATTCAAAGAGTCTGAGTTGAGTCCCAGAAGTTTCGCAGCCTGGTCCAAAGTTCCTCTAGGCAAATCAAGGAATTTATCTCTTGTGAGGGAACTTGAAGAACCATCAACATAGGTGATGTTGACAGAGTCTTCTACACAAGAGACTTCGCTCAGAGTAGTGCAGTTCACGAGTTTCGTCTTGATTGCCTAAAACTCCTCAAGGGAGAGATGTTGAGAAGGCTGAGGGGATGGTCTGGATGGTAAGTGGGTAGGTTTAGGTTTCGAGGTTCTGGCTAGTGTTTTGGGTTGGATGATGGGAAGTTTGGGTGGTTGAGGTGAGGGAGTAGGTGAGGGTAGTGATGTGGGTTGAGGGGTGAAAGGTTCAGGTTTAATGGTGAATGGTAAGGGTGAAGGTTCAGGTTGTGGTTGGGTGGTAGCAGTGAAGGTCATCCCTTTTACCCTTCTATACATCTATTTCCTTTTCCCCATCCGGATGTCAGCCTTAATTTCACTGACAATCCGTTGGAGTGTCCTTTCAGACATATGACCCACCTACCTCCCAGAGAAACCATGAGCCGAAGATAGTCCTTCATCCAGGCTTTCTTAGTGAGCTTCTTGGAGGCAATGACCCTGGCTTCTTCTTCCTTCTTCTTCTTCTCTCTGGCCATTTCTTTTGCAGCCTTTTTCCTTTCTCTCTCCATTTGATTCTGCTCTTTGTTGTAGAGCCAAAGGATCGTATCATCGTTGTGTGGAGAAAGTTCTTGAAGCTCAAAGCCTCTGGAGAGTAGGAAGTTCACCCTGTCTTTCCTTAGCTGCAATTCAGCCTCCTTCTGTTTCTTTTCCTCTTCTTTCTCTAAGGCTAACCTGGCTTCTTCCTTAAATTTCAGCCTGGTTGCCTTCTCCAGATCCACCAACTCCTCTAATGGTAACAGGAGTGTTTCTTCATTGGTAGCTCCCCTTTCAATGAGCTGGTCAATTATCTGCTCTCTTCTTTTATTGATGACAACCTTCTGATTGGAAGCAACTGCTTTTATACTGGCAGCTAGCAACTTCCCTTTTCCTTTGTCTTTTGAAGATCCTGACTGTGGTGGTTCTTGGAGGGAGGTTTCTGATTGTGAGAAGGGCAGAGATGGTGTCTGGAATAGAGGTGGAATTGGAAAGTCCTCACTACTCACCTCAGATGCCATTTCTAGGATTGCATCTGTGATGATCAGTTCCTCGGACATCTTGAACAGTCCTTCCGCAACTTCTATTTCAGCTTCGGAAGATTCAGCTTGTTCTTCAGAGGCTTTAACTTCAGCTTCAGAAGTTGGAGGAGATGTAGATTCTATCCCAACTGTTTCAGTTGCTGGGCCATCAGTCCCCATTTCCCCTTCGAGAATCTTGGGTTCCATGTGGACCTTAGGTTGACCAACTTCTTCTATAGCGGTAGAAGGTGCAGTCAGCCTCTGAAGCTCTTCAACTACAAAGTAGATCATTGCAGCATCATGGCTTGGCTGATCAAAGGAGGATCTTAACAGAAACTTCGTGAAGAGTCTATAGAGATCACTGAGCATCCTTGGGTCAATCTGAAGAATGACGTGAGATGGCTCAGCTGCTAA